>VXAD01013570.1:0-434338 GCA_013399195.1 Dicrurus megarhynchus | reverse complement strand
TCGGCGGGCGCCGAGGGTGTCTGAGGGAGTTGTGCGAGACACCGCGCCGGGCTCCGTGGGGGAGAGGAAGGTGGGTGCCCCCGGCGCCCCACGCTGGCACCAGGCTGCGCGGGGAGGCTCCTCGCTCGCCCTCTCTCCTCCTCCCCGCCCCTGCAGCGCCCTCGCCTCAGCCCTCCCGCTGGCGGCCCCTCCACGCCCCTCTCGCCAGCCCGGCGCGGTGCCCCGCACGCCGCCGCCGCCACCTCCACCCCTCGGTCCTCCTCCTCCTCCTCTTCCTCCTCCTCCTCCTCCCGCGTTCCCTCTCACGCGCACTCCGCTCCACAAGTGCCGCGCGCTCGCTGCTCCGGAGCGGAGCGGGGCCGGGCTGCGGACCCTGCGCGGGGGCTGCGGACCCTGCCCGGCCCGTTCGGGGCTGTCCGTGGTGCTGGAGGCAAGCGCGGGCTGAGCGGACGCCCGGCCCCTGACGGAGCCCCTTTATGTTCAGCTCCTGGCGCAGCGCAGCATCCAGCAGCTCGAGCGGCGGCGGCAGCAGCATCGCTGAGCCGGGGCTGGGAGGCAGAATGGAAGGCTTTATTCGGCTGCTCTTCGGCTACTTGGTGGCGGACCTTCTCACGCTGGTGTGTCGGGCGCAGGAGAAAGCTGGCCAGCAGCTGGGGAGCTTTGTGGTGCTCTCGGGAGGAAACCACTCCAGCCTCGGGGAACAGATAGACCCCTCCGAGCCCCCTCCCACCCCAGACTTCTGCAGGGGCTACTTTGACGTGATGGGGCAGTGGGACCCCCCCTTTAACTGCAGCTCGGGGGAGTTCATCTTCTGCTGTGGCACTTGTGGCTTCAGATTTTGCTGCAAGTTCAGGAAGACAAGGTTGGATCAAAACACCTGCACAAACTATGAGACGCCGTTGTGGATGAACACTGGGAAGCCTCCTTCCCGCATAGACGACCCTCTGCATGACCCTACCAGGGATAAAACCAACCTTATTGTCTACATCATCTGTGGGGTTGTAGCAGTCATGGTGCTGGTGGGAATCTTCACCAAACTAGGGCTGGAGAAGGCACACAGACCCCAGCGGGAGCACATGTCCAGGTAAGGCTGAGTGCCAGGCAGCAGGGTCCCCTTCCCCCCTACCTCCTGCCCAGCCCCTAGAGAGGAGAGAGGAGCCCATGTGTCCCTGCCAAACAAACAACTCCTGCCAGGCAGGCTGCATTCCCCTGCAAGGCGGCCGAGAGAGACCAACTTTGCTGAACAGAGCTCCTGTGGTGCCCCCAGCCCGGGTTATCACAGAACATGCATATTGAGGAAGACTAGGGATAATTGTGGAGTCTGCACAGACAGTAGTCCATTTTTATCTGCAGTGCCTGACCCTCTCCCTAACAAGATCCAGCAAGTGTTCCCAGATATACTGTGCGTAAATAGAAGAACAAAAAAAATTCTGAAACCAGCAACACTGAATTATAGAAAGCCTGATGCATTCCCTCTTCCAACTGTTTCAAAGATTGGAAAATGTTTTTACTTCTCAACAGAAGGATGTAAACAAATGCCATCTCACCCTCCCTCTCCAGCTGCAAAATGGTTTTGGCAGGACCTTCCCTACTCCCCCAGCCCTTGCAAGTGTGTGAGCTATTTGTAAAATTTCTAAGCTGTGAAAATGAGTCAGGGTGGAAGGGAAGAGGAAGATACAAAAAGGAAAAGCTATTGTAGAATTTCTTAACATTTTTTCAGTTACTGTTGGGAGGTAAAAAATGGAATATGAAAGTCCTGTCTCATCCATGCATGTGTATGTTCTAACTCTGTCTCCACGGTGTAATGGCTGAGTTATATCAAAGAGAACCTCCCCCACCTAGAGTTAGGCATGCTGTGTACCATCTACTCCAGATCCTGGCTGCCTAGTGGTGGATAGGCAGGTGGGCAACTCGGGACAGAGCCCAATGGCTTTAACAACATATTCCAAACCCAGATTGTCACAGCGGTTCAAAATCAAGGCGTAACACATTTGTCAAGTTTGCAGCCTGTCTGATTCTTTATGCTAATCCCAGGCACATGAAAGTAAAGCAGATGGGGGAAAGGCATTAAAAAAGGCAAACAGATCCATTAAAGAGTCTAAATAGATCCCAGCATATTGGGCAACTTTAGTGATGAAATGCAGTGAAAGGATACCTTCTACTGGACATGCAGTGTGGCAGAAAGCTTCCTCTTGCCCTGACTGCTAATGGTGTAGCTCACAATCTTTAAAGCTTAGATGAAGAGTCATCCTTTGAAAGACAGTCCTTTGAAAGACAGTCCAAGAGATCAACTCAACACCTGGAGCCTAATTTTTTACTGAAGTTCCTGCATGACTTTTTGATTAACTTCTTATCCTGAAATGAACAGAGAAAGTCACAGAAATACTCCTGCAAATGCATCACCAGTCCATGAGCTATTATTTGCTATTTATAAACTGGCTGATATGGATACGCTTTTACTACTGAGGAAAAAGGCACATTGCAGAAATTTTAGTCAACGGCGTGTGTCAGTGATACTTCTGCAAAGATGGTTTTTGTTGAGCAAGGTATGATAATCCTTTAGACATTTTGAATATAAATTGAGAAAAATAATACATGGGCCCCATTTATTTTTTAAATCTAAATCTACAGAGCTTTTTTGGAAAAAGCTCTCTCTTGCTTCAGTCTCTCTCTATAGTGTCTTTGTGCAGGCAAAAAAGGAGGGCTCGTAACAGTCAGAAAGCCCAGAACAGGGTGAAGTTATAGCCATCCCTGCAAATTATGGCTTAAATAGGTCCTGTTTCTATGAGTAGAAATATTTGCTATCTAAAGTACAGGTGTGAAGTATTCTGAAAGGATATTCTGTCTCGGTTTATGGAAATAGAATTATGGGGGATTGGAAAAACATTCTGATATCCTTCAGTCGTGTATGCATAAAGATTAGGTTTCTGAAGTGGTTCTTAGCAAAGGTCGTCTGCTACCTTGATTACTTAACAGTGTCTGTGATCTTGTACATGAAACTGTTCAAGGCAGGATTATATAGAAACTTGGAAAGTCATGATCACATGGAAAAACAGTCACCCACTCAGTACACATAATAGCTAGTCATGTTCTGAAAAAGCAGATCTACAGCTTTTTTTTAAAAAAAACCTCAGCGTTCTCACACTTCTATTCCAGTTGTGGGATGGGTTTACCATTAATTTGAAAAGGAATTAGATTTGTAAATCCCTTTGGCAATCTAAAAATATGTTCATTGAGTGAAGAATTGAAGTAACCTCTTAGTCCTCAAGTGAGTGTTTAGCTGAAATATTAAATTCTAGCTCATTTTACACTACTAATGTTCTGAAAAAAGGCTGCAATGCTTAAGAAATAATTTATCTGTTCAAACAGTTAATAGTACCAACAATTAATATAATATGTAGGCTATGTTCATAGTCACCTTCTTTTATAACATTGGTCATTACGATATCAGAGAAACAAAACAAGAACACCTCCTACTTTTTTTTCTGTCCTGAACCTTATTAATAAGCAGAAGTTTAATGCATCGAGAGTGTTAGGTAGGCCAAAGCAAAAGTACTAAGTGTTACTCCATTTTGGTTGGCAGCAAGAAACACAGAGAATGATTTGTCATCTATTTCCTTAGCTAAGATTGTCTCCTTTCCCTTGCCTAGCCAATGGCTACATGAAACTTATGAATCCCCTTCATTTCTATGAACACATTCACCTAGGAAAGGGATGGTACTGCTTATCAAAAAAGACAGTGCATAATGGAAACAGATTTTTTTTATGGGGGCTGATTTTTTAAGAAAAATGAACAACAGAGTACAACTGGTGTGAATTATATATTTCCATTTTTGATTTACTAAAAATATTTAAAAATATGAACAGAGACCTGACACGTGGGAATAAGAACATTGGCTTCTAAATAGGAAGCAAAACTGTGCCACACTTTTTAATTCCTTGCATTATTTCATCTTGCAGTCAGTAGATCTACTGTTCAAGACAACTTCTTACACACTGGTGTGTGTAAGAGTGGTACAATGTTAATAAAGAAAAGTTTTTTTATTAACTGAGCATAGTTTCTATACAACTGCCTTTCATTAAATTTTGTTTACTACTGTACCAAAACAAACCAAGAACACTCCATTAACTTCACTGAATTTTCCTGAAATATTTGACAATGAAAAAAGCATTGTGGAAATGTATTTAATGTATTAATTAGTGAAAACAATCCATAGGAAAAAAATTCTCTATTAGGCAAGTCCCTTTAGAAAAGAAGTCAAGACTTGTCCTTTTTTAGAGAGCTTGTTACTTCCTTTTGTTTTGAGGAAACAGGCCAGGTATGGCACTGTTGACATATTCTTTCTGTTGGCACGGAACTGTAAATCTGGAAGATGAAAATGGAGAGGGGAGTAGTACAGTATTAACTCTGCATGGTGTATTTCCTTTTAGACCTCGCATGTTTTGTTTCTCCTCATTTTAAAATTTGTTCCTTGATGTTAAAAGGAGATAAGTATTCCCTTCAGCTACAGTGTCCAAGACCAAAAAGTAATAGCAGTATCCAGAGTAGCTCTTCCTTTACACTCCTGTTTTTGAGAAGAATGGGGAAATCAGATGGTGTAGGAGGGAGCTATGGCAAAGGGAGGGAATGTGGCAGTGTTGTGCATGAGAGGACACAGATTTTATCTGCCTGCTGAAGCAAACCATGAGCTTTGTTAGGCATATGAGGGCAGCATGTTCTTGCTGCTTGAGACTACACCAATGGGCCTTCCAGGCTCCATCAGTTCAATTGGAGAATTCTCTCTCAAAAATGAATAGAAAATGAAAAAACTTTCTTCTCTGTTGCATGGAGGATATTATTCTGTAAATACAACTGCACCTTTGTCTTCTTCTTTAATCCTTGTAGAGGATATGCAGACAAACCAAGAACTGAAAGGACAATATTTAGAGTCATGCTCTTATGCTGTAACTCCTGTTTTTTGAAACAGTGCTTCTGACAGTGTGTTAGCAGCCTTCCAAATATTGTGAACCATCTGAGCTCTTCTTTCTTCCTTCACAAGTGCTGAGCTCAGGAGTGAAGTCTTTTGTTGATCATTCAAAACACAAGTATTTGGGGCCAAAAATAGCCTGACTTGCCAAAATCCTGAATCCTATGTGTGAAATTATTTCCCTTATGGGTTTTGACCCAGTTTTGGAGGCAAAATATGACAAGTGACCTTTCATGAAATAACCTGTGTTTCAGCTTCTTTCAGCTTGTACCCACAAGGGAAATGCCTGGCTCCACATGCTTTATAACACCCCAAACCAGTATTACATACCCAAGAAGAAAAATCTTATGGCAAGAGAAATACAGAAGTGTGATACTTGGATAGTTCTGGGCCATGAACTTCTACGTAGGTAACACTTCTCTGCTTTTGTAATTCTACAGTCAATATCACTGCACAGGTCTTAATGATACTTTTCCCTCATTAGGAGGTTATCTTGCACTTTGCATTTCCTTAAAAAATCATTCAGTATAACATAGGCGTAGATAAAGACCCTCTGTGTAAGTTTAACTTTTCATTGGGACTGACTATAACAATTTCTTCAGATAATGGAAAAAATCTTTATGACTATATTTAGGTGAGACAAATGCATGAAGGTATTATAAAAGTCTCCTGGCCTATGTGGAATTTTTCAAAGCAAACACCTGTTCAAGGATTTTATCATGTACTGGGGAACAAGCCTCCCTTTATCCATTTCATTATATGGGCAAATCCCTAAAAGAACAAAATGCAGGTACAGAATTTCCTTTGCACTTCAGTGATACTGAAGCTGCTACACATTTTTAACTTTCTCTGACATCTGTGGAGAATAAGGACATGCTCTTGGTTATATGAGCTATTCTGCTCTGAGAAAATTCTACAGCTTTGGCTAACACAGTATAAACATAGGTGCTGTGTTATTAAAAATAGAACTTGATGGTGAGTAGTTCATCTTTTCTTAATACAGGAGCTGGATAGCTAATTCCTTAAAAACCGTTTGAAAAAAGCCACCCTAAAATGGTAGAAAACTTAACATTTTTATAGACAGGCAGTAGTTAATCTGCCATCATACATGGTGTTTTTTAAAGTCTACAGCAAACAATATTTATCATCAGATTAAGAGCAATGAGGAAAGGATTTCTGAAAATCCACTCTCACAAAGTTGGGAAATACTTAGATCTCACAGTTTTAACTCCCATACTGGAGTTAGGAACTTTCATTTACTTTTCTTCCCTTCCCTGAAATGTGTCCAGCTGCCTCTGGAATTAGAATTAATATTGATTTCAATAATTTTCTCTGTATAGAGATGTATTTGCATAAATTGACTAGATATTAATGGCTTTGGTCCCCACTGATTTGAAATTGTTTTGCAATATAATGCTTTCCTTTTGCATCATTTCTACATGTCTTTGTGAGATCTCTTCTGTTGAATTTTTATTATTCTGCTATGTAGGCCAGCTCTGCTATTTCTGCTGTATAAGCACTGCTTCAAATGGGAGCATTACTCTGATACCATTAATCATTTGGTTTCTGTCTTCTGACCTTTTACAGGATCAACAGAGTATTCTCTAACATGTTGATCACAACTGTAAATAGTATTTTAATAACATAATGTTAGCCATAAACACAAGAAAACATCAGTATTGTTCAGCTGTGTACCCAAGCAATGTTCCAGCAACCTGAAAGCAAGATCCAGCTCAGGATTTCTCTCCGTAACTTAAATAAAGCTTGCTACTTTTTAATATTTAAAAGTATAGTGCTGCTTGATTGAGAAATCATCATGTCACAGTGGAGGAGCTAGATGGCACCTGGCATGGCTTTCACCAATGAATGTGCTTGTTTTTATTTATTTATTAGTTTATAAGGTAGTATTTCTTGATGCAGTATCTGGGACACTGTATATAATTTTGCAGAAAATTAAACTAAACTGGGCATAGTGCCCAGAAAATATGTCCGCACCCTTAAAAAATTGCTCAAGAGGTCCAAAAATTAAAAACAATAAAACAAAACGGAGGTAAATAATGGTCCATGATGCATTGACCTGAATAGAAAAGGTTTGCATTGAACCCTGAAGACACTGGTAACACATACTACAGCCTTCCTTTGCCTAAGGCAACAGTTTCTGCAGGTGGGCCAATTATTTCCTAGTGCACAGTAGTTCAGCAGGTAGCTTGGCACATAGCTAAGGGCTAATCCTGCTCCTGTGGAACTTTGGCAAAATAGCACAGACTCACAGACAGAGTTAGATGTTGCCGTGCTGGGAGTTTCAGAGCTTAAAGCTTCCTCAGTAACTCTGGATCCACAGAGCTGATCCAGGTGTGTGTGTTTATCCATGTGCCTAAGGAGGGACTTGCACTCAGCAGGACACTCGACAGTGAAACTGGTCCTTAAACAGTACACCAGAGCAGGATGAGTGTGTCAGACTGCCTGGAGCTCTGCAGAGCAAGCCCACAACCAGCATCAGGCTGGGCCTGGCCTAACTTAGGAACCTTTTGCTTACTCCCTCTTTGCTAGCACAAAGCTTTCATCCTGTTTCTGAACCGGCTTCAAAGGAGCAGGGAGTGTTCCTGTGCAAGCTTTGCTCCATGTTAAAGACTAGGACACTCACAGAAGTTAGAAAAAGACCTTTTTGATCTCCCCATCTGGATGAGAAATCCTTAAACCCCTGCCTACTGGACTTCTGCATGGAAGTTACATGACTTTTCAACTTGAGCAACATTTTTGCATGAAAATTGTGAAGACCACTGTGTTGTGTGTGCTAGTTGCAAATGCATGTGTGAGAATTTCCTTTGCCAGGCCCTGTTGGTAATCTAGGTGTGAAGATAAGCACGTTGTGAAAGGTGTAGGCATGGGCTAGGTGCTGAGGTGCTCAGCTTAATCAAGATGGCAATGATGTTACTGAGCACATGCAATGGCAGAACTCTACAAGTCTCAAGGAGCTTAAATTATGTTTCTCCAAAGCCAAGACAACTAAAGAACTTAATATGTTTCTGGGTTTTACTTCTAGCACACTAGACAACCTAAAAAGAGCCTTAGGTGTGAAGTCTCACAATGAATTTACTTCCCTGCATTTACTGTGAAGGGAGCTGGTTTCTCCAGCAGACATTATGATCAACTGCATCTCAAACTGAAATAGATCTTGGCACATATTGGTAATGTCTTAGAGATTTTGCAGATTCATTCTGGTTTTGTTTGGTTTTTCAGGGCTCTTGCTGATGTTATGCGACCTCAAGGTCCTTGTACAACAGACCATATGGAAAGAGATCTAAACATTGTAGTACACGTGCAGCATTATGAAAACATGGAGACGAGACCTCCTCCAAATAACTTACGTAAGTTGTGTTTTAACTTTATCAATATCTGGAATGCTGACACTGAAATGAACATTATGAAACTAATATTGTTGAATGTCAAATGAGGATCAACAGTACATGGGTTCTTGCAAATTAGAAATATTAATTATCTACGAATCAGAAATATTTACTTTCCTAGTGCAGATTATTGCAACACAAAGAGAAATAAATTTTGAATAGGAAAATTAGTTATTACATTTAGTTTTAATTAATTTTCTTCGTTGACTAGTATTGGTTTTGTATCTTTGTCTTCTACCTGTTGTTTTTGCTCAGCTCATCAACCTTTGCCTTATCCTGTGTTTTGTTATACCAAAATACAAACTGTTGTGGTTACAGCCAAACTTAACAACATGTTTCATAGGGCTGTAACATCCAGTAGCAAAGTGGTCTCATTAGGCTGTTAGATCATATCCACTAGTAAAATAATTAAATACTTCTCTGGATAGCATCAAGTTGTATGTGGTTTTCATTTTCTCAAGGGAAAGATGAGAAGAAGATTATTATTTTAAGTTTTTCATAATATTTTTATTCTGTATCTGCTATTACATGTTTATGTTATTGAAGGCAAGAAAAAAGTGCACCTTGGAGCTTCAGAGGAGATATGGTGACATTTCAAGTGGCTCTGAAGTCCTAGACAACCTATTTCTCAGTCTGTATTAGAGCACAGTACAGATATTTCTCATGCTCAGGTACATATTCCTCTTGTGATGAACAATGCCACTGCAAATTTAATTTGGATATATCTTTATGTAACTTATATTCAACAATATCTTAAAAAAAATATATCTACATGCTTAAATTATAGATATATTTACAAAATCAAGTTCAATATATTTATAAAATAAAAAGGTATAGTTCCGGAAAGTTTCAATTGTTAGGCAGCAGGTGGCTTTATTCAGTGTTGTAGATCAGTGTAGATGTGCATTTTACTGCAAATATACTTTTACTGCATCGTTATTTGCATTTTGAAACATTTAAAGTATGTGCACTCCACTTTTCCTTACTATAGAAAGAAAATTTGCTTATACTTGGAGTTTTATTTGGACTGCATTGTGCAGTTGTTGGTGCTTTCTTTTTGTGGAAGGGTGCAAAGACAATGGGAGAAAGAGCAGATCCACATGCTGCCTGCACTCCTGCTTTGTGGGAGAGGCTGATGGCCTTTCCTTATGTGCATCCTTACAGAGTAATGGGAGAGAATTGAAGCTGTGCCCTCGAACAAAGTACTGCATACAGGGAGCTGTGACACCTCATCTGTCTGCCCTGCTCTCCAGCAAAGGGCTTCCACCTGGGGCTGTGCAGATGCACAGTGCAGAGAGGGAAGCACACACCCTACCTGTGTAAAAACACCGCTTCTGGAGGAGGGGAACATAGGCTGCTCCCTCAGACAGAGGTGCTCTAACACCCTGCAGCTGAGGTGCTTGACTTCTGAAGGGTTAAGGAGGATGGGGAGATGCACCCCATCTCTTCGCTCTGTGTATCAGCTCCTTGCTCATGTCTGGTGCTTCCCATGGCCACGTTTGCAAGAATGGTACCAAATAGTAATGAAATTTGGGTCCATTATAGTTTCTTTCACATGTGAAGTGTATATTCAGAATCCCAGTTAATGAAGGAGCCAGAAAGTAAAGAGGTTCTTGCTGCATTGATTTTATCTAGATTTTTGTACTGATCACACTGAGATATTTTGCTTAAAACTCTTTGTATATACTACATAATGCAGCAAGCCCTTAAACTCATTGTTTCTTGGATTTGAATTCAGATTTAAACTTTACTTCTAGGAATTCTTGCATATAAATGCTACTCAGGGCCTCATAGTTACTACATCAAGGAAGAAAAAAATATATACATTTAATAGGATGTTGGTTTATGCTGACTGCAGACATCCAAACCACCTCTGTCTCAGAATATGGCCCTCTGGCACAGATGGAAGAATGATATGGGAAGCAGTTCTTGCACCACTGCAATTTACAGTACAGAAGCACTGCTGCTTCTTTGGAGCTGTCCTAATCCTTTGGGTCATGTATAGGGGTAGTCCCAACAATGCTTCATATGCATCTCGGGCATTCCTGATACAGAGGGAAACCTCAGAAGCCAGCAGCTCTGATGGTAATTCTTTCAGTCTTTAATCAACTTTATGCATTAAGTCAATAATTTTAGATTGTTCAGCGCAAGGCTTCAAGTAGTGAAATTACTCAAGACATTCTGTAACCAATATTGCATACATTTACTTCATAGCAAGTGGATTGTTGTTCTATATTTGTTGGCATTTTATTCTCATAACTTAATGTAAAACATGACTAAATGACCTGCTAGAATTAGCCAGAACATCACGAGTGATTGAAATCTGTTGAAAACATGCATTTATGGTACAGGAAAAAGATCTTTATATAAAGACAAAATTATTAACAAATTTTCCAAGGTCAGTATCTTAGCAAATCATAATTTTATAGTGAAGTTCTGAAACACTGCAAGAATGGTTATTACACACAGAAACTTTGGCAGTGAAGCATTACTTACTACTAATGCTGGAAAAGTGACAGGCTTTTTGGGGTACTTTTAAATAAGCAAATAAACCACACTGAATCACAGCTTTCACAAAAATTCTATTCCAGGTCTTTACTTATACAGAGAAAATTAAATAGTGTAAAACTATTGCATCGTAAACTTTAATATGCATTTTTAAAACTTTCTAAGTTACCACTTTCTATCTACTTGCCATCTCATAATGAGACTTAAATATTTGAGGCTGATACACTTTTCACATTGCTCCATAAATATGAAGATGGGAGGAGGAATTTCTTAGGCCTTACATACCCCTTCCACACTGTGTCTTTCAGAATACTGAAGACAAGCTGTTGAAGGCCAAACACTATTAAAAGTGTTCTAATTTGAATGTTCATTTGCTCTTTCTGTCCTCTTGAAAACATTTTGCTGATGTTGCCAACACGTTCTGAAAGTATTTTGTGAAGGGAAGCTCTTTTGTCAAAATGACAAACTTCACATGATCTCTCTGACACTGAAAATGAGTGTGTTTCTGTTTCTGGACTGTTTTTTACCAGAGGACAAGGATTTTCTCTGATGCCTGCAGCTATTTGCCAAAACTTGCAGGCCAGTGGAAGGCCAAAAGCTCTTTTCAGAGTTTTGCAGTTTACTTAGTTTCTTGTCCCTTTGTTTTTGATATTCAGAAAAGAACAGGCATTTTGGACGTTCCTGAAAAACACAGGTTTTTTTCTTTGCCCATGGGAATCCAGACAACCTAGATGATTTTTAGTAAAGGCTATTTTGTCCTTAGTGGTTGTTGTCATAATTTTCTTCCAGTACTGGAAGGATTGCTTTTCTGTTACTCCCCTTCATTCATACACATTAGAATGCAGGGGTGCTTTGTAAACAAGCAGCAGATTTCTATTACAAAGTGTAGCATTCAAATCTTCTAACATGAGATGTTAAATAAAATAAAGTAAAAAAGTTATGTTAAAAACAGCAAACCAAAAGCAAACCTTTCTACAGAATTTGAGTTCTTGTGTTCATCTCTGACTTTCAGGAATCTTGAGAAAGCAGCAGCATTCCAGGTGTTCTTTTCTCTTCTTGTTTTGGTTTTTTTTTTCGGTTGTGTGTTTTGTTTTTTTTTTTCCTACTTATTGTGTTAGACGTAAGGGATTTATTTAACTTGTTGGGATTATAACACTGATGGAGTGGGAGTTAGGAGGCTTCATAGCTACATCCTCATTTCTGAAACGTGATTACTGCTATTATTTCTGATTCATGATCTATGATAACACAGTGAAAAAAAGCTTCAGTTGGTGCAATTCGCAGTCGCTTTTCCTAATGATCAGTAAAAGCTCTGTTACTCCTTCCCAATAACCAGCCTTGCACTAGTAAATTGAAACAATTTATGCAGGCTCCCAAGATAAAGGTGACTTTAAAAGGAAGCCAATTATAGATTAAGGAGGTTTTAAGATGAAAAATGCTAGCTTTTAGTTCATTTGACATGTATGAATTATTTCTTTATTTTGAATTTAACTTTTAAAAAGTGGATTTTAAATATACAATTCAAAGGAGGAAATGTTGCACTGTTTCAAATGGCCAGCTTTAATACTGGCTAAAGATTTGCAGCACATGTGATTAAAATGACCTTTTAAAAAATACATTCAATGTTGTGTTTGCTGCTGCATTTGATTGTCAGTTGTCCTGGATACTGACTCACAACAAATGCTAATGCTGAAAACAAAGCTATGCTATCTCCATAACTGGTGCCTTATGATAAGTTAACTTTTGTTTTTTCTTTTTTTCTGTGTTGAGACAGTAGGCATTTAAATAGGAGGGTATTTTTTTAAGTCCTTGTACATTAGAATAAAAATTCTGTATTGCATATCCCTGTTCATCTCTCCATTCCTGCACATAGAAGCTCAGCCTGTGTTTTCCAGTGACAGGAACTGTCACTAGTTTGACACTGTGAAAATAGTTAGAATTTGCAAGAATATTTTGCAGTCTTGCATCACTAGTGAATAAGCTTTTTTTTGTTGTTGCCTTTGGCAAACTAATTATTTTTATTTTTAACATACATAACATGTTTAAATCAGATGATTCATTGTCTTGCATTGCCTAAATGTAATTCCTACCATTGGTCATTGGAGATAAGCACAGAGGCTTACTAAAGAAACATTAGTAAAGAGAAGTACTGTTCAAAATGTAAAGCTCATGGAGCATATCAAACATGAGAACTAATTTGCTTACACAGTAACTGTTGGACAGTTAATTGCATGATATTGAAGAAGGGGTTGTTGGGGGTGTGCAGCATTACTGTAATGTTGTGTTTCTGGTGACAAGAGCCTTGAAATTCCACCAAACCCCTGTTTGGACAGAGGGCTGCAAAATCCAAAGCACTGAGCAAATAACATTGTTTGGCTCCTTTGGTGTCTGGGTTGTTTGATTACAGTGAAATGCTTTTTCAGGCCTGGCTTTGTGCATGGATCTAGCCCAGAGGAATTGCACTATTTTCTTAATAAACTTTAATTGGCTGTTAATCTGCTCGCTTAGAAGGACAAGAGGCTGAAAAGTTGAGCTGTGTAGACAGGGCCATGTTCTATGAGTAGAAAGATGGACATCACTAATAAGTTTTCAGCCAAGAAAAAGATAGTTTGAGCAGATTGACAGAAGGAGTGAGGAAGTCCTGCTGACTGAGTGCTCCAAGACAGTGAAGAATGAGGGAGAATAAACTGGCCAGCTTAACTGGAGGATGTCCTTAGTTCACAAGAGTCTACGGTGCTGTGACAGAGGGGACTGTAGTCAGCAGTACTGGGAACTTGCTTACATTCAAAGCCTTATTCTTCACTGCCAGTGTGCAAAAACTCATTTTACTGGGGTTTCTGTGATCTATACAGAAAACACCTGAAGACTATTTAAAAAAATCTGGTAATTCAGATTAAATTCCTGAGCTAAACACAAGTTAACTTTCAGGTAACCCTGGGAAAGAGCTACTTATGGCATTCTGCTTGTAATATACAACTAAGAGGACAAAGTCCACGTTTAAGTGATACATTTTACAAACTAATCATCCAAGTAAGAGCCCACACTACTATCACCAGCCATGTCAAAAGAAATATTGTATATGTAAATACAAGTTCTATTTGAGGTAAGAAGCTGCAAGCTGCTTTGTCACAGCTGTCTTGAGACCTTTTTAAACCTTTAAATTAATTTCTACATACTGACTTAAATCTTACTACAAGTAGAACTTCAAAGCATTAGCAAATTAGTGATAGAATTTTTGTTAATATAACTACAGCTATAGCAATGCATTCCAGATATCCAGAGCTCCCATGCTGGAAAAATAATTTCCTGTATAAAAGTAGAGTCTGAAAACCCATTCCTCTTGCAACTCAGTCACTGGAAGACAGTAATGTTTAATCAGTTCTGAATATGTGTTTAGCCTCGCAATCATTAATATAAAATGTTTCTAATTTACATTCAGATTTTAATTCAGATGCATGATGCTGATTTAGGAGAAGATGCTCTGAAGCTTCTTGAAACACCAACGAATATTTTCAAGGAAGTTAATTACAACCTGAGAATGAGAGATTCTGGGGTTGTTTAGGAAAGACAAAAAGGAAAACAAATGAAATATCTCATTTGTCATTGACTGTTGGTAGATTTCATCAATTAAATTTTTAAAAATCAGGACGATTTTGAAAATGTTACTATATATCACACACAATATCTATTTATTTATAACTATACCAGTCTTCACTAAGTGTGCTATGTCAGAACTCTAGCAATGCTCCTACCAAACAGTTAATTCCATGCCTTTGGAATCATCCTGTTTGCTTAATCTGGCAAATGAAAAAAATGGAAAGCAAAAGCAATAGTAAACATAAAATTTTTCATGAACAGGACTGAGGAATTGGGTTTGTAATCAAATCAAACTGTGAACTTAACATCATTCCATATGTTCATTGGCTCTCTTCTTTGTTCTAAAATATTTCTTGTTAGATTTTATTGGATACTCTATGAGACTATTATGGATCCTACGTGCAATTTTAGGTTTGAGTTGTATTGGGTAGGTCTTTATAAGCTCTGCTGCATGTAAGGATTTCCATTAGAACTGCACAGTGAAGTTTTTGCTCCATCTTTCTTCATTTATTGTACAATAAGAACAATGAGATTGGATTACTGCCTTGCATCCTATCATTTACTTCTATTCAGCTTTTAATTCAGAGAAATCATTTGACATATCTTAATAAACATATTCCTCAATGTAAAATGTATTTGGGAGAAATACAGTCAGTCACTGACATTATCCTTTAGTGGCAAGAATTAACATTATGGTAATCAAAATATTAAGAATATATTTCTGCATTTTATACTGCAGTTAAAAGGCGGAATGATTATTTAATAAAATAAAAGTATTGGCGTGACAGAAGAGAGCATTGCTGTACCAGACTATTATATAGCAGCTTTGAGTCACACACCAGCAGACTTCAATAGCACATCTGAAGGATGAGAATCATTTTGCTGTCATTGGGGTGCAGAGTTGTACTTTGAAATGTTGCCCAATGGTACAGGGATGTATTTACCATCTACAAGATGAAAAGTTCAATATCTTTGGAAAACAGTGATGTGTTGCCCTTGTGATTTCACTTTTGCTTTGCAATCTAAATTTTACTTAACAAATTTGATTAATGAGGTGCTATTCCTATCATATACTACTGAATTTAATATCTAAAATTATATTTTGTCTTTGGACAGGCACACCAAATAACAGTATTCTCAGTGCTGAATAACTTCCAGTACCAAATATTCCCACTACTAACCACAACTGTCAGCAATATCAATTATCAGTGCTTCAAGCCTGTTGTAATCTTTCATGTCACTGGGATTCCTGATGTCAAAAACTAGTACAGAAAACACTGCCAAACTAATAGGAATCATGTTTTGAAAAAAAACCACAAACCATCAACACAACCTTTTTATGATTGTATTCTGCCAGATTTGTGCTCATCAAAATGAAGAAGGATAGAGACTGATACACCTTATTTTTTAATATGGTAAGAGTCACCTCACTGAAAGGCAAACAAAACGTACCTTTTGCTTTCATTGTTGGTTTGCCCTCACACAAACTCTGCTTGCCTTTTTCATGCCAAAACAATATTGTTTTTAACTGTTGACTTAGTGCTTAATCATCTCTCTAAATCCTTGAACTCCCACCCTCATTTCGTCTCAAAAATCACAGATTTGTAACAAAAATGACAAAAATGTAAATTCACAAATAGATCAGTTCTGTCCACGTATTCAGGTGCAAGCATTAACCATTATAAACTGGTATATTCATGGCTAGAAAGACTTTTTTTAATCACTCTGGCTGTACAAAACTTTGATACTGTATTTTAGATGTTAAAATGCTCTCATCAGGAATTTAACATTCTGTAAAATCAATTCCCTCCTAATTTTTCAATCAGTCATCCCAGCTTTGCCAGGCAGAATCAGTGCAGTGGTTACACAATAAAGAAGAGGTTGGCTGCATACATTAAAAAGCTTATGAATACACATCCCAATATTATGAGGCAATTGTGAGATGTTACTCAGGGAGAGACTTGCACCAACTTGAATCTATAGTTTCAATCATAAATGATTTTCAGTACTTTGTTCTATGTCCTCTGCTTTACATTATAAATTTCCTTGAAATGTACATATTGGCTCTGATTCCAGTTTTATTATCATAAGATAAAGTCAAGAAGGGAACTGAGTGTGTTGAATATTTATGAACTAACTTTTTTGTTGATTTTTATAATAGAAAAAATAGTTGGAAAAAATCTCTGGAACTATGCTACAAAACTGCATTGATAATCATTCCCAGATGATTACAATGTGGATTTTAATTTAATATTGGATTTTTATTACATCTAAATAGCTTTTAAGATTCCTTCAGTAACATAATTTTGGTTTCAGCTCATACATGGAAGCAACATATCTGTACACACAAGCTTAAGGCTATACCTATACTTCTGAATCTAAAGAATTTGCAACATAATCCAAAATAATCCAATATTATAATAATATAATTTTACCATTCAGTCCTTGTTAATTAGAGGAAATGCACATTTGAGAAATAGCTATCTATACACTCCCATGAGCATATACAAAAGAGAATTTACATAACAAAATTTGGACATTATTGGAGTTAGCACTTGTTTATCTGGAAGCGTCCACAGTAAACTCTCAAAAAGAGAGCCGTTTTTACCCTTTTCATTGTTAGGCCACCCTTTACGCTCCACAGCACCAGCCAAGAGAAAAAAACCCCAGCCTTTGCCATGCAGACACTTTCTCTTCAAGGGCTAATTTGATCACTTTTGAACTGCTTTATTAATTTCTCTCACCACATTCTCCACACATACTAAACCTTGTGCTTCCTGTTGCTGTCCCTGCTGCTGGCTGTAACGAGCTGGTCCTCTGTGCCTCCAAACCCTGTTTGATGATGCTGGATTGGATTGTTTTAGGAAGCCTGCAGTCAGCCATTCTGGACAACACAGCAAAGAACGCCACAACACAGAGAAGTGCAGCGAATGCCCGTCAGCATTTCATTTCTCAGCAGGGCACTGCAGACCAGCCATTCCAGCCCTGGAGTACAGAATGGTCGTGGGTGGGACTCTGAGGCAGGGGTAGGAACAGTCTCTGAGCCTTGCAAAACAGGATTTTGGCAGTGCTTAGAGTAATGGCCAGTCTAAGCCAATTAGATGAAATTCTGATTGGTCAAAAGTCCTAGTAAAGCTCTCATCTTTAATGGCTCAAGGATTTTACCCAGGGGCACCACAATTCACTTAGGACCTCAAATATACTTTATTGAGGGGAACTGTGTTTTTGTTGTTAATCTGGAGTAAGAGAGATAAAGGGATATGCAGGAAGTTTATCTTACAGCTTTGCAAAAAAAAAAAAAAGCACAGCTTAAAGCTGCTGTAGCTGAACAACTGTTGTCACCCCCAGCGGGCAGAACAGGCCTCTTGGAGGGCTTGTGCTGATACTGAATCCACAACCACTGAACCCTGGCACAAAACAGAATCACAGGTGGCAGCTTTCACTTATGTAAATGGTAGGAAGTTTTTCTGGAATGCTGTGTGTGTAGGGCACTGAGCACAGTGGATTTGTTTCACAGAGGCCAGTCCAAGTATTGAGGGGTCCAAGTGAACATGTTTGCAATGGGGTGTTGGCCAAGAACAGCCTGACTGGGTCTGCTGCTCTGGCATGGGGGTTTGCCCATGTGAAACAATGTGCTCGTATCTTCAGAAGCAAATTAATAGATGAATTCTTGTGTTAAAAAGAATGAGATGGTATTTTATAAAAAGCTTCCAAAAAGGAAATGTGCTTTTTTTCTAAAAGCTGTGCTCTGTCTCATCAAATGACTAACTCTAGTTTAAAGAATATATTTTGCATTTATAATAATGGTTTAAACTATTTCTCATTTTTTCAAAGCTATAAGGTTGGAAAACTGCATTCCTCTTATAGTAATCCAGATTCTTGTTAAAGTTTCAAGTTAATTTCTGAACAGACATTGATTTTATGAGGAAACATTCCTTATCATTCGTGAAAAACAAACCTGACCATCACTTTGGTTAGAACAGTTTCAAGTTTCTCATCATAGCTCTGTAATGAAATTGCCATTAAATGTTTTACATAGTTAATGAACTTTTATGAGGATTTCAAAAGCAAAATCATTTACATTAATGATTAATAACTTATTCCCCACCATTTTAACACTTTTTTATTCTTGGATTCTTGTTTTTCCTCCTTGCTAAAGGACCTCCACTTAAAAAAAGAGGTCTGTGAAAAGGAATGATTTCTCTCAGAAACAATTAACTCCAGAGAAGATCTTCAAGAGTCCATAGAAAATCAGAAGGGATAAGATATTTGCAGAGGATTTCTTCCTGAATATTTAAGTAGAATAAAGGTCTCTTTAAGACCTATAATGGCAAAATTCACTCATAAAGCCATCTCTTTAGTATGTTTCTGGGATTAATCTTGTGTCTACAGGTTTTTGCATCAAAGTCAGTAAACTCAAATTTTACCTTAACCATGCATAAGTATGATTGTGGTGATAGAGAAACCAGGCACTTAGTTGGGATAAAAATGTTTATAGCAAAACCAGTAACAAATACCAGAAACTTCTGAATCTTTAAGAATATTAAAAGTAAAATTATTTATGCTTCTTTGAAAATGTCAAAATTTTAGCAGGTATAGAAGATAAGCATATAAAATACAATTTATAATATTAACCTGTCTCTTCCTACAATTTGTTCATTATATTAATAATTTTATGCACTCATCTAATAATTAGATAACTATTTTTTTTCTGACTGTGATCCAATGCCTTTTATAACAAGGTCTAAATAACTTTATGCAAATATATTAGGCTTATTTCCTCTCAGAGTAAGAAAATTACAGTAAGGAACAGCAGTGCTGCAGGGTTCCTTTCAAACACATACAAATGACACACTTTATAATGTGATGATCTTGTATTGTCATAGTCTAGCATTTTAGAGTCATTAACATTTACTTGTGAAAATCTGCTTTGAAAATCTGATTTATTTGCAAGCTACACTTTATTTCCTAGGTGACACCTTTTCCATCATTTCTACTAACATAGAGAGATAGATGAAGATGTTTTTGGAACCAGAGACACAGAACTAGAGCTAAGCTGCAAAGTGTGAATCACCTATCTGCCCTATGCATAAGAAAAGATTTTCAGATTTTAGAAGTGTCAAAATCACCCAAACATTTTTAGAAAGGAAGACAAGTGGTCCATGAAAATCTGGTCTCTGTAACTTAGTGCTTTACTCTGCTGAAATTGTCCCCTGGAATAACATTAAAGTTTCTCTTTACCACCTCTCTTGTCTGTTCATCAGGAAGAGGGAGGATTGCACCTCTTCTCTCCAGCCCCTCTGCATCTTAATAACCCACATGCAGTACCTCAGGTTCCTCCTGTGTTCCTTGATTTTGTTTGGCCAAAGAATAATCTCTGACTTTTTCAGAGTTGCCTGGGATACATATCCTGACTGATCAGCAAGCAGAACAAACCAAGCAAATGACTATAAAGTTTGTGGTTCAGCCTTTTGTCTCCATCCAGCCATTTGTTTTCCTAACAGCTGTAGAAACATCTCATCCTTGAGATCTCAGTAACACCAAAAAGGGCAAAGGAGTTAAAAGCTACTAGAGGGAGTAACAGACAGCTAGACAAAATAAAAATTCCATTACCCTTGTTCTCTTTTAAGAACAATAAACCTTGAGTTATTTACTGAGTGCAATAAAGTGCTACAGGGCCTTGTTAGCACAAAGTTTGGATCCATAAATCACAAAAGTATTGAGATGCTACTCTGAGAGTCTGTAATCCTCAAATAGTGAGATCTAGTCATAAAAGGTTGGGAATACCAGGAAAACAAGAAAAGAAGGCTAGAACAATCTATGGCACATCCCCTTCCCCAGGGATCAAAGAACTCACTTCTCAGGAACATACCTGCCTGGTTTGTAGTGCCTAAATTAATTGTCCAGGAAGGTCTGAAGGAAGTCAGGATATGTCAGAAGGTCAGATCATGGAGGAAAATACAAGCTCAAAACTTGGCAGATGGTTTATTAGCTGCTAATTATTCTTATTTCTACTTTATATGATATTAAGTGTGTGCTAGAAGCTTCCAAGTGGAAAATCCACACAGTAGTTAATGGAGTTCAAAAGCTGCATTAATCTTCCTTTATGGCTTGTGACACTCTTGGGAAGGAAGGTACTGCACAGCTTCAAGGATGCAAAGGTGTTAAACAACCTGAGGCTAACTAGACAATTACAAAGGGCAAAGCCCTAAGTGCATATTTCCTTGTGGGAAATCTGTGTTTGTAGAAATGGATTAACTTCCCCCATATACCTGTAGTCTATTTAGAGTTTGAGATCAGTGCCCCCTGCAAGTTGGTGACCATGAGCTGGTAACTTTAAGAATACTCTTCTCATATAGATCCTGACAAGTCTTGTCAACTTGGACAGAATTAACAGAAGAGGAATAATTTAATCTAAATTATCACCCCAGTAAATTAAAACTAGAACATATGCATGTCATAGTCCAACATCTCATGCATGACTGGCAGTCAGTATGTCATGATCAATACTCCATCATCTGAAGAATCCTTCTGAACTATTCTCATAGGAACTTGCAGCCATGGATTTCCCTAGACTTGACCTGTGTGAGGTAACTGTGAGCAGCATGCAGACTGCTTGCTCTATCCTGTGGATTTGCTATCAGTGAAAGCTCCTAACTCATTCTCACCAGCTGTCCCCTGGCTAAGGTGTGGAGAGCTTTTTTGCATTGTGCACAGGACTAAAAAAGGTACCTCGCTCTTGGGTTGGAACAGTTCCTGACACCCCCTCCATATAAGAAATAACGAGGCCTTACAGAGCTATGGCCATTTAAGCAAACCTGAACTTTTTTCCAGTCTGCCTGCCTGCATGCTGAATACCTCTGAGCATCAGATTATCTTTGTGCTTCGTATTGTAGAAGTGTTGCAGAAGCCAGTGCAGAGCTGGCTGTGGTCCAGCATTCCAGCATTATCATATTTATGCTCAGATATCTACAACTGGCTTGCATAGATTGCTGCTGCCACTGCTGTCTGAAGTGGTGTGCACTGCTATCACTACCAGTCAGAGCAAACGAGGGTTGGCAAACTGCAGGATCCAATATCAGCAAGCCTGGCAGATCCAATTCACGAATGAGGATCAGCACAGCCTTCACATAAAGAAATGCCAGATGAAAAGGTAAATTGCTCAGAGCGGATGTATTGAACATATGAGATGAGAGAAGCTGTCAAAGGAAGATGACAATGAAGAGCCACGTTTCACAAAGAAGATGTCAGAAGGCACACAGAGAGAGTGGGTTCTATTTAAGATATTCCAGAGATTGTTTTTAAAGAAGGATGCAGAATTTCAGAACCTGGTAGTGTGGAACACCTGGAGCAGCCTACATAGCCCACTGAACTTTCAGAATAGAGAGCTGTATCTGCAGAACACTCATTATCCACATGGGTAAAATTACCTGGACTGGATTCTGACTCTGTATCAACTTAACTCATTCAGTAGAGGTTAGCATAATAACCATATTATATTTTTCTTTTTAAGCCACAGTTCAATAATATCAGAAAATGAGTAAGCAAAAATAAGCCTGAAGAGCAGTGTCATCATACATACAATGTAATAATAACTTAATGGCTTAACCAGCAGGCCAGGCAAAGTCATTCTCTGCACCCCACAGAGTATCTCGTGGATGATACCATTGTTTCAGCACTCTCTCTCCCAGTCTCTTTCTTGCCCATCAAAGCTTTTCTTGCCTTCATGTTTGGGATTCTGCCTTTCTGTGCCTGACAGTTGTAATGAAGATATGCCACAGTTGGTGACAAGGCAAGTATTCTAGAGAAATACTGCCAGAAGAGATGAAATGAAGTAGTTAATATCTGACACTGGGTTCTGGAAGTGATCGCCTATATGTAAATTTATGTAATACTCTGTAAGTTAGACAAAAGAGTCATAATTGTTTAGAGGTCACCATTAATTTAAAAATAAATGAAAACACTTATAAATGCATGGAAGAAAACAAGTTCCTATTAAAATGTCATTGCAGCGTAAGGATGCATAAAGGTGATATGGTAAAAGAGAGCATATGTTTGTCTCAGCTTCAACACTAACTCTAGCTGAAAAAGTGTTACGAATTTTTAAAAGCTTGAAGTTCTGCCACTTCACTTAGAATAACAAATACAGGGTTTTTGAACAAATAATTGTGTTTTCTTACATACTTTAATGTTCTTATCACTTCAGGATACCTGCAAGTCTGTATGTGTTCCACAATGGAATATGACATTCCACTCCAAATTTCTGAATTTAGGCCACTTCCACACAAAGTGTGTTTGAGCTGCCACAGTTTACATAGCAACATACATTGATCTATATCCCCCACATGCACAGCACATTGTATTCTCAGTGCAGCATTGACTTTGGAGGATTTTTCCTCAGCTATGTAAGCAGTCCTCATCGTGCTATCAACTTGCCTTAAAATATTAGTGGGGAAAGAACCTTCTTATGGTTTTCCATACTTTCTTTTTCCCCACTTTCTTAAAGTGACTTCTGAGAGATACATTTTCTATTATATTCTGCAGCTACAATCACAAGAGGCCCTGGATGAACTCACTGCATATTTTGAAGTAAACAAATGTATTTTAGCAGCAGCAGCATGACCTTTTCACCCATTATTTACAATGCTTTATAATTATGGTAACTATTAACTCTACAGGCACAGAAAAGTCAAGAAATTTGTGTCTTCTGATTTTAGGATTTGGTGCAACATAATGTGAAGGTTACAATAGCATTCTCATCCTGATACAAAACCAGGGACAGTCAGGTATTGTTTTCCATTACCTTTGAGAGTCTTTGAATTCCAAAAAAATATGCTTAACGTACAGCAGTATAATTTGTATCAGCATAATACTATAATAATTTCAGAACTATAATACAGTAAAAACTATTATTGTTTAGAAAGTCTAGATATTCCCTTCTCATAATCCAAGGATGCTTGTAACAATCTGTTGTATCACTCACATTAACATTATTACCTACCCTGGTGACACTGAGATGTAATTTAAAACAGAAACAACGGAGTATTGGGGATAAGGAAATGCTAATCAAAACCTTAAGGATTTCTAGAGGTCACAAACATCCTGGCAGTCTGCCACAATCACGGTTACTGACTAGAGAACACTTTCCAGTTTCCTTGCAACTCCAGGTTAACACAGTTATTAAAATAAACACTTTGAAAAAATTAGGAATTGGTACTAATCATGACCTTATTTTAGGGGGAGAATGGGAGAACCTTAAGTTTTCTAATATCCATAAAACTTCAAATAAGAGTATTATAATATTTTAAAAATGTAAAATGATTTCCCAGCCTTATTTATTAATTTTTATGCAATTCACTGAAGAAATCAGCTTAGTTAGCATTGATAGTTCAAAAATCAGGTATAAAATCTGATTGAATGAAAAAATTCCTACTACTGAAATAGATGTAGGCATTGCCTTACTGCTGTAGGGGGAAAAAAGGCCTAAAGAGACTGGATGATGAACTAGAACATGGCCCTTATGGATCCCCAATTTAAATACAGTCATAGGGAGTATAACAGTGGCCAGTTTGTAAGTTTGCAGCCTAAACTATGTGTCACTAGATTTCCAATCCTTTGAGCATTAAATAATCTGGAAAGAAACAAATTTCCCAGTTTCTTAATAGTGTCAGTAACCTGTTCTTTTAAGCAGACAGACTTGCTAAAACAGGGGTGAAGAGTGTTCATTAGCAAATGTTGAATTTATGAATACACTTGGTCTTACTGAAGAAAATAGAGGTTTTTTAAACAGAAGCATGTTAGCTATACTGATTGACTGCATTTCAGGTGGAGTTGTTACTTGGGAGAAGTGGTTCTGTGACAGACTGACAGAGCCCCGGGGCTCTTGGGCAAGATGGGGTCCTGGTGCTTTCTCTTCTCCCTGTTGTTACAATGGGCTTTAGGCTAAAGTGATCTCAGTGCTAAATTCCCTTGTGGGGGGGGGGAGAATAAAAGGGAAAAGCGAATGGGTAGAGCTGTGATCCACACCAGTATGTTCACACTGGCCAACCTCCATCTCTGACCACCTCCTAGTGGCATGGACTGGGTGGGTTCATAGATTTAAAGGAGAAGTTACTTCCACTAGATCTATGATCTATCCGGATATCCTCTGTAATATCCAAGTCCTATAATTTTACCCAGCAGCTCCTATAATCAGCATGTGGGCTATGAAGCCAAACTGCTGCTATGTTTCTGGACTAGGAGTCAGATTTTAGTGACAATTTTTTTTTCTTTTTCATAAATACTCATTGATTTTTTTCTTTACTTGCTTTGGTATCATATAATAATACAAACTAGAAGTGTAAAATATGCTTATAATCCTGAGAGTTCTGTTAAACCCTAACTCATAGTAGGAAAAAGGAGAAGAATACTAATGGAAAGAGCATATACTGAAGATTTTGCTTTCATGTGAATGCAATTAGAGCTTTTCCCTTAAGCTAATAGGATAAGTAACTATATGAGGAAATCCACAGACACTGCAAATGTGCAGGAGGGAGAGAGTAGTGTTTGCTTGGTGTTCAATGGTCCATGTGTAATAAGCTGGCAGTTCCATCTAGTTCCTACTAGACAAATGTGTACATCAGAAATTCCTGTTTCTCCCTTCCCCCAGCTGCACATTCGGAAGTTTCAGCAGTGAAGCCACAAGGTGAATTAAGAGAGGCATGGCTACATTTTCCAAGCTATTTTATTTTTCTGTATTTTTTTTTTTTTTTTGGTAAATATATGCACACAACAAATACATTCCTATTGCATATATGGCTGTGAGATTCAGGATATTTCCTGAATATATGTGCATGACTGATCTACTCGCATGCCTTTGTTAAATTATTCTAGGAGATCTATTCTGATATTCCTAAACTTTGATCTTTTCCTAAAAACATTTGCCAACCTGATATAAACAGATTAATACTCTGTCTCTTGATAATAAAATAATGTTCTAGAGTTTTCAGTAGTTACTCTGATTCCTGGAAGATAGAGAATAAATGATACACAGATTGGATCACAGTACTAATTAATTTTTAAAAAAATGTTGAAGTGATTCCTTAATACTGGTAATTCCACAGAAAATGTAGCATGTATATAGCATAACACAGTGAGTCTGTGGTAGCTTGGTATGGCACAATTATTGTTTGCCTTAATTTGGGGTGCCTTATATTTGGATTTTGCTTACATAAATGTACTTCAAAAACCATGTTGACATATCCACTGCAGCAAACTACTTACAGGAGGCTCTCGCAACTCTATACACAGCCAGCAGGAGACTGTCAGTTTTATTTTGCTCTGTAATATTTTAGCTTGTTCCTGGCCAGGATGTGGACCAGTTTTTGGTAATGTACAATATCCAAACTATGGAAAAGATTGTCAGGCCCATTCCTTCTCACCCCAGCTGCATGGCTTGGGGTGAGAAGGGCCAGGAACTTGGGTGCAGTTAGCCAGAAATTCCCTGTTTAGGAACTGTAGTGGGCACCAGGGATTGCAGCCCTTTCCCAGGGAAGAGCAACAGGGCGTGACTGACACTGTCCTTGGAAGTGCTTTAACTCTAGGAGCCAGGATGGCATAACGTCGAGGCTGCTAAAAAGCACACTGTGGAAATACAAAAGTCTCTTCAGCTTTTCCTTTAGTTATGGACAGTTTCTAATGACAAGGAACTGTAAATATTGCATACACACAATAGGGATTTACAACTCAGCCAAAAAAAAAGCTATCAGCAGTCTCTAATGCCTTTTTTAAAAAAAATCTTGACATATTGGCAAAACCATACAGTTTCTGAAAAAATTCTTAATGGAAAGATGCTTTTCATATAAAAATGTTTCAAGCACTACATATGTTCGTCTTTCTCATGAGACAATGGCTGCTGACTCTCCGATGGATTCTCCTGCAGCAAAAGATTCACAATTCTCTATTCAGTCTGTAGATAGGTTCATGCTTGTTATATCATTGTTTTGTCCTCCAACATTCTTTTTAGTGCCTACATGTGATCCCTGTGTGCATCTGATATTACTGATCTAACCCAGAAGTTATACTTTTTGCCCTCAGTACTTGCAGGTTTGAAACATTTGGCATATTTGAAATGGGGGACATGAACATCATTGACCCTTTTGTTAATGGGTCATTGACCCTGTAAATGGTCCCTACTTTATGGAATGTGTTTTAATTTGCAGGCAATATCTTGCTAACATGACTCCCACTTTCCTGTGGAATTTCACAAACCTGAACTCCACTCTGTGGAATCTCTCTAATTGTTTAGATGCAGAATGACTTGTCATTTGCATCCTGTAACAACTTCAATTAAACTGTGCCACATGGCTTCATCATACTTCCCCCAAAATACCTTGCCATCAACTTTTCTCAGAGTGGCAATTCTCCTGAGCTTTCCAGAATTTATAGGTCACAGGTAAAACTGCATGTTCTCTGCAAATGTTAATGAGTTTACAAACTGCTGAGTATTATAATGATAAATTTGATCATAGTTCTCTACTGACTTTGCACAGTCTTGGTGCTGCAATATTTTTAGCTTATATCTGCTCTCAAAGGGCCCAAGCCAAAGCTCATTGAAGTCAAGGAAAAGAGGTGTATTAAGATTAGCAGCTTTTGATCAAGCCTGAGACAGTCAGTGCCATAAAAACATTATCTGTGCACATCCCTTATATGCCACTGACATCTCCTTGCACCACTGTGAGTTACTGAATCTCATTTTCTTTGCAGCTTTCTGCCTGATCAGGGAATCTATTAAGTCCAAGCAGTCAAGGCAGCTGTCTTGAGTCAGATAATTTTCAGCTTCCTACATAAAGGGAACTAATATAATATCTACTTTCTGCCCACATCACTGTCATAACACACGTGGTATGGTGGAGGGCTTTCAGGGAGAAGGGCAGAATGCAAGCAGTGATTTCTTAAGGCCTGGCCCTGGTCAATCCTCTGCTTCTGCAATAGATTCCCTCTCCTGCTTTTACAGGTACTTTCACCAAGCTTCTTGGGCACAAAGTAGTTGCTATAGCTCTTAAATGCATCCTTTCACACCTGAAAGGGTATGGCATGGACTGGGAACAGGAGGCAAGGCTGCATTTCTGTGTAGTGTCTCTGTCGATACAGGTACGAACACGGAACTGTAGCCTTATGTCTTCCCTGGGCATTCTGGTATCTTTACAGATAGAAAGTGACCTGTTCATTTCAGGAGGGTGCAGTTTTCTTGTTATGGTATATGATGTCATCAATATATATCATTTGAAGTTCTAGTAACCAGACCTAGCACTACTTTTAGGGAGGAAAAAAAACTGTTTACAGCTGCTTTGGTGAACAATCTTCAAGTTCACTTAAAAATACAGATGACAAAACTAATATTTTTCAGATGAGAATCTTCATGAAATACAAACCAAATACTGAAAACGCCTAGTGGTAACGTATCAACTATCCTTGTCACTGAAAAATGCCTTAAACACCCAGGCCCCTTAGGTTAGTCTTCTGTCACAAGGCCAATAACAAAATCACTAAACCTGAAAGGAATTGTTCACTTGGAGTTATTAGTACACGTGTGAAAAAAAGTTTTATTCAGTAGTTCAGTCAGATACTCTCAATTATGTCAAAATTTCAAAATCTTGTGGCCTTTTTTGTATAGAAAGTGATTTAAAATCTGCCTTGTCTCTGACATTTAAAAATGGGGAAACTATACCATTCATTTTTTACCAGGATAAATAGAGATTAATGGAAGATGAGCAAAGTAAAGCACAGTCTTACGGGAACAAATCAAATCTTTGGAAAGAAATGCATATGTAGGACTACTTCTGGATTATTTTTTCTTTTCTTGTTTTTGCAAGTCATTAAGTTTACTTCTACATAGCTTGTGGACTCAAAAGTTGATACAAATTACTGGAAGCACCTGTCACCCCTGCCAAAACTGCTCCCTGTTAATGAAATGGAATTTTGTGATAGTTTCAGTATCATAATGCTGGATGTCACCTGTGGCAAAGGTCATTATCTAACACCACCATAGACTAAGTCTTATGCAAGTATCAGAAACTTCCCTTCATGTTACCAAAGAGCAAGATAGTTGATGTTTGGTCTAGGCACTAGATGGACTTCTTCAGAGGTCTACAGAGCATTTAAATAACAGATTTTATCTTTATGATGAAACTGGTTTTGAAGTACTTTAGTTTACAAGCCCCAGGTGTTTCCGAAATGCAATTCAAGGAGTATTTTATAGTTTCCTATGAGCCTCCTCTCTTAGTAAGAGAAAGGCAAGAAGATGACTGTTTCCATTTTCTGTTTTCCAGTTTTAGTAACACTCTTGGTATAAAAGGTAACAAAAGCAGTAGTCCTTTCTATGCAAAAATAATAAAAGACTCTCTTCAAAGGACAATGTTAATCCTTCCCTCTTCCATTCCACTTAGTTGCAGTGAAAAAATACAAAATTAAACAACTCCTCAATAATGGAAAAATTAAAATTACATTTTCTGATCTCTTGTATTTTCTTTCCTCCAAAGCCTGTGCTCTGGTCAGTGTAATATATCATGTGAAAACACAATGTACACACTCCACATTCTTTCTAAATATCTGGTGAAATGGCTTTTTTGATTTTTCAGGGCATACGATGAATGTGCAGTGAATTCATAGGAAAAGCTCTATATCGGATCTGTTGACAGGTGTAACTTATTTTTTATTTACAATTTCTATGACCTCTAGTTTTATTTTCTCTTCTCTGCCGCTGTCTGAATTCAATATCAAATAAATTTGCAATCCCACAATGTTGCTTCAAGCTTTCAGAAAATGGACTACAGCCAGTGCCAATTTTGGGCAACTATCCAAAATTATACACCAGCCACAGAGTGCAAAGTAGTTTTTGTTACCTTTGTATCATATAGCCACAAATTTCTTTTTATTGTCTCCATTCCCTGGAGGAATGATATCCTTGTCTGGGTTGCCCCCATCTAGGAAATGTGCTAGTTATTATTACTTAGTTTCCTGACATGAACTGAGTTTCATTCTATGCCTGTTGAAGTCCTGAACAGCAGTTTCATGCACATCACGTAATGCTTGGAAATGTAAAGCATAAGGGCTGATCTAGGTAGCATATGGCTCATGGTCCTTTTAGCTCTTTGTTTTGATGGTGAACTTTAGAAAATAATGAATACCATTCTCCTATTTCCATGTATCAGAAATTTCTGTCCTACTTTTGGAGAGATATTAGAGCCTGCTTCCACAGTTCTGACATCTTCAAACACAACTTCAGCAGGGAACTAAACAAGTCAGCAACATACACAGCAACAGCAATGCTGCTGTTTCAGTAACAATAGGAAGTGTGTTTTGAGTCTCCAAATCTTAACATTCGCACTATACCAATCTTGATTTTGTAAGCACAAATAAATACAACAAATATAGTCTACTATTTCAACATATACTTAAAATGTAATGCATTTTATAATGTATTGTTTGAGTTAAAAAGAGCAAATGAATGATCAGTAGATTTAAAAATATTTTGAAAACAATTTTTTTTTTCATACGAACTTTATATAGCAGGGTACATTGCGTAAGTGGGAACATCAAATAAGCAGTTTAAGGTCATATGCCTTGTACTTCTGAACAATTTTATGGCTATAGTTTACTACATCTGTGACATTACCATCAGTTAATTGTTTCTTCCTACAGTGGTCATGTTAGTGTTTTCAGTATGAAATATCAGAAGTATTAGAAAAGTGAACAGGCAAAAGTGTTTCTCAAATGGTTAAGAGACTTTTCAGAAGATCTATAGCAAGTCCATATCTAATAAAATCAATAATCAAGTGAACTTCAGACATACAACTCTAAATTTAGCTAACAGATTTTCTGCTTCATAGTAACTGATACTTGACAGCTTTAAAAAGAAATCAATTCATAGATTACTAACATTTCAGCAGAGCTTTGTTGTGACTTAACTTCATGTAACTGAAAATATTTCAGCATGTTTAATTCCATATTATATGGCAACACAATCCCCAAGCTGAATATCCCCACCCAAAGCACATACATTTATGTCCAGTGCTTTTCAATAAATAGTTTGGCCAGTGGTTCATAAGAGCACTGCTGCTGGTTCCCATTGGAATATGCAGGTACCCTGCCCAGCAGGTGCCAGTGATGCCCATACCAAAAAGCTGTTTAGTCTGGAGCAGGTCAGGTTAGGAGAGAAGTTGAGCTGGAAGTATAAAACACAACTTTTGGAATAAAAAGAACGTGTTTAAGCTGGGTTTAAGAATGCCATCCTGCCGACAGTGAAACACCAGTGCTTCTCCTCCAGCTCCTCCTGCAAAGCTAAGCAGAACTTTATTTTTGGTGTAGATTTTGTTGAGGACTGTGAGGGGGTAGTGTGCCTTCCATTTATAGTACACCCACAGGTTTTGTTATTGCTCTTTTATTAAAGGCATGATGGACAGAATCATTAACTGTGCAGATTATTTCCTTACATAAGGAGAAGAGATCATCATGCTGAACCATGTGATGGTTCAGGGGTGACCAGCAGTCCTGGTACTGCCCTGCTTCTCTGTGGGTACTCCCTGCAGCTGCCAGGCCCTGCTGCTTCTACTGGGTCATTCCACCTTTATTCTGGATCACAGGGTTTTGCAATCACCAGTTTCCATCATCCTGCCATGAGCCTGCAGCAGCGTGGGGTGCAGTGGGTCTGACAGCTCCCCCCAAGCTGCCCTCTCGTACATCCTTCAGTCCCATTGCTTTCTGGACTCCAGGCTTTCCCACCTGCTCCAGCTGTCTCCCGACTCCCATGCCTGCCATACACCACACTCCTCTACAACCCTGTGAGTACAACAATCCACGGTAGCTCCTTTGAAATAATGCACCGTCCCTTAACACAAAGAAAGAGAGAAACCGGGCAAAAATATTAAAATTTTGTGTGCCTGGCTCATTTTTCTTGAGAGCTCAGTGATCCCCATGCCTCAGGCATATGCCAGGAAGCCTGTGGTTTGGGCAGGTTGTATCCTTCTATTCTTCATGGCTGTAGTGTCACCAGACTGCATTTTCAGCAGTGGCACCACTCAGAGTGTTCCCATTTCAACCCCTGGCCATTTGCCTTTTCCTGCCTCCCTATTGAAGTGTCACTCTCCTCCCTCCCCCACTGCAATCTCATCACTGCTTCACGGCTCTCTTCAGAGTCAGACTGTAATGACTTTAAATAACTTTTCAAACCTTCCCTGTGTATGAATTAGAGCTAGATCTGTTCCCCTAACAGAGTCCTCAGTGCGGCTTCTCCAAGTGGGGCTGGAAGACTGGGGCAGCCAGCTACAGCCCGGGGCCATGAACCAGCTCTTTTGTTGGCATCCCTCCCCTCTTAGCTGCAGGCAGCTCATATTTCTTCTGCAGACACAAGCTTTGTTTTCAACACTTTAGTGTCCTTTTGAGTTGGAAATACAAGAGAAATAAGCTTGCTAATGTATTTGAGGCAGGAAGTGGGCACCCCTAAAGTAATGGCTCTTTTCTAAAGGATTCCTTCAAGGACCTCTGATTTCCTTTCTTACTGATTTCTCAATATCTCAAAATTCAACAAAAGCAAATCCATTCCCATATTTCAATATACCAACAGAAGTTGCATAGGAATAAAGAAATTGTACATTAATCCGATGTTCTTCAAGTACGTATACAAACATAATAGACTAAGCAAGTAATTCCTCCTGGAAGAGATAATCAAAGGTTCTAATTTAAACAGTTCATTTCACAATCATCTTTTCTGTTTTGTCAGCCTAATACACCTATTAAAAATTTAATCTCTTCATTATTTTAGTAATGTGAACCACTATTTTACAAGTATTTGATTGATGGACATAGCCAAATGAAACAACAAGTTTGCTTGCCCTCACAGGGATTTTAAATAACTGTTTTCATTTTATGTCTTGAATAAAATAGTTTCTTTCTTCAACAGAACGAGGGACAAACAAGAGAAATCTGATGCCTGTATTTTTTTCTCCCTTAATTTTCTGATATTGGCTTAGAAACCTTTCGCCATAAAGAACTCCCAGTATATGCATAAATTGTTTACCATGCGGTGGTTTTGTTGAGTCTCCTAGGAGCTCTGCGAGGCAGGTTTGGGAAAAGCACTGCTATAAACCCCCCAAATAACTGTGTTTTTCTAATTGAAAAACATGAGTAATCATCCAAACAGTGGTCAATAGAAATAAGGTTTCAATGAAAAAGGCATAAAAGACTGAGTGGGAAACAAAGTGATGTTTCTTTCACGGCCAATGACCTTTTATTTGTGGCCAGCAGAGCACCAGCAATGGTGATGCAGGCCTGAGGAAGAACTGCGAGGGCTGGACACTCCATAGTGACAACACTGTGTCCATCAGGAGCTTTCACAGAACACACTGAAAAGAAGTAAATAGTGCCCTTGCTGTGGAGCCCATGCATAAAAAGAACTGTTAGGCTTGCTTCCTTTTATCTTGGAAGATGCAAACTTGGTCTTTTTGATTATTTTTTTCTTTTCTTTCAGCCTTGCAGGCAATCAGGCAATCATGGAAGGAACTGAGCATCTCAATGACCACTTTGTGGAAAGCAGATATTCAGTCTTTCCTTTATAATGATTTGCACAATAATGTTTTCTAAACAAAAAACAATAGGTTCCTTTCCCCTCTTTTTTTTTTTTTTTTCCTGTCAGACAAACCTTTCTAATGGCATTTTTAGAAGTGTTGGTAACTTTTGAACTTATCTCTTTACCATTATTCACAGCATGGCCATTATTACCAAGGAGCATACTTGTGACAGAGGATCTTTTTTCCATGGTATTTTTCTAATAGCAGATTTCGTAAAGATACTGATTTTAATTAATTGAGAAGATTAATAGCAGAGCATTAAATACAATCATGTGATGAACAGAGAAAGCCCAATAAGCCACTCAAGACTTATGCCAGGATTCAGACCAATTTAAGGAGCCAGAGAACAGAAAGCCCCCTTTTTTCTGCATAATCAGGCTACAAGATGCATCACCTTGACAGAACCAAAATTGCAGACATGCAGCATTTGCTGCCTAAAATTAAGGTCTTTTGGCACCAACAGTGACAATAAGAGTAGAAGCAGGAATATATTCAATGACCATGAAATGTAGTCAGGTATAATTTTCCCTCACATATTATATATTGGTATAAAAGAATTAGATCAGCTTCTCTCAAGAAAAGTTCTTGAATATTATACTACTCTTTAATATTATATGTGGCTATTTGATACTATTTTTATCAGCTGTGCAAAATATATTAAATCACTAAATATGGTATTTTAATATGTGTACACACACATAGATTTATGCATAAATTTATATGAAAATAATCCTACTTAGACGTCAATAGATAGGCTTAACTAGATTTCAGAAAAGCTACCAATACATGGTCAAAACATGCATTTTAGAAAATATTTTTCACAGTGTGAAAAGTGCACATTGAAAGTAGATATATATATATTTAAAAATAAGACACTTCTGTTATTACTGCTAATAGATTTTCTGCTATCTTTTAGTGGTGATGTAACACTACATGCCTGTCCTGTGAATACAAAATTCTATCTTTTGCAGTGTTCTTAAAGTCATTGTAACTAAACCAAATCAGTTTTAAGGCATTAAAAATACGGAGAGCCTTTTTCACAGGCTCTCCTTATTACAGAAAATGCCCATAATACCAGTAAAAAATCCAATTCAGGCACATTAGGTAGCTGAGCAGACTGAAACCACTGATTGTTATTTAGCAACTTTGCAGAGCTGCTGTGTAAAATTAATAAATGATTTAATAGCTTATAGGAAAAAGTTAGAATGCTTGACTTCAGTTCCTAAAATTTTTATAACTGACTTCATGCTTTCTAGTAAAGCTGAGCTTCTAATCCTATTAGTCAGCTCTCTTTTTCAGGGTACACTAATTTGAATGCTTTCATTATTTTTCCTTCAATATGCGGATTCTGTGGGCACAGTTTCAGGTCCATTCCTGTCGGTTTGTGTCCCTGTGCTCCTGCAGCTGGAGATGGCATTTCTGGGAAAACAGGTGTGTGGCCAGAACATCCCTGTGACTCAGTAATCCCTGGCTGCCAGAACCACCTCCTAGGCCTTCTGACTGCCAGTTGTCATTATCTTTAAATCGGCTATTCTTGTGTGAGGAAAAGATCCAAACCTTCCCAGGCTGGGCTGAAGATACATCTGGATGAGCAGATCATGTTTGCACAGCACACAGAAGGGAAGTGGATGTTGGCTGTGTTAGAAAGGTTGCTCAGTATCAATTTAGAATATTCACAGGCGAGTTTCAAAAACCACTGCAAGTGGGGATCGAGTATTACCAGAGATGAAAGGAGAGTAGTGAACAATTTGCTACAGGTCACTTGTTTCAAGAAGACCTTTACTTCTACACTGTGGTACAGAGTTAACACCTGGAGGGTCATAGCATCAACCCTGGCCATGTAGTCAGTTATTTCAGGATTTCATTACTTATTATTTTAAAGGAGGATCTTTAAATTGGTATAGCTCATTCTTTAAAATGAGAAGCCCATTTTTAAGGGCTGTGGCTTTTAGAGCTTTTTCATATCTCTTTCACATACTTCTCATATATTTAAGGTTATATTGCCTTATTATTGTATAGAACGTGCACAAAAGCACTGATCAGTATTTTAGTGGGAAATTAGAGAAGTTATAAAAAATGTTTATGCCACTACCCTGGAGATAAAGTCAGTTAAATGGTCCTTTTTCAGAGTGGCAAGAGTTTTCTAACTCACAGAAAAAAAAGAAATAAAGTGATATTGTAGTAGCCATACTATAGATCTGTGCATAATAAGTACCTAAACTAATATAAGTTTTTAAAATGCTGCATTCTTCAAAGTCTTCATGCACACAAAATGCCCTATACAACAAGCAACACAGAGGCATAGAACCAAAATTTAGTGTGGTGGGGATTTTCAGAGGATAACTGGTTTGATCCTTTGCCCAGAACAAGTCTAAATAGATCAGGTTGCAAAGAGCCGTGTCCAGCTGAGTCTTGGGCACCTCAGGGGACAGAGATTCTCTAACCTTGGTGGGAACCCTGTTGTAGTACTTAACACTTTTCTGCAGAGCAGCATCTGCAGCTTGCACTGCTGCATGAGATCCCTTCAGAGATGCAAGATATCATACTTGCTCTTGCTGAATTGAATGAGGTTCTGCTCAACCCATTTCTCCAGCCTGTCTGAGTCTCTCTGAAGAGCAGCCCCCTCCTCCAGTGTGTTCAGTGCTGCTCCCAGTTTGGGGCCATGCACATCCTTGCTGAGAGAGCACTCCATCCCATTCTCCGGCTCACTGCTGAAAACATTCAATGACATTGATCCCACTGCTAATCCCTGAGGAACCCCACCAGCTGCTGGTTGCCTGCTGGGCTCGGCAGCACTGGTCACAATGTTTTGGTTGTAGCACTGCAGCCAGTTTTCACCCATCCCTATCTCATCCTTACCTCATGAATTTGGTTTTAAGGACACCATGACAGACTGGGTCAAAGGCCTTGCTGGAAAATAAATTATACAACATCCACTGTCCTCCCCTTCTCTACATGGTTGGTAACCTCATCTGAGAAAGACACAATCCCCTTAAAAACTGTAACTTTACCAAGATGAGGCAAATCATGATTTTGTTGCAATAAGTTGAGTTGTTACTGTTTCACTTGCATTCAGTAAAAAGAAAAAAAAATAAATCTGACACAGAATAAATTCCTAGTAAGTTGAATGTACTTTAGTACTACAAGTCAGTGGCTTCAAGTATATAAAAAAGCTGCAGACAGATTTGTAGTGAAAAACATCTCTCTGACTGAAGAGAGACAGAAGCAACATATTATCAAATATACAAGATAACCATGAGTCAGTTAATTTCACAGACTGTTACAATGGAGGTATTTTGCTACTAGTGTGCAAAAATTATTGAGGTACTTTATTAAAAGTCAGATAAATAACATTTTGTGTACTTTCTGGGGGTGTGTAAATAGGAAACTCAGTAAAAACAATCAACCTAAATCATTGTTAGTCTTTGGGACTCATTCTGTAAAGTGCTGAGCAAACACTTACTGAATGAAATGTGTCTCAGTGAATAAAATTCTCATTAGAGTAATTGAGCTTTGATAACTGCTATGTCATTAAACACAGATTGGCTTTAAATTAATTGTATTTGCATTGTATTATGATTTCTATTAATTAATGCATTAATGTTTATATTCTGCAAACTCTTTTGAAGTAAAACATTAAAGTGTGTACCATTTAATCTAAAGAGAAATGCCCTCTGAATACAAACCTGGTACAGCACTAGTAGAAAAGGTTCTTTAAAGGAATATGGTGCAGCTCTTCCCTGTTTGTGGTTAAGAATAGCTGAGGACAGGTGACTGTGGGCTCTTGGGACTCCCTCCCTCCTGGTGCTCTCTGCAGCACAAGGCAAGGCTGAGGGGGTTTGTGCCAGCAGCACCAGTCCTGCAGTGCCCCCTAACCCACCTCCTCTAACTACAGCAGAACCACCTGCCAGCCCAAAGCAGTCCAAAACAAAGTGGTGAGAGACCTGCAGTGGTACTAAACATGCCCTGATGAGTTCCTGGTGTGTTCCTTTTGGGGCACTGGGGGTGCATGCCATGGAGTCAGTGCTGACACAGAACTCTCCTGTTGGGGAAATCATGAATGCTCTTTTCCTTAGTGATGCCAGGTCCCATTGCCAAGTTGTACTGCCCTTGGCTAGGAAAAACCCCTAAACAACAAACAAGCAGCACACTAAACCCCAAATGAGCCCTATGCAGTTTTAACCTGACGTGGAACCTGAGGCCGTGCACATTGGTGTGTTCAGAATGGCTGTCAGCAACTGTTTGCTGTGGGAATTCCACTTTACCCAGAAAGCCTTCTTCTGTAGAATTGTTCTGGCCTCATTTCATCTCAGTTCTATCAACAGACAATAGTCAACAAATAATTTCTTAAAGCCTACTTTCAGGAGTTGGAATTTCAAAGTTCAAGTAGACTAAAATAAAATAATTGATTAATTATATATCAGCTGGCCATTAATTTTAATTAATAAACCAAATCATCCAGTCTTCTGATTCGTATACAGTGACTAGTCAGTGGCTTCCCATAATTCTAGAATGGAAGGCAAGCATATAAAGACTGCTTTTTTCCTAAATAATTCCTAACAGCTGGAATTTCTGAAACTCCATTTGCCAGACAATAGCACATGTCCAAGAGCTTGCAAGACCTGACACACTACAGGACAGATCTCACTGGTTGTGTGCTGAGTGCTTGCTGGAGTTCAAGTATTTCTATTAAGCCTTTCAGGATAATTCTAATTTAATTCTCTAAATGATACCACATTAATACTGATACTTGGACTTCTAGAAATCTGGAGTCTCTCTTTTTGCCTAGGCATCTACTGCATATTTTCTACACAATGTGAATAGTTCTCTGTAAACTCAGACCAGAAATGATCCTCTGTGGAGGTGAGCTTTATCTCCAGGGTTTGGATCAAAGCTGAATGTGAACTTCTCTGGAACTCAGGGCTTGCAAGGAGGTTTTGATTTATATTCACCTGATATTCTCAACTATGTGTGAGGAGATAAGGATGGTTATTACTGTCACAAATGATAAAACCAAAGGTAAACAAGGGAATGTCTTGAAAAATCAGTGCTGTATGTTTTAAACTTTTAGATGGGAAAAAACCCCAAACAATTAACATCTTTTATTTATTTGCTATACTCATTTTACTTGCATAATTTGATTTTCTATCTCAATATTTTTGACTTTGGAGTTTTTTACACTTTTATAGTGAAGTCTCACTTACTCAAGCCACTGCATAAAGTGGTGAAGAACTGAGGGGCACCCATACCCCAGCTCCCTCTGTCTGATGCATTGCACTTTAGGGATGCAGGGAGCTGTCTTGGAAACTTCAGGCGAAAAGTAGAGGTGGACATTCTGCTTAGCAGGTCTGATGCCTTTAAGATATGTTGAAGTCACAGTGCTATTTACTGCTCTGTGCTTGCACCTGTGTTCCTTTCAGCATGAGTGGGACTTACTGTAGACTGGACATCCTACTTGACTTCCAGAGATCTGAAAAAATCTAGGATGATAGGATAAGGATAAATCTCTCTTTTTCTTGGACAATATTTGCCTGCGTCTCTAGGAACCTCACTGGGTGAACTGCCAGGTAGATATTTGTGTATAGATGGAGCTAAAGTGGTGGAAGCACCAAGTCTCCCAGCATTTAAAAAATTACATGTCCAGTGGTGTAAGCATGCTTTTCATACCTACTGAAAACTCAGGTTGCCTTCATAACAAGAATTCCTTTTCTAGAATTATGCTCTACAATCCACTAGATAGCTTTGTATAATTGCATATTATTGGCTATTTTAAATGTAAAGCAACATAACCAAACATCATAATGTAGTTTAAGTGTAATGACTTATTTTAACTTTTTGTACTTTTGACATCTGGCAATTTTTTTAAGTGCTATTTGTCTAAGACAGTGCCAAGAAGTTCTTTTTCAAATGAATCTCTCTCCTATGCCAGAAACACAAAGTGTTTATTTAGTTCATTACAGTATGGTTGTCTAGCTAAGTGATCCTTCATGTGTTCTTCAAATATGCAAATAGCATAATCCTTAAAGAAATATCTACATATCCTATTTCAAGATAGAAATGTATTCTTACTGCAGCCTCATGAAAAAACCAAGACTGCCTCCCTACAGTGTTCAGAGTAACAACTCTGTTGATTTTACACAATTGAAGTTGTGATTAAAGCAGTGCAGGAAAAACTGTGACAAACAGAGCTTATACACCATAGATGTAAGAATTTATCACTTTTTCATCAGGAACAAGGCTAAACATTACATATACTTCAGACCCAGTAACAGAGACAAAACTAGTTATTGCCATTTGCAAAGTGGCCACAGTAGGGCAAAATTTAAAATTTACTAGGGAACCAACTGAATGAAGGAATTCTGGGTGAAAAATGTGCTGTAAACAGAACTCTAGGGATGAGAGAGTGCAGGAGGTAAAGTGCTGCCTTGGTGTCCTGTCAGCCATCCCATTCCACAGTCACATCTACAGCCCTTATGCAAAACCACAGGAATTCAGCTTTCTGGAGTGTGTAAGAATCTATTAGTTAGATGAACAGAATTCTTCATAACAAATAAAAACCTTCTATTTTGAATGATAGTTTTAACAACAAAATGGGAAATATAAATGGTCTGCACAATATTTTACAAAGATTAAAGGTGACAGAAATATATTCAAGTTCAACAGATTTTCTCCTGGTGAAAAAAACTCCATACAATACTTTAAGTGCTGAATAAAATGTTTTGTGACAGAAATTTCCTACAAAGGAAAAATTGGAGGAGACATGTTTCCAGTGTAGGGTGCATATATTTGACATACTGTAAAATCCACAAGTATTTAATTGTGTTAGTAAAATATATGCAGTGAGCTCCCTGTGGCTTTCAGCCAGTGTCCTGTCTGATTAGGCTATTGTGAGGTAAACGTTTCAAAGTCGCAGGCAGCCTTTGCTAAATGGTAATAATCAGCCATACCTGGTGATTCTCAGTGACTTCCCTGGCTGGAGCACTGGGTGGCTTTGGAATATGGGCCCCTTTGGGCTTTGCTCACACTGTAGCTACCCCACGGGACTGTTTGCTCATTGCAAAGCCACGTGAGGACCCCACAGCTTGGGGGGATCTCAGCTCTTGCCTCACAGTTGAAATTTGGCATTAATTAGGGAGGGGAAACTATAGCTTGTCAAACAAAGCTGATTGGAGGGTAATTTAGTTTGGTTCACAAGCTGGATCATCCAGCTAAATTTCATGTAACCTTTGGGCATGGTGCTTACTTTGTGCATGTCTGGGAGGAAACATGAATGTAACAGGTTATAAAGAAACTAATGTTCCTGCCCATGGATTTCCTGTCTTTTATTAAATATGTCTTGACTGGTGGATTCAGATATATTGCTTTGTAAATGTAATTATTTTTTCCTATCAGTATTAGAGAAGGAAAGTAAGAAGGATTTATGAGACACTTTAGAATAGGATTTGAAGCAGACTGATTAGTGTATCAGTCTTAATTACAATGTAAACTAAATAATATGAAATATTAATCTGTTGTTTTCAGACCAAAGAATCAATATACAGACTGGAAGTTAATTTTTTTCTATGCACTTATGTCAAGAAATGAAGACAGCTTTATGTATTTTAGGATAGTTCTGGAATTTGTCAATTAAATTAAAACCACCAAAATACCATTCCTCCAAAATAAAAGCAAGAAACTTCAGATAAGCACTTGACTGCTTTTTTTAGTTGAATTTTTAAAATAATCTGTTTTCCCCTTGCTTCTTGCAATGCTAAATAAAAAGCATAAATAATTTAATTGAAAAATTAAATTAAGGCGAATCAATTTGTGACAGATTTGTGAATGCATCTAATGGCTCTTAACACAATATTAAGCAGCCAGACTTAATTAAAAACCAGATTTCCTGTATGATCAAAATGGACAGTTCCAGAAATATTACTTGGGTTTTTTTTACTTCTCTGGTTCTGGATTCCCTTTTCTTATTGACACCCTGAAACCATATCCAGAAATCTCAGCCCTGCAGAAGGTTCTGATTCAAATGGGGAACTTCTTGATGCACAAAGGAAGATATTCTCCACACCTTAGTTCTTAGACTTGCAGCCGAATTTTTCCTCTAAGTTCAGGAATTAAATTCTTTTTACTTGTATTTCTCCTGGACACTGAGTACAAGTTTCATTCCTTTGTCACTAGGATCCTAAGACTTGAAGCTGTGCCCCAAATATGTTGTGGTGCTCTTCATGCTCTCCTGGCACACCAGTGAAACAGGGAGCACCACCCTACCTGTGCTACAGAGTGATTAGTCTCAACGTGCAGCAGAATTTTGCACAAAGAGAGCTCAGTGTTCAAGTTTCTAAAAGACAGTGTGTGGACCAGGAACTGATATACAGGATTTCACTGTGGGTTACAGTGGTAGAGAAAGTGAGGCAGAATAATGCAGGTGAGCTGCCAAACAGGAAAGTAAAAATTTTCAGCACAGACAAGACCCTTAAGCCTACAGCTCTACCAGTAACGGAATGAACTGAGAATAATTTTCTGGTTTGAGGTTAATGGGATGGCCAAGCCCACACCCACAGAGCTCCATTCTCACATCCCAGCCAGAGTGGCACCATCCAAACTGCTCGTGGGGGCAGCGTGTGGCCTGTGCTGTCCCCCAAGCTGCGCCCAGACATGAGGGTTGGTGCTGCCGCCCGTGGCAGGTCTGTGCAGGCTGTGACCACTATGGACAGAGGGTTCACACTTAAGGAAAGGAAGAAGTCCAAGCAGATTTTCACAAACAAAGTGTAACTACACTAGCCTAATATTATCCCAAGTTAATTTTAACCTCTTTAAAATTTTGTGTGGAAATTTTGTTGCTTTGTGGTGAATGGTATCTCAGGGCACGCACACACAAGGGTCCAAATTACCCAGAGCCAGGGCCAGCACAGGTCCTGTTTGAGAGCGGCTGGTGCTGGTAGATTATTCTACCAACATCAGGGGATTGTGTGGCTCCCGCTGCCCTCTGGGGCTGGCTCAGGACAAGTGACAGAGACCATAGTGCTGAGGGTTCCTCCTCCATCCTGCTCCAGCCCTTCCCTCCTCCCGTCCCGGTACTGCGGCGCAGCTGCTCTCAAGGTCAGCCATCCAGCCTCTGAAGCACTAAGGTTTTGTGACTAGGCTTTGGCATTTAAATGGCTTTTATTTTATTTTCAAGGCAACATTTTTTGCTTTTTCTGTTTGAGTATCAGTTATTTGAAAATGTCAGAGACAATTTCCAAGGAAAAATATAATCTTTTTTTGCTCTCCCCGTCTCTCTGTATACACGGTCAGAGAACCATTTTTCTCGGTATTCTTTTCTTATACAGGTTGGGGTTATTGGTTCATTTGTTCAGCCAATTTTGCAGAACTGTCCTTGGCATTCAGGGACAAATGATTCTTTCCAATCAGCAAAAGGGAGACAAAAGAGATAATCCAATACAGCACTAGATTTGCAAGCAGTTCAAGGTCTTACAAGGCTTAAAGATCTTCTTGGTTTTTTTCAGAGAGATGTAGAGCTTTCTCAAAGAAATATGTAGAACATTCTAAATTTGAATTAATAACTTGTAAGTGTGGAGACAGCAGTATAAGATTTCCTTTCAGATTCTGATGACCTTGTCACTGTAATTATGAGCAGTCCATATTTATTATGTATTTAAAAAGACAAAAATTGCCTCTACATTTCTTGAGTGCCAAACAAAGGGAGTTTGATATTCTTTTATAAAGTACTTGGAAACACCTGATACAGTTCCAAATTCTGAGTTCAAGTTGCTGAAAGAAAAGATGTCAGTAAATTTTCGAGTTACCAGCCTTGGGCCAAGATAAGTCTTACGATAGGCCTTAAAAAAATCCCTAAAACAAACAAAGAAAAGCCCCTGCAGATACCATTACTGCTGTACCAATAGATGCAATCTATTTTCTTTTTTTTTTTTTTTTTCCACATAGCAAAGACTTTCCCTCAATTAAGAGAAAAATACACCACTGAGTTAACATGAAAAGCAGGAAGGAATTGCTTAGGAAAAGATACAGGGAGTAGGCCTGAAAGTGTCAACCATCCTTTCTTTCCATTGGTTTTTGGTGCTCAGCATTTCAGAAGGTTTGACCAGGACCAAATTAGTCACTTGCATGCAAATGCCTGCATTATGTCACTCCAGTTAATAGATGTCATTCTTTAGCATGAAGGAAAGCCTGCAAAGAATTGCATCATGTGGAGTGAGAGTGAAAAAAGTAGCCTAAACCCCGATCAGATCTTGAAATTAAATACTTTCTCCCTCTCTCTCCTGCCTGCTAGCATCTGCAAAATTTTCTTTGAACTTCTAAACATAGAAGAGATCAATTTAAAGGCAACATAAACAGAGGTGGCAGCCAGTGCCTGATCTTAATCTACTGGAGTAGCTGTAGCTCACTCGGACAAAACGCCTATTAACCTCGAATTTGGTGTGAAAAAGAAAAATTGGCATTGAGATGGCATTGGCTGCTGGCTTGTGCTGGTGGCCAGTGTGGGGTCTGTGCATCAGTGATGTCTAAAGGCAGGTTCAGCCAGAGCTGGACCCCTTCCCTCCTGGCAACACGAACTGTCCAGACACAAATCAAGCCCTATCAGGAAGCTGTGTAGTCCATGAGCCCTTATCTACTACAGCAAGGTCCCCCTGCCACACACACACACACACACACACACACACACTTTTTTTTTAACACTGCAAAATGTTGAGCCTTCTCAAGATTTTTTAGGGCAAGAACATTAAAATAAAACAAATTGAAGGAAAGCACAAGGTGGGAGGTTTTACCTCCCCTTGTATGACTCCCTGTAGTTTCCACTCCCTTCATGAATGAATCTTGCTCTTTTTCCTACATTTATTGGCATAGTATAAACCAACAATAAACCTGCTTAACAAAAATCTCAGCCTTCATACCAAGCTGCTGGATGCAACTGTTTTCGTGGAAAAGAGGGAAATCAGCTAAATGCGTTTATGAAGTTTCACTTTTTTCCGAGAATTATAAACAGAGAGAGGTGCAGTGATGAGATGTGTGTAAAAGTCTTCCACCTTTTTCAGGCCTGCATGTTTGAAACACTGAAATATACATGTAGGAAAATTTTCTAATTATTTGAATTATATATTTGAATGCTTTTACCAAAACACTGAAATATTAGAATAAAATAATTCTTTAGCACACATTTCGTGAGGTAGATGCACATTTGCAGCATTTTGAGGTCTTCATAGTTTCTTTCATTCCAATAGCCTGACTCCAACAGTTCATGTTAGCTGTGTGTTTAAATTTCTTTGTTAAAGGTAAATCTAAACTGGAATTCTTTGTCTAAGAAACACTCATCCAACCTTCCATTTATGAATTAAAATAGATCTTACCTCAGCCCTTTCTCTTCTGAGTGACAGAAAATTCCTGTTTCTGCTCGTGAAGAGACTGGTGTCAGAGAAGTTTCCAGGGAAATGAAATGGTGAGCTGTAAAAAAAGAGATGCCTTGTGAGGTAAAATTCATAGTCAAGAGAACAATACAGTTTCCAGGTCTCCTGTGTTACCCTTTTCAGGTGAAAACGTATCTTCTAATACCAAAAATAAGATTTAGCTACTGATCCTGAAAAGAAATATGAAAATCAGGGTGCTTTCAAGGGTCCATAATCCATTCTATAAAGTTGCTTTGCAAGCACTTGAAGATGTGACTAAGGTTTTAAAATCCCCATCCTTTTAATGAAAAATTACTTGTTTTAAGTTTTCTAAATATTAGACATAATAAGGATTTAGCTTTATTTAAGAAGATGGCTTAAAATACAAAGGAATACTTTTAACTAAGGTTCCAGAAGCAAGCCGTTCAACTTGCTGGAGATGCATCTTTCCCTCAGGCTCTGGATCAGGCTTGACTGCCGGTTTGGTAGCAGGAAGTGTTTTTACTGAGGGACTCTACTGCAAACAGCTACACTCTTAAAAATAAAGAGTTACAACTCTGCAATGAGCAGTAAACCCTCAAAAGAGTGCATTAAAATTGTCTTTCTGAGCAGATTTTTGCTGGCATGCATTCCTTTCATTTGGAGATACCTGGATCCAGCAGGATTTGTGTGCTGTATGAAATCCAGTTTTGAGCTCAAGAACCTCAGAGGTTTATCAGAGCATGTAATACTAAACTGTATCTTTTATTAGGCAAATCTAGAGTTAAAAAAACAAGCTTTTGCACCTTCAGCATTTGGTTGGACCATCCAGGATCATGCCTAGCCTTTTAGCAGGCTCTTTATTTCATCTGCTGATCCTGCAAGTTCCTACTTCCTTCAATGAAATTGTTTGTTTTCACCAAAATCTAACAGTAGCAGATACATTAAATCACAAAATCCCATTTAGCGTTTCATAAAAAGGGTAAGTAACAGGACCTCTGCTGAAGATCTGATTCTTGTTCCTGGCTTTTTTTCAGCTGGTTGTAACTGTGGGCAGCTCAGGGCGGCCACTTGCCTCAAGGGCTTCCAAAACTTTTGCCTCCCCTGGGCCACAAGACACAGTTTGTCTTAATGGTTCCAGATGGTTACTAGAGATTAGTATGGCTCAGCTATATTGCATTGATGATCATTCTCAGAGCAGGCAAGCAGTAATTAATTGATTCCATCTGTATCTACATTTGGGCAGAAAGTGATTTATAATGACCGTTACTACAAAGCAGCAGAGGGCACATGATTAACAAGTCAGCCCTGATGGGCCACAGGGGTGTGGAGAGACTGACACAGCTTTCCGTAAGAACTTTGGTATGTACAAGTTAAGCTACTGCAGAGAACTTAGTGTAGCTGAAGTTTGAATCCAGAACACACATGAAACCTTGCTGTGCTATTCAAGGGTAAGAATCACTTCATGACAAAATTTGTCCAGAGTCCCTGAAAATAGTATCTGAAACTACTCTTGAGTAATTTTCAGTTAGAAGTTCACATCCCCTCAGAGAAGTGAAGTACTTTCTATCAAGGTTTACCATTTAATACCAAACCAGAGATTCTCTGTCTGTGACCTATTTTAGGAAACACAGAGTACAAGTATTACAGTGCAGATACTGAAGTTGTCTTTCATTACTATTTTTGGAGTACTTATTATTCTGATAGGTTATTACAATTACATATTCATGAAAGAACAATGTAACTTTTTCTGACTGCTACAAAAGTTCCAGTATTTACTGTAAGTAAGGATGTTCTAGAGATCAAAATTCAGACTGTTCAAAACTTGGTCTCATAACTGTCTCTATAAATGGTCAGAGTTATGATCCATATCACATAACATTCTTATTTGGAATCATTCAGGTGATCTAAGAGCTTTATGCAATTTATAGAGTTTTCGTGCATTTCATCATTTGTTTCCATTGGACAAATGCAGAACTCTTCTCATTACTGACGACAGTTTTTCCTCAAAGAAAAATTTGCTGGGTTTAGTATTTGAGTACAGTCAGTGGTTCTAGACTGATGGGCAAATTTTGCCTAGTGAAGGTTGAAATTTTTTAAATCATATTTTAAATGTGTTTTTTCTGAATCGTCTGCACATTTTGAATAGAAGTCTAACCGACTCTGTATGTGGATTCACTTGACCAGAAACCTGCTAAGAAGAGCCAGGTGACAATTTGATCTTTGAACACAAGTTACCTACGTGAAGGCCAGGACTCTATCTTTTACACAGGCAAACAGAGCTCATTCTATTATTTACCACTATTTTGCAGCCCTGGTACAGGATAGATGACTACAGTATTTCAGTGTAGGCCTATCTATAATTAAAATAAACTTGCAAGTAATCTACTCTGACTGTGCTGTAGTAACAGCTGTCAGATTGAGCAGCACTTTGTAAATCACCTTCTGTTTAACGTGCAAGTGTTAGAGTTATTTATAACTATGCCATATAAACGTCACAAAGGATCTTTGGTGATTCACAGATGATAACAAAGAACATACTGTGGGACAGACAGAGAAGAGAAGGCAGCTTTTTTTTTTTTGTTTGTTTAGACAGAACCATTTGGAGTTCTTCACACTATTCTAGAGCAGTCCCTTAGGGTATCAGCATTGCCACTGGATTGGATTTCTACTCACTTTGTCTGAAAACCCAGCTCTGCTGAAGCCAGCAAGAATTTTGTCCTTGTTTTTCCAAGGGCCAAACTTTCACTGATGGCTTTATGTGACAATTAATACATACTAATACGCAGAACCACGGAGTGAAAATTTAAGTCTGGTGGCTTTGCATCAAGTGCAGTACTTCCCCAGGTTTTATGTACTTCTGAACCATCAGGCACTGCTCATACAAATGACTAAGTGACACGTATGCTATTTTGCTAAATACATTACAGATGACAGCAAAAAACTGGCCCAGGGGTTCCATCAGCCTGAGGGGAAAAAGGCAGGTTCTGGCAAACTCACCTGAAATTGTGCAAAGCAAATATTTCTAATTTGACAACTGAGATCTCTTTAATGTCAAGATTTTTAGAAAGTTAGCAGAGATTTAAAAAAAAAAATAAGTCAGCATATCCTAGGAAAGCAAGTCCCACTCTGTTCTAACTGTTTCTAACCAGTAGCACATTAGTATTTGCACTACTTTAAACTCAGTAGGGCTATAACATTTTGTCACAAGCATTGAAAACAATTGCAATTCCTAGTCATTGAATGAACTTAATTCTCTGTGGTTGACAGTGGTAGTTTCAACTGTAGTTACTCGGGATCACACTGTGGATGATTCCAATGGCAAAAAAATACTTAAGACAAAAATTGCAGGTGAAAAACAAACTTAGTATTAGACCTACAATTCATTGATAGACATTAAAATTTTCTGTATGATTGTTTATGTAACAGAAAAGCTACTGCTGCATCCAAACCTTTTTTCTTTATTTCTTTTCAACTTCAGGGGTTCTTTTTTTCTATTTACCCATCTGGTTCACTCCTGTTATGTAGCAGCTCTCAGAGAAATCATATTACAATAAATTTGTCCTTTCAGAGCACCTCTAAAATGTCATAGAATTACCTGGTAGCTGATACAAATCTATTTGGCTCATGTGGCATAAGTTTTAACTGCTTGTTGAAATAGTAGCTTGTAGTTGGCTTTGACCAGCATAACTACTGCCTAAAAACTGCAAGCTCAAAAACCACTGATAAAACAAGCAGAAGTCCCATAGGCTTTATAAAGGCAGAAACAGTCAATCAGATCCTCATAAAGCAGACCATCTAAATGTTATGTTTATTTAAATTCTTCACACTCTTTCTTTGAAATGAAGAGACAGTGTCCACATATCCTTCACGGTTCATTAATCTTACCAGGATCCAGTGGCATATTAATCAAAGCTCCTGAAAGGAATGCTGTCTGCAGCTGACTGTAGTATACACAAGTTGTCTTATTGCATTTCTTTGGAGAAGCACGTTTATCCAGCACAGTATCCTTAAGGATTTAATTGCAAACATAGGCATCCCCCACATTTGCCTAAATAAAAACACAAAGGATCTTTTGTCAAGAATTCTTTTGTTTACTGAAGGTTCTTTTTTCTTGAAGAAGAAAACCAAACCAAACCAAAATTAAAATTCTCTGTTGCACCTCTTTAAATTTCACCCAGGAGTTAATTTATACCTTCAGTGGGCTGGTGAAAGAGAGATGAGCTAGAGACACCTGCTGATCAGGTGTCTTACAATTAAAGAAGACAAAAACGACTATTAGAAAATAAAGCTCTTTGTACAGCTTGACAATTGAAGGGTGTATATTAAAATATGCAACTTTGGAGTGTACCCTGAAGCTGACAGACTAACTATGATATAGAGGTTCAGGAAGAATAATGATAACAGATGCTTTGGCTTTGCTTTCACCACTTTGACTGATGGCTGGAAATCAATACCACAGCTGCCATAGGAAGTAATGGCATTGACTAGGTGTTCACTGCTTTTTCCATCTTCAGGAAATAGACTTTTGAAGTTGCATGTTATCAATCATACTTTAATCACTGTTTTGTGTTTTATCAAGCAACAGATATTGATGTTGGAGGCTCTGAATTTTTAATGCCGTTTTAATTCCTTAGAGTTCTGTGCATTCATCATAATAACCATACCTTAGAACTAGGCTTTAAAGAAACCATGTGCACACTTTTAATTCTTGCAGCAGCATGCTGCAGGCTGCACCTACTTTACTGTATTTGTTTGGTTTCAGAAGTGTGCCTTTCTCATCTCCTCTCCCCATTTGGAAGGTTTCACTTTGCTGCTAGGTGCATCTTTCCCAGGACACCACACTAGCAGTCTTGAGCAAGTCCTAATACCAGGCATTCCTCAAACTGCTTTTCTATACATTAAGAGCACAGTTAATGTGCTTATGTTAATAAAACTTTTCCAGTGTCTTGAAAATCCCAAACAACCAGTACAAGAAGTACAAGTAGTTTGCTAGACTTTTCAGAATTAAATATAGGTGTAAAATCCAGAATCCGCTTGGATACAAGGATAGTGTTTTGGCACAGGTGTTGCAGCACTGAACTACTAAAGTAAAAACAAATGTAAAATAAGAAAATACCCCACCAGAGATGAATTTTGATGAGAGCTGCTTCTCTGACTTTGAGCTTCCAAGAACTGCTACAGACTGAGGGAGCCCCACACCCAGACCTTGCAAAAAGTGCTCTCCACCCTCATGATCCACCTCCCAGACACTTGGGACCATGGCTTTGAATTGGACTCAGCCAAAACCCCTTGAATGGGAGGACTATGAAGTCTGTAGGCAGTAATTAAATCAAAATAGCATTGGGCTTCCTCTCATTTTATTGAGATTTGAGAGATAGTGGAAGTGAGTAGAGTCACAAAACTGAGATACAATAGGATAAAAGCAGTATAAAAGTTATATGAAAACAAACCTGCACTGTAGAAATAAGGTAATATCCAAGGTGTTTTGGCTCTTTTATCTGATCTTTAGAGGCTTTATTCAAAGAACATTTTGCAAACACCAAAGGCTCCATACCCCTGTTCTGAGTAATGAGGATATTTGGAAACTGAGAACTTATGCTTAAAACATACATATTTTTTAAAAATAGAGCATATATAGGTGGAATTCTTTTATAATTTCTCAAAATTTTAAAGAATCTCTAATTGATAACTGCAGGCATATGTTCTATTTTAAATATTTTCTGTGGTTTTCCCTTTAAGAACAAAAACAAAAGGGAAAAATGTTTTTAATTTTAATTCCTGTGTTGTTGGGATTAAAGTTTAACTGGTTCAAAGAATGTACAGGTCAGAGAAGACTGGTTTATGGTGGGAATAACTGAACATGTTTTCATGTTTAATATAACTGAAGAACAACTCCTTCTGAAGGCAGCTCTTGCTGTTCTTAAATCCAGTTCCTCTGGAAGGAGAATTAGTAGAGCAGGAGCTGCAGCTGTTCTGAAAGGCAGCTCACGGGCTACATTACATTGGACTTGTTTGCAAAAGGACAAGTAAGTAACAGGATCCCTTACACTTTTTGCTACTCTGCTGCTTTGCATCTTTAGCATAGTAATGGGTGCATGTATCTCACCTCTTGAAGATTTTGTAAGTACCAGGGAGTGCTATTCAGTAAATGCAATAACACAGGAGTGCAGGGAATCTGGACAAGATCAACTCATGTTTTAGTCATATGAATGAATCACTGTTTTCTGAGTATGGAATTGTTAATCAGAATTGTATTACAGAATTGTTTGGTGTTAATCTGCAGCTTGGTAAAGAAACAGACTTGTTTTACCTGCAGGACAGAAGAAGGGACGGGGTCAAGTAACCCCTTCCTTGCCTAGCTTGTGTCTTTGAGGAGCTCTTACAGCCCTGGCACAGCTCTGCTGCTTCTCACCTCATGCTCAGGATTCTTCTTCCTCCTCCAGCCTGCCAGATGAGGCAGACAGGAAAGGTGTCTGGCCCCAAGGAAGGACACGCTGTGCCCTTTCTCAGTGTCCCTGCAGGAGTTGTGTCCCCTGAGCCACAGCTGAACCACAGCGTTGCTGCCTCCCCGGCTCAGCCCTGTGCTCGTGTCCCCTCCGTGGGGCTGTGGCTGTGGGAGCCCCTGCAGTGCCACAGGGGGTTTGGATCCAGCCCTGGGGAGGAGTTACAGCTTCACTCATCAGCCTAAAGAAAGGCTGCAAAACCTGGGGAGCAACACCATTGCTTTGAAATATTTATTCATTAAATTTTCATATAAGGGACTCTGTCAGCCAAACATGGTGTGGTATATGGAAAGAAGACACTATTTTCCAACTCATTAATCATCTAATGAGTGTTGGCATTTAACTATTGGGAAATAATCAACCAATCCCCCAGTCAACAAAAAAGGTAGATAAATAGCAAATATTATTTAAAAATCACAACAAATTTAGGCATGTTGAATGAAGAAATCTGTGTTTATGTGTTACTGTATTTTGTTTACCTGTGTTGTTACATTTCTTTAGCATATGTTTTGTAAATCAGAGCACAGATTTTTGCCAACTACTGCATAGAGATTCCCATTAATTCATGCTAAAATTTTTTTCAAAAATCTATATTTCAACAGGATGAATTTTTGATATGGCTAGCAAAGGCCATATCATATAACATTTTTTTTTTCGTTCATTACCTCTATGGTTTTCTGCCTTTCAACCCTGCAGTTTATTTGTAGTTACTAATTTTATCTGCTATAAAACTTACCCGTAGGTCCTCTGCACAACAAATGTCTTGGGGTAATAATAAAAAATAATCTGATTCCCTGAAATGTAAAATATTGATGTTGCTCTACTGTTGCCCACAAAAAAAAGGAAAAAATAATGAAGGTCAGTCATTTAATGGAAACAAATATTCAAAAGAGATAAGTTTTATGTTATGCCAAGGATTTAATCAGTGACAAACTTCAGTTGCTAACTTTTAAAAGTAAAAATGACTGAGGAAGTATTCCTAGTATGTAAGCAGTGAAGTTTTACTGTTTCTCTTCCACATTCTAAGAAAATAGTTTTGCTGGTTTAAAGTTAGTCCCTTTGCTTTCAAGTATCAAACTAATCAAATGCAGCCACACAGAGCTCCACACTCGTTCTGAAACAGACATCATTACAGAGGCCTGGAGATAATAAATGTCTGTTTAGGAATTAGGACACCAGTAACTACTTGCCAGAGGTAAAATGATCTGCCACAGACAAGGGAGATTTAAACATGAGTTTAAATTACTCACAGAGGCAGCCTTGGACTCTTGTTTCTGACTCTCCTTGTGTTGTCCGAACATGAACACTGGAACTCAAATGAGAGTTGATCTCAGCTCAAGCTCATAGTGCCAGATTTTTTTATTGTATCCTTACTGGCTTTTTTTCCTCCATTTGTCTAAGAAAAATGTTTAGAAAAATTAAATTAGAAATATCTTAATTTATAAATTGATATTATAAAAATATTCTTTCCTCCACAAAGAATCCTCTAGAACTTATTCTTGGCATATTTTGGCCAAGGTATCTTTTTAGCTGGTACAAGTAATACCAATGGAGGAAGGACCTGCTCTTCCTCACAAGCAGGCTGACATGTTTCACAAAGTGAAAGCTGGTAGAAAGAGCACACAACTCAAACTTCCCAGATTTTAGTCAGTATTGAGCTTTTTGTGCTCTTTTATTTGAGGTGAAAAATTTTTAGAAAATGATTAAGAAGTTGCCTGGATATCTCTTCCAGAAGCTTTTCATCAGAGCTGGCTTTTAGGTGGTTCTCCCATGGAAGAGCCAAAGCAGGCAGTTGTCCAAGGCAGCAAACTGGGACAAGAAGAGAGGTGTGTCCCTCCTGTTCACTTTTTCTCCCCCAGAGCTCTGACAGCCAGGTGGGCTCTGCTCGTAATGATGTGATAAAGATTTGACAAACGGATGTGTAGGCCACAGCAGCCACCACACAGAAAGCCCTTCCCTTCCCAGGGGAGAGGACTAAGACCATTAGAAGGAGGCAATGAGTTGGGGTTTGAAAGGGAATTTGCTGCTGGGCAGATTGGAGCTTGCCCGGAGAGAGGCCACTCGGCAGCACTCCCGGGCTCAGTGGGAGCAGTGGACACTCTGGAAAAGTCACCCTGGCATGAAAGGCATGAAAGTTTCTGGCAGTGGATTCCAGATGTGTGGAGGGAGACGTGGGGCTCCATGGAGGCCCTGTACATGAAGGACCAGAGACAGGATTTTGGGCTCCGATTGCGAGCAGAGGCCGAAGGAGGAGACACTCACAGCAGCCCAGTGCAGTTCCCAGGAGTGCAGCAGTGGTGGGAACCTGTTGTGGACATTCATTCACAGCTGGTGCTGTTAACTCAGCCTCTCAGCACAGCCTTTCTGGCTCCCTCTCTGGCACCAGACGCCACAGAGTAGGAGCAGACGTATTTCCTCCTGATGTCATTTCCAATTCTAATTTCATAGAGCTGCAAAGGGAGAATGTATCAGAGGAAGGCTCCTCCTGTTACCTCCCACCCCAGTGTGTGGGTTGGTACGTCATCCTTCAGTTTCTTGGGAAGGAAAGAGGAGTATTCTGGAGATGTGCAACACTTGCTCTTGTATTTTAATTTTCTTTTCCATGTTATGCCTCTGTATGTCTCAGGGGATCACTGAGTGATTAGCCACAAACTCTGGTTGATGATCCTTTTAAAAGCCGTTTGCTGTGCTCCTCTAGAAAACCAGACTATCCTTCAGGCAAAAGCAGCATATATGAAATATGATGTATTTGCAAAAAATGTGCCTTTCCCTCTTTGAAGCTGCCTGTAATTACATATCCAGGGAATAGTTTGATGTTTACATTTTCAAGTATACGACTGCTTGTATTTAGCATAATATTTTTCATCTTTTCCCTTTCTTGTTTCATTTTTTGTGGTCATAAATTAAATTACATTATGTTGCAAAAAGAATAAGGATTGAGAGCGAGTCACAGCAGCCCTGAAACAACAGGCCAATGATCAGGAAGGCACTTTTAGGTGGTGGCCATGTCCCCTGAGCCTTCCGAAGGAGATGCCAGCTGGCTTGCTCTAGAAGCTCCCATTCAGAAGAGAGCCTGGCTGTTTCCCACGATGTCTGATGCCCAAAGGGATCTACTGACTAGTCTGACATCACTTCTTGGGGAGAAAAACTGGCCAGCTGCCACAGCCTCTCCCCCCTGCAGCCAGACCAAATGTCTCCTGCTCAATAAAGCTGGCTTTAGGCCCCTGGGTTAAATTCTTCTCTTGGATTTAGGAGCATGGATTCTGAAAACCTTAGTTGGTTTCAAAGGAGATATTACGAATTTACACCAGTTTTCTTGTGATCAGAAGCCAAAGTGAAGTCTAGAGTACATAAAATAAATCCAGGCTTTTGGTCTAAATTTATAAGGTTGCTTTAGAAAGCCTTCAAACAAGATTTATCCTCTGGTTCAAAATACATTTCAGTTGACTTCATCCTTGTCAGCCATTGAACAACATCCTAAAAATCTTCTTTTGCCCCTAACACAACATTTATTATTTATATAATATATGTGTATATGTGTAAAGAGTACCGCGGAAATAATTTCTACTATAAATTTACTGTCTTCTTCAAAAAAATTATTGTGGCTTTCTGACTATTTTTGAACTCATTTATTGCTCTCACAGACGTTCTATAAAAATTTTAATAGAGCAATTTATACTCTTTAGGTTGGGAGTTAATTTTCTTCACACAAATAGACTGTTAATGCAACTTTATGGCTGCAGACATGAGCCCTAAATAATGGACTCTGGGAACTATGCACTGACATCAGTGGGATTTGTGTGTTTCTGCAGGCAGAATTATGTTGTTAATTTTTGAGCAATATTTGTTTGTATGTTTTGGTTGTCAATATCTTGGACATTAGAATTAGAGAAGCTTAATGATGCTTGTTATAATTTGAGCCTTTGAATACTTAAAATATTCTTTAACTACTTTCATGTATTGTCTGGAACAATTCCTGCTTTTTTTATCAGATGCTTTAACAGATGGTCAGTATATGTGCTATGCTGGGCATCAGCTACTTGGGACAACATTTAGGACTCCTGGACATTTTTGAAGAGATGCTATTGGCATGTTAGTGGGTTTGTCTCTTGTTAGGGTTGTTTAATTCTGCTTTGTGAGTGTGTTCTCAACTGCAAACACTGAGAAACTTCTACCACGTGAGTTATGTTTACCCTACTCTACTTCAGGAGACTTATTTTTAGCTAGACAAGGCTTTAGACAGAGTCTAGCTCAGGAAAAAGGTGGGAGAAAGGCATAGGAAGTGCCAGTGGGGATAGGGAAAAGTGGGAAGTCAAGGGAAGGAAACTAATTTGGGAGACATTACTGGGAAGGGGAAAGGCAGCTCGGAGGAGTGTGGAGAAAGGTATTTTACTGACCAGTGAGGTCTGTGTTAAAGTGAATGACTTTAAACTAGACTCCTGGAAAGCGAACTGACAGAAATAGAATAGAACTGGATAAGGAAGCAGAACCCATGGAAGAAAGTTTTTGGAGGGACAGGGCAAGCCTTGGAAGTGGTTTCTAGGAGTTTGCCGCAATAGCTTTCCATGGATTGCAGTGAGCCTTACTTGCCTGTAATTCCCTGGATCCTTCTTCTTGAAGAGAGAAAAGTCCCAGTGGTTGGGAAGCTCTCCTGCCCACCACAGTGTTTCCAGGCTAGCAGGCAGTGCCTTGCCATGACCTCCGTGCTCTCTCAGCACTCGTGGACACAGCCTGTCCTGTCCCCTGGGCTCGTGCACGTCGCGTTTGCTTCAATGCTCCCTAACCTGACCTTCTTCCACCAAGGGTGAGTCTTGCTCCAAACTTCCCCAGTGTCTCAGAAACCTGGGATTCCTGAGGGAAGGTCTCAGCAGTAAAGGTAAAAGGCAAAGAAAGTAACTGAGTATAACAGGCTTTTCCATGTCCTTTGGCACCAGGGCCCCAGCCCCGTTCTGTGCTGTTCTCCTGTTCCATGCTGATGAACTTGTAGCAGCCTTTCTGGTTACACTTCATGTAGCTCATCAGATTGAACTCTAGGTGAGCTTTGGCTTTCCTAAGCCCAAACCTACAAGCTTGGACAGAATCTCTTTGGGTCAGCTGTCTCTGCTTCCCTTTCATGCATGCCTCTCCTTTATGGTTGTGTTTATCAGGAGCTCCTTGTCCATTGATGTAGGCCTCCTGCTGCCTTTGCTTGGTTTTCTGCTCACAGAAGTGGACCATTCTTGAATTTGGAGGCGGTGATCTTTGAAAATGAGGCAGGGGAGTTGCTGGAAAAGAAAACAGATCCTAAATGTTAAATGCTGCCTCAGAAAATCACATTATAGCTTGGCATCTGTCAAAGGTTTCCTGTCCTCCTCTCATTAAGTGAGGCACTTTAAACAAATTTTTCATTGCCATTCATTTATTTTCTCGGCGTCTGTCCTGAGCTTAGGTTCTGATTGACAGAAATGCTGAGCACTATTTATTGCAGCTGAGATGAATAATTTCTAATTTGAACATTAAAAGCTTTATTGTTTTAAACACCATGTTCAGAGCATCTCAGCAGCACCTCCAAGTTAGAGGATACTTTTGACCTTCATCTCTGTGTGCCTCAATTAAATGCCATCCCTTATCTTAGAAGACTTTGTGATGTTAAATTAATTAGTCATTGTGAAGCCCTCAGAGACAGCAGTGATAAATGAGACAGAAAAGTCTATGCAGGAACTATTGCTCTCCTGAGACGGTTTGAACAGTGAGAAACAAACAAGACTGGTGGCACCCACAGCACAGAAAGTGTGTCAGAAGGTGCTGAGGAGCTTTTTGTGAGAACTGTTCACCCTTGGCACTTACAAAGGCCAGGGTCCTATTGAAAAAGTGCTGAGGGATTATGAAAAGTGAATGCATAAGGAATACAAATACAGCTATGCAGATAATCTTAAATGCTGGCGTTTCCCAATTTTTAAATTATGATTTTGCAAACCTTGAAGCATTTCTATGCATAGTTATGGCAGTGTATTCAATACCTCAGCAGAACAGGTGGTGACATCAGAAGGGTTTGTTGTATGTCACAACCCTTCAGTTTTTCTTTAATTTGTGACTCATATTTTCATTAGTATGCTCTTGTAATTAACACTCAGAAGTTTTTTCACTAATGAAACTACAAGAGTGACTCTGGTAGAATAAGAAATGATCTCATTAGGAATAACATATTTCTTAGACACAATACTGAACTCAGTATATAGTTAATTATCTGTGTTTTTCTCTGAAGTGAAATATATATCTTAAATGGTCTCTAATCACACATTTCACTCAGAGCTTTCACTGTGTGCATATCTTGATTACTGACAAAAAACATGATGGAAAACATCTATATTGCAAGGAAAAATTCATATTTTCATTAGCATAATGGAAAGGGTTTTCTATAAAATTATGGTTCTGAAACCACTGCACCCTTGTCACATATTTTGTTATGTTCCTTTATTTTCACGGGTTTAGAGCTTGGCTATAAGCCTAAACTAGAAAATTAAAATGTGAACACTCTCCCCTGTTATCTTTCCAAAATATCAGATTTTCTGGTGCCAACTTTAGAAGTTCCAACCACACAAAGTGATCCTCTTTCTAAAAGATGGAACATGCCCTTCTGATCCAGTACTTGCCATTCCAACAGCAAAGAGTATTTTCTTCTGTTCACTTCAAAGAGATTTAAAATTAATGAACTTCACGACTGAGAATACAAGATATTTGAAATTTTGCTGTGGTTAAAACCCAGCTGAAACCATGGAGTCAGCATGGTTTTACAGAAAGCTGAAGCTGAAACAAATGGGATGAGACAGTGCCCACATGTTGCTGGACCTTTGGCACTTCTCATGTCCACTGAAACATGTGTCTGACACTACTGTGAGCTTGTTCCACAACCAACCTGCTCTGCTAACTAGAAAACTGCCTCTAATCTATCTGCTGCCACAATTGCTTTAGTACTGTCCCTTCTTCCTCTGTGGTATTTACTTTTCATGTATGTTTTCAAGAGTAATCATACCAACTCCCAGCTCTCTCTTGTGGAACTTAAACTGTTAAAACTCTCACAGACTAGACTTGGTGTGCCTGTTCTTTTGGGAATGCCCTCTCTGCATGTCCCCTGTTTTGAATTCAAGATTTCGACATGGATTTCCACAACAATGGTGTAGTGAAAGTCTTTCTAATACTTTTCATAGCAACACTGGTATTTCCCCTTTTTCAACTGCAACACACAACTCATCTGTACTTGCAAACACTCTAATACCTAATAAAAGGTATGTTTTCAACAACAGTGGCATGTGAAGGTTTACAGGTATCCTAAATTTGACACATCTTTTTCCTCATCTGCTACTCCGGTAGAGAAGAGAACACTGGGACAGTACCTTAAAGCAAAAGTTTCAGGAACACAAACTGTATGCAGTGAAACTCTGAACCAGACCTAAATTCTTCTCACCAAAGTCAAAGCAACTCATTCTTTACTGCAAAAAGAGCAGGAAAGAGGACATAATCACATAACCTATAGGTACATTCTGTAATATTTAAAATTCCTCTGAAAATTTATGCTGGGTGTCTAGTAATGGTAAAGGCAAAATTGTACAAATGTGCCCACAGAAAGCCAGGCTATCGCTGCCAAATGCATTGGAGGGGTGGGGAATGCTGGGTATGGGAGCAGGATTCAAGTTCCATTGCTTCTGTTAAATTTTGGGACATCAGAAACACACGCAGCACAGCTCCTCAGGCAGCCTGGCTGTGGTCCAGCTCCCAGTCCCCACCCGCACTGGCCCATGCCCTGCTGGCAGCAGCCCTGGGTGGGGCTCTGTGAGTTCCTTGCGCCTGAGGAGGCTGCACGACTGACTGCACCGTTTCCCTGCGACCTGGCAATCGCCACCATGGGAAGTTTACACTTTTCTGTCATTTACACATTGAAAACTATTATTTGGAATTATGACAACTGTCAATTTTCACATAATTAAAGAGGGCTCGATGTAGCAGAAAAAATGAATGTTTGCACTTGTGTTTGCTCATCTCTGCCCCCTCCTGAGAAGAGAATATTTAATTTCACCAGATTCTTTATGAGAGAAAAAGTGGTACTCAGAGGCAGCTGGAATTGGAACCTTCAAGTTTAGCATGACAGCATAAAAAATAATTTTTCATTAAAGACAATAAGTATTTGGTTGATGTGTCAGGCACTTCGTAGTGTGAGATATTGTTAAAAATCTAACCAGCCATGGAGGTTTGAAGATGAATCTGTATATATGGCGTGCTTCAGTTGATGACAGAAATAAATCTTTTACATACAATGTCAAAGGCAGAATTCTGCAGCCTACACAGACACAATGAAAAGCAGGATGATCCTTGATGATATTTTTAAGTCTGTACCACTATTCAGGATTACACAATCATTCATTTGACTTACGAATTACGGAAAGGTGCAGAGATGAGAAGACCAAAGGAAGGGATGAGGTCTTCACAGCTGTCTGGTTTATTAAAAGTACCAAAATATTGTTTGAAAAGGCCATACAAGTAAGAGAACCAGAGAACAGTGAATTTAGTGAAAAAATTGATTGGTTTTTACAAGCCCCATAGGTCCCTTTTAACAGTTGTGTGAAACAATTTTCCTTTGTGGGGGCTTTGAAGAATTATTAATTAATGGTTACCATTATTTTTACTCATGACAGAAACTACCTATCTTGTGGGCAGCAAGGGCACAGTCCTGTCTTCGGAAAAGAATTCTAAATGTTCACACATTTCTTCTGTGGAAAAAAAACCAACCCTCCTTTGCTAAAACATTTTGTTGCTGTCAACAGGTTTTAGTGAATTTTGTTGAAGTCAGTGATGATTTTGCAGAAATACTTTTTAGTTTGGTCAGTGCCATCTTTCAGTGAGTGATGGGCAGCTGTGGGTGCTGGAGAATATGGACTGGGCACTGCCACGTGGTGTGGGGTGGCCCCACAGCAGCCCAGGAAGACACAATGCTTGCCTCGCTCCCAGGGGTGCAGAAACAGGATTTGCTTGTGTGAGATGGTCAGAGGGAAGGTTTGGTTTGTTGTCTTGATCCAGTGGTAAAGTGCAGGGCTATCCCAGATGGTGCCAATCCTACGGTTTTACCTTAATATCCCTTATTCGTTTCCTAGTCTTTCTACCACCCACTTCCTCTGCCCTGGTCTCCTCCACAACCCCCAACTAATTACTTCTTTCCCCATTGGTCCCAGTTTTGCTACATCCATCCCAAATTTGTCAGTTCTGATACCATTACCTAGGTCTTTTGTGGTCTTAGTGATGCAGTTACCTTGGTGCCTTGCAAGATGTTACTCCCCCAAAGGTCTGCAGAACACCTCCCCAGTTATCTGTGAAGTTGGGCCTTCTGTTCCATTTCTCACAAAACTCCCCCTTCACCACCTGTGAAACCCAGCCCTCCTGCATGGTGCTATCTGTAACTTTAGTCATTTTCTCACATGCTTATCAATCATGTTCAGCACTTTCTCATGTAATGTCCAGTAATTTTCCACATCTTGTTCCCTCACTTAACCTCAGGCCAGGGCTTAGTCAGTGACCCAGTTATTTGATCTAATGTTGATACCCCAGAATAGGTTTTCCATATTTCTTTATCCAATCCTTCACTCAATCCAGATTGATCCTCTTCACTTTCAAATCCCACTGCAGTATTTACCTACAAGCTTCTTCCTTATCTTTACTCCTGCTCAGCTGATCCACTTGTTCCATTGATTAGAGATGTTACAGAATGAACATTTCTTTCTCTTTACCTCCTCCTATCAGTCTGTTATAATCTAAAGACACTTGCTGGCCTGACAGAAGTGTAGTTAACCATGGAAAGACTCCAGCAAAGAGAGCAGTCCTACTGTCAGGGGGAAGCAAATGCAAGTGCTGATCTTGAGAACAGTGACATAGCCCTAGTTCTTCCTAGTGCCCCTGCTGTCCTTGAGGACAGAAGTACAGACTCTGAGGCAGGGGAAGAGATAATACTGATTTAAGATTAAAATTCAGGTGTCCATCACCTGAAAGCACTTTGAACCCCACTTTTTTTCCCCATAAATTTCTAAAATTCATGGCTCTTGAGAGGATTTTGAGTTAGGAATCCAAAAATAGACATATCCAAAATAATTTGTGCTTTAAAGATTTTGTTAATAACAGTGAAGTGTTACAGACTATTGTCATGTACTCCCAGCACAGTGCAGGGCTGCGACACCATAGCACTCCACATTCCATTTTTTGTCACTTTGTATTTACTGTCAAAGCTGGATCCAACCAGAGCTGCAAGCCTGTGCTGTGCTGAGTTGAACACAGCACTCCAGCAGCAAGGAGAGGATCTGCAGAGTAGGAGGAGGCAACACAATGTGCTTGGAAGTAGATGTCATCCTGATGGGACTGCTTGGGTAATTAAAGTGAGCAGGGAAGCTGAAGTGATAATATAGGCATCAGGATGACTCCAGTGAATCTGAGATTGTTATATTGTGTTGGGATCCGTCTTGCAATTTTCTCCTTTTCAGTGCTCCTGCTCCAATTTATACAGTGTAACAAAGATTTGAGAAATTAATTATTCAGTTTTCATTAATTTCTTTTGGCTAAAAGTGCACAGCTTGAAAGAAAAAAATTGTAACTTTTGGATGGTCTGTAATGTTGTGGGTTTTGATGATTCATAACTTTGAGTTGATTCCATACAACTTAAATCTCAACATTTTATGTACAACCACATATTTCATTTCTCCACCCTGCACAAATATTATTTTCTTGTTTTTTTAGCAACCAGTGCACTTTTTTTCCATTAGGTGTGGATTTACCACTGCAGCACATACTTCTTTATGTCAAAGGGGAGTAGCCGTGAGATGGTTCTGCCTCTTATTCAGAGGAGCCTGCATTCTACTCTGTCATTAATTATCCAGAGCTACGAAAACATCCCCTTTTTAACTGCAGTGTTAAATTTTGTTATATTCTGAACAAAACCGCATTAAAACCCCCACTCAAAATGCAAAGTAACAATGCTCTATCTTAAATGTGCTTGGAATTTCACTACCATGAACTTTATATATTTTAAGATCTCTTATTACTATCCTTTATTTACATTGGGCTGGGAGATAAAAATGGAATTGAAAAAGAAGAATAAAATAATTTTTATTATCTTATCTTCAGATTCACCAGGCCAAATCTGCCTCTCAGTTCTCTCAGCCTGCTCAAGGGAAGGTGGCTGGTATAGGAAGGGAAATCTCCTGAATAGGAGGGCTTCACTGTGAACAAATCCAGAGGCACATAAGGCTTTCAAATTTCATGACAGCACAGCGTTCTGAGACACCTTTCATGGGGGTAACAACGGCGTGGTAATAGGGATGGTTGCAGCTTTGCCCGCATCAATCCTGTTTCTTGTCTGAAGTCAGCTGAAAGCTAGATCAGGAAACTCCAAAAAGTGGTTCATTGGTGGGCAGGAAAACTGACATTAGCATTGAGTTAGGGGCCTTGGATGAAACAATCTGCCACCAGAGGTTAGAGCGGCCGGGAAGCTTTGATGTAGCTGGAGCAGGGATCCTTTGTTTTCTGTTTGTAAAAAGCTCCCCTGTGGAGTTTTTGTTTGGGTTGTTAAAATCTGTTTAACTCAAAGAGCTGACAATAAGCACTTGGGAGCAAAACTGTCTCTTTGAAAGTCTTTTTGCTGTTCAACCGCATTGGCCAGCCCTGCCAATTTATAGCTCTGTTGGCTCTCACTGCTCTGAAGGCTGCTTAAGCAAACAATTAAGCTTTGCCGAACACTCTGAGGACCCCAGTGGCAAAATGTGCACTTTTTCTACAGCCTAGAAGATACCCAGAACAAAAACATTTTTTATAGTCACTGTTTTCCAAGCCATGGCATTAGGCAGCTCGAGGTTTAGTAGTCAAGGGCAACCTATGCTCAGCAAAGACTTAATTTCAGGTGTAGCAGGGCCCTGAACTAAGAGCAAAGCAATTACAGCAAGTATTAAAGATGGGTGTCATTTTACACTTGGTGTTCCTTGAGGAAGGCCATGTCTGCTCAATGCCTAATACAGTTTGTTTTGATCTCTGATCAAGGTTGTTACACCCCCACAGCAACTGATTTGATCAGCATTACTCATTATTTCCAAAATAAACTACTGAGGTCCCTGCCTCGTGCTTGCAGCCAATGCAGGCTGCCTCTTTCTTTTGCCAGGGCCTATATGATGGGCACAGATGACTGGGTCACCACTGGCTGCATCTTGTGGCTTTAAACCTGAAGCAGGAGAAAGGTTTAAATGCAGCACTGTGCCAGAGAATATTTGATAAAGTGGTCTGTGCAGTCCAGGTGCCCTGTGTGGTGGGATAGCTGTGTGCCACATCAGCTCTCACATTGGGCACCTCCAGCATAGGACTCAGCCTACAAGCACATGCCTGTGCCATCCCATTCCTGCCTAAGGCAGCCTCAGAGAACAACATTTGGGTATCTGTACAAACAGAAAAAAAAAATTGCTCCAAGGTGTATGCCACAGTGTGTATTATCCAAACTTACTGTATTGAAATAGTCCACAGTTGTGCTGGGTTCTATATAACAATATTAACAATACAGAATTAAAAGATGGTCTCAAAAGTTTACTGTTTGTTCTATTCTGAAAAGTCTTCTGGAGAACTGGTGAAACTTTACTTCTCTAAAACCAAAACATGATATGCTATGAGAGCACCCAATTTTACATGGGAAAACGTCTTTGGAAGAAAAGAAGCCAAACTTTGATAAGTTTTTCAACCATTTTTAAACAACATGAATTTAATAAATTCAATCTCTGTTAGATTTTAGGCTGGCTTTTTCTCTCAGCCTGAGTCATGTAGTATAGTACCACTTCAGCCCAATCTTGCAGCCTCTTCTCCACACTCTTCCCTGCTCCAATTTACTCAGGGTGTCACAGCTAGAAAAAAGGGGCACAGTGTAAAGAATGAGTATGTCCTACTTGCCTTGGTACTAAGGCCACTTTTCCCATATAAACAAGAACAGAAAGAAGTGATTGAGAGTGAGCTTTCTATGCTGTAATTTTCATGTAAATGAGCAAAGGGCCCTTGGAGTTTGTCTGTGCTCAAGTTCCTGTACAGACTTGTAAGCAGCACTGACTGCTTTTACTCTCCTCATGGTTAAAGAACCTATTCCCACTGCAGAAGACACTGGATGGAAAGTCACTACATAGCAGTTGTTTGAAAAAGAAACAAAGAATAATTTTGCTTAATAATTTTATACTGCTTTTATCTACCAAGAATGGCAGCACTTTTTAGAACATTTGGAGAAGGCAGGAGGTGTTTTGTGGGAAGTAGTAATGAAAAATTCATGAAGGATTAAAAATAGTTGGATTTTTTGGGTTTAATTCAGAATCTCTTTATATTTCCCTTAGTTTCCTTCCCTATTTTTATTGAATATAAACAAAGAACTTGTTCTAAAGAAGTTAGATGAATGGGAATGAACTAGAATGAGATAAGATATAAATCCAATAATTTCTGAAGTAGGTGGTTAAACTCTAGACCCTATATCTGTACCCAAGTGTTGAAGTGGTATGGTTTGTTCAGATGTTCAGACTATCCACAGATTTATCCACAGTTGCAAGGAATTTGTAGGTGAAAAATTCCCTGAAAGTCTGTCTATTTTCATTTTCTACCTGAGGAATGATGGCCTGAGACAGTGCAGTTGCATTTAGCTTTATCCGAGCCTTTCACCGAGCCTACACGCCTTCTCTTTCACACTGCTCGAATAAAGTGTTCCTACAACACAGGGCTGTGGAGACTATAGGGAAAGGGATGGAGAAATGCAAGAACAGAGATAATTGATGGTATTCTGAATCATATTATCTGGAAGATCTCTTCAACTGTAGCCCACTGGATGATACCAAGAGGAGCACTTAAAGTGCCGTTCTCTAGTGCAGGCACCCTCACACATTCTTGCAATTATTCCTCCCAATTTACTCAGACAATTCCAAGCCTTCAAAAAAACTGCAGAAATGAGGTAGCAAGGGAATGGAGAACACACTGCCACTCCTTAGAGGCATGTAAAGCCCCTGCAAGAAGAGCGCCAATCCATGCTGAGCCAGGTTTACATAACGCCAGAGCACAGGGTGACAGGAAGATATTGGAGGGGTGATTTCCAAACTGGAACCTCTTTTTATGACTATACCTGGGTTTTTGCATCATGCCCACTGTGGTTAGGTCTTAGAGGTAAGCAAATATGCCATCTTTTTTCTGATTTTCTTCTATTAAAATGAAGTTCTATTTGGTCACACTGACCCAAACAAAAACTAGGTATTTGATAATTTAAATATAAAGTTGAAGTTAAAAGCCTACCTTCAATTACTATTTCCCCAGAAACATGTTCAAGGATTTTTACAGAAAGCTACAAAAAAAAAAAAGAACCCTGACTTATGTTACTCTTTCAACCTCCAAATTTCAGAAAGATTTCAGGGTTAATATTATTTTTGCTTGTTTTCTTTTTCTCACTATAAATACGATGAGCAGAATGATGTTGCCATGGTGAGATTTTATAACGTACTTAAAAGCACTTGTTACAGTTATGTACCACAGAGCCACCTTCACTTATGTGTGAATTGTAAAGACACATGAAAAACCACCCCAAAGAAGTAGAGAGTCTACTGTCTCAGATGTTTGCAATACTTACTTAAAGCACAGATGTCACAAACATTTTAGCAGCCGCTGTATTATTTGGAAGCCTATTCCCTTACAGCAAGAAATGGGGAAAATGGTTGAACCAAATGAATACACCTTACACTTAAAGTGTCATTATTCTCTAGTCCAGCCTTGTAGTAAGCTGAATGAGAAATTACAAATTAAAATTAACACAGAGCTTGTGCAATTTAAGTTGCCCATTCCTAACCCATGTGCTGGAGGAGTCTTTGCACAGAGCCGTGTGAGATGCTTTGAGCGCTATTTTGCCGCTGCAAAAGGCAGAGCTCTGACGAATTACTGAAATATAACATCATAGATCCTTCTCCCAGGAAAGCAGGAGCCTGGGGGCCTGGGCTGCACTTTAGCTGAGTCTGTGCTGCTCTGAAAATAGCAGGCTCCGGAGCAGACACAGCACACCAGGCTCTGCCTCCTGCCCATTTGACTTTCTTACTGACATCTGGAAGCAAACCTGTGGGCACTGTGCCCAGGCACTGCTGGTGGCTTCCTTGTTCTCTTGGCATGCTCAAGCATTTCCCTCGAGTCTGAACTTGAAGGTTCACTGTCTGTATAGCTTTTAAGTGTGAGAAAATTCTGGGGCTCATCTTAAACAAATAACGTGGGCATGTGCCCTGGAATTTCTCCAAGAACTTTAGAGCACTTAAACCTCTGGCATATCTGTAGCATGTCCATACTGCTGCTTTGTCTGGGATAGAGCTGAACAGCTCCCACCAGAGAAGATACACTTTAATTAACATCTCTTTTAAACAAGCATTTTAAGCAGACACAGTAATGCTTTCTCACTAACCCCAGAAAGAAATGTAACCCATCCTGAGCATATCTCTGGCTAAAATGGAATGTCGCAACAGTCTGACTCCAGTTGGGAAGGGGGAAACAAAGCTCAAAACAGTCTTTTCAGAGCAGGATGCAGTTATTGTCTGAAGAAGGCCATGCAATTGCTTGCTTGTTACATGAATGCTAATGTGTGCCAAGCAGTGCTATTGGAAAGCATTAATTCCCTGAATTTCCAAAGAAGTGCCTCTTCTCAGGTTATGGACTCAGTTGTGCATCCATGTGAGCAGGGCAGCAGCAGAAGGCAGCAGTTCATGCACAGGGTACCTTCACCTGGGACTTTGCGTAGGCCGGAGCAAAAGGAGTCACATTGATTCCCCTCCTTTCATCAGCACTAACTCTTGGCTCCACACTGTCACCAAGAGTCAGGCAGCTCAAAATGTCCAAGTACTGAAGGAAAAACCCAGCAGAACCCACAGCCATTCACTGTCAGAATCAGGGGCTTCAAAAGCTCCAGCAGGGTTATAGCCATTTGTACACTATTTGTGGATGATGCCTGGCAGCCTCCTGTATCAACCTAAAATCATTTACACACACCTGTAGTACATTTTTATCTACTTTATGATCTAGCATATTGTATATATATTTCTGGAATTTACTCAGTTTTCAAAAGGTTTTATAGATTTTTAAAACCAGCATTTCAAATGTAAACACTGCTTTGGAAAAGGGAGAAAGGTGCTAAACAGACTTAGAGTACCAACCTAAAATTGTAGCACTTTGCTGATAACATTTCTAAGATTGCCTGGTCTCTATGCTGTATTTTAGAGTTCTGAAGTAGTTGAATTAAAGACAAAATAAATCAAATCACTGGTTACATTCACTTTCAATACTTATGAATCATTTAGTTCAAAAGCAGGTACTCATTTAATGACTGTATGGGATATACCTCCTGTGAAGATAAAACCTAAACACCAATTATTGTTAATAAGTGGTGTTGCATAATAAGGTTAAATATCCACCAAAGGCTTACAAGCAGGTGTAAACACCCCTGGATGCCTATGCTCAGATCTGGTTTCAGTCTGAGAGTGACAGGGATTGTACTGTTACTGCAGTCCAGTGACACGACACAAAAATGTGCCCAAAAGTTAATAGCTGAAAAGAACAAAACTATCGTTTTAGAGGTAGGGGTTGTTTTACTTGTAATGCTGACTCTGTGCAGATACAGTAAAATCCTCACACGTGAGTGCAACCATCCATCCAAAGACAGCCACTGCTACAGCTCCAGCCACAGGGAATGCGGCTCTGCTGCCACAGTTCACTGGCATTCCCATTCAAGAAGAGTGCTTCTTTGCTTGGGTAGAACTTTGGACTTGACTTGCTATTTAGCATTTGCAATCTGGGTAATTACAAAATATTTCTATAATCATAAACTATGGCCTTTGACCTTCCTTCTGCTGGAATCAGGGAGACCTGTGTGGAACGGTCCTAAGAGATCAGGGCGTAGGATGAGGTTGTAAGAGATCAGATTCTACTACCAGACAAATATGAAATGTTGCACTTAATAACAGACTGCTTCTGACAAAAATGAGAGTGTCAAACATGCATAGAAGAATGAGAATTACAAATACTTTTAGCTTTCAGAGTACATCCATATACCATTAATATACATTACCACTCCAAATGTGTTTCAAAATATTGCCAGGACCTGCCCAATTTGAGACAAACTTCTGTCTTTTTACTGATGATAATGGAGTGGCAATTTCTGCATAGTGAGTGAAAGACATTACCTATAGCAGATGTATATTATTTGTTAAAAAACTTGCATATCCAAATAAACTCTTTTGAACATTTAGTATAAAAATAGTGTACAAAAATTTTGAGGAATAAAGGAATTTCCTGTCAAACCGAAGTCAAGAGTAGTATCTGATAACATGCAGAGACCACAGTAGGAAGAATATCAATAGCACTTCCCTCGATTGTCCTAATTCACCCAAATCTACTCCAATTCTGATTAAAAATTAAATCTGTCTTATAGCTGTGCATTGTTGACTAATATTTTCAGATCCAAACATCCTGTAACCTGACTATCTGCAACTCTTTCTGATTATGTGCAATCTATGTTTGGTCTGAATAAGTCAATTTCTACAATGTTACAGTAAAAACAGTAGAAAATTGGATCATGTGTTTTGAAAGAAGCAGGAAAATACTTTAAAAATTCTATTTGAACACATAAATGCCAGCTAACAAGAAGAAAAAAACACAGATGAATAAATTTGAAAAAAAGAGGAAATACAGAGACAACAATGTTTATGTAGAAGAAAACTATGCTTTGGAGAGTAGAAAGTTTTCAAAAGTTCTCAGCTTTGTATTTCTTTATGAAATATGTATAAGCTGTAGCAGCCCCTTCCTAGCTACATGCAGCTGTATTTCAAGTATTAAACCAAGGACACTTCTATTCTCTACAGGAGAGTAGAAACTGAACAGATCTTCAAAAGTGTGAGTTGACGTATTTTATTTATGGCCATGATTCTCAGAAATGGCTGCACTGGTTTTTTATTTCCCCCAAATTTTAAAATAAGTCACTTTTGAAAGGGAAGCTTCCATCCAGCAGCAGAGTTCAGCAGTCCCAGTGGGCTGAAGGAGGGTTGGTCCCATGGCTGTCCCAGCCCAGCTGCACTGGGGGGGCTTCTGCAGCTCTCAGGCAGCTGCAGATGTGCGTGGTGTGGCAGTGTAAAGCTGACTCTCCTTTACAAACCACCTGCAAATCGTGCCTTTACTTCTGAGGTACGGTGGAATTCAATTACAGGTTAGGATTTAAATAGTCTGTAATTTTAGTCTTCTAACTTCCTACATAATCCCTCTAACACGTACTTGGCAATGTATCTTTGTATAACTGGCCATGTGTCCAGCTCCTTGGGAAGAGAAATCTTTGGCACAGGTGACAGCAGACGAGAGAGAACATCTCTCTCTGTTGTGCTCAACAGACCCTATTTTTCATCCATGCCCTCAGTCCTTCCAGAGGAGACATGAATGTGATACTCCTTAGTTCATTCAAGGTCATAGAATCACAGAATCAAGGAATTGTTGGGGTTGGAAGAGTCCTCTGGGGATCATCCCGTCCAATCCCATGCCAAGGCAGGGTTACCTGGAGCAGGTGACACAGGAATGTGTCCAGGTGGGTTTGGAATCTCTCCAGAGAGGGAGACTCCACAACCTCCCTGGGCAGCTCTGCCACCTCAGTTCTTCCTTACCAGATCCTTACTAATCCACTGTCTGTGAAAGCCTTTCCTTCTGCCCCATGTGATAGACTCTTTAATTTCTCTTTTTCCTCTGTTTTGGAAGAACAGCTCCTATACAAGGACATGAAAACAGGGAATAGCCTTGTGGAAATTATAATAATAATAATTATAATAGCAAAATGGAATATAAATATGTCCCCCATTGCAAAATGCAAATCCTATTTTAAGGTTACTACGCTATTGTTCTAAATCAATAACCTCTTTCAAGCAGACCAGTGGAATAACCACATATAGACATGCATTCAAACAGATGCAGAAACAGACAGAAATGAGAAACACAATATATAAAAAGAAAAAAACCACTATCTTATGCATTCACTTCTTTCAGTTGCTCAGACTGAATCAAAACCATGAGACCAGGCACGTTATACACTAGTATTTATGGGTGCACTATCTATTCTCACTGTGACGTACATGCACAGTTTTGTACTCGTAATTTCGACACATATGCATTAGATATGTGCCCTATTTTTATCCTGTCGTACAAGCAAAGGAAAAGATAAACACGGAGCCATTTCTCTGACAAACCAAACAGCGGAGACAAGACCATTATCTCTGCGCCATCCGTCTCGAGCGCTGTTTGGCACAAATGGCAATGGCTTTCAATATTGCCTTTCTTGCTTTTCCCCCCGTGTTTTAGCAATTTGAAAGTATTTTCACAAGTGGAAGAGCGGCACTGCTTCCCCGGCCCCCTCGTTTCCATGGATGCGCTCTGTGCGGTTGCCGTGGGGACGCGGCGCTGGGGGGGTTGGTCTCGCTTGGGGGGGCAGCGCAGGGGGGCTGACACTTGTAATGGGCAAGAAGTTTAATTGAAAATTAAGTGGGTGCTTCTCTTGAAGTGAGTTATGTGCCAGTGGATTTATTTTGCAGAGGCAGAAGAGTCCTGACCGCAGGGAGCAGGAGGTACGCGGAGATGAATTGCACAGAAGTGTTGTGATGATTCAGACTCGGTGCAGGTTTCTGTGTTGAAAGCCTTGCCCGTTTCTGTAGTAGTGCTTGAAAGGATTACAATGGGTTGTTGCTACCAGAATTGGGCAAGTGAGCAGAAGTGTGTTGAAAAGCATATCAAAAAGCAATACTCGAGTGTAGGTTGCACTGCAGCAGCCCTGGGAAACAAAAAGGCTGTGGCTCATGCTCTGCCACTTCTGCAGAACTCATCAGGATTAATCTGCAAGGCAGCAACGCTCCCCCTGAGATCACCTCCAGAAGTACACCAGGCAGGTTAGCTGTGCTTTTGTACAATGCACTAAATATATGGTATCTTCAAGAAATATCATCTTATCAAACAGCTGCATAGAGGGGTCACTTGATCCTTTCTTTGCCCTGAGGTTTCTTTGTGAGCAGTTCCTTTTCTTCCACTAAGTTCTAGTGGAGAGTAAAGTGTAGCCGGATGGCAAACTCGTGGGGAAGACGTTACAAAATCAAATGCAATGAGCCTTCAAAATGGCTTGGGACTCCTAATTGCTCTGACAATACTTCTTCTGGTATCAGGACAAGTAATAACAACAGATTGGAAATGCTTTTGAGCAGAGCAAGGTAAGATAACTTCTACAAAAGAAATGGATAATGAGGGCTGCACTTAGAGAGGGTATCTCAGCTGCCACTTCTTGTGAAAAAAATTACTATACAATTTGTCCTTGTTACCCAAATAGGCTGATTCAAATAAGAATTTGTGTTGGCTGACAACAGTCAATATTTGTATTTCCAGCCTCTTTTACAGGTGCTGCAGAGTAAATTGGATAGATAATTTAACTCTTACTAAGATTTATTAAAAAATTCCACAAAATCATTGCAAGCCATTATCAATCAGGATTTTGCCAGCCTTCCAGCCACCTCCACTACGCCCACCCTGAGTCCTGACACAGCTGAATGCTGTTGGAGAAGCATTAGAATACTATCTGTTTTTAATTCTTGCAAGCACCTCCTCAGTGGAATTTCTGGGATCTTCTCAATAATTTTATTTCCACTTTGAATTAAACTGCTCCCTAGGTGGTTCCAAAACACACAAAAAGACTGTCCCTATTTGTGGAATTTGCAAGACAGATAATTTAATCAATTTTACAGGAATCAATAGTGGACAGTTTATGTACAGTTTGAGTTTAATGTAAACCAGTATAAAATAAGAGTCAAATGAATTCTTCATCAATAGAAAGTTCAGCACTACCATTGTATCTGTGTTCTAAAGTTGGAGCCTTGTTCTTTTTATATCTCATATTTTGGTTTGACAAGCCAGCACAGTTCTTAGAGCAATACTGCAGGTGTCCTTCAAGCAGCATGACCAGCCTCAAACCCTTGCACTGCCTTTAGCAATCAACAGGGAAATAAATATACACATGCGACTCAGTATTGTACCAGTGCCTAGCGCTAACCTCACTCGCTCTGTCTGTCTGTCTCTTGGCGTTATTTCTAGGGCACCACACTATGGGAATGCTAAAAATTATCCTTGACAGGAGCCGAACCCACACATGCTCTGTTTCTGAAGGAGCAGTGTAATTTCTGGTACCAGAATGTCACTTCTAATTCTGGAAGAATGAATCCTGCTAGATAAAATAATTGACCAGCATGGTAGCCCCACACCTGAAGTGGGCTTAAGCCAAAACTCTGTTGCAGTCTTCAAATTCTGGTGGTTGATCCAAATTTCTAATTTTTCTTCCCACCCCCACAACTCATTTTTCCACTTTAGGATCAGGGAAGGGACCTAAAATACCACCAAATACACATTTCTGAGGAGTAGTGGGCTGCAACCCAGATCCTCTAAATTTTACATAACACTGCACAAAACTGGGTACATCTCTGGACATTTTTTAGGTCCTCACATTAGTATTTCTTAGCAGTATATGCTCAGAAGCCTATTTGAGAATAGCAACTACAGGAAAATAAAGCAAATACCATGCTTGGCAATAAAAATAATTGGCACTTTATATACCATATTCCCCTAAGTTCAGATATGTTCATATTTTGATGATAATGGAAACATGAATGGAAAATGGGCAGAGGCTTGTGCTCTTACAATTTTAGTATGCTCTAAAAACAGTTACGTGAGTGTCATTGCAGAGAAGAATGACTTGGCTTCACAGACCCTGTCTTCACTCAAAAAATGATTTTTTTTCATAGCAGGGTTAACAAATTAAAGATTTTATGTGTTATAACATTTCTAGAGGAGCAGACATTCTAAGTCACTTGAAGGAAAGCTAATCCTCATGTTTACAATTTAAAACCACTGTACAGCTTCCAATCCTCAGCTAGGCTGAAGGTATGGGCTCTTTCCCTACTTTCCCTAGACAACAGAGAGGGATGAAATCCTTAAAAAAACCTCTTGATTGGGAACTGGAGCCTTTTGTGGAACATACATGCTAGATGTCTAAAGCGATTGCTTTGAAACCAGCCCAAATTTTAACCTGTGTTGCATGTGTTGGTATTTTGTAACCCTTCACATTAGTTCCTGCCAGTATGTCACAATGGCAGCAACATAATCACTCAAGAAACCACAGTTACTATTTTCTAATAAAATCTGTGAGAGTAAGCAGGGAAATTTTGAGTTAATAATGCATACAAGTATAGCCTATGGAAAGAAAATTCAGATTTTGAGGTCAGGGCTAATAAACATGCAAATGTGAATATTAGAGGAGAAGAAGCTTCTCTATATACACCACAATGTATTGCCTGACAATGGTCTGAATTTTGGGAGAAATTGGCTTCCTGGGCAATCAGGAATGCAATCTCTGCATGAAACCCACACAATATTCTATTGCTACTGCACTGGTAAAGTGCCCACATGCTACTTCTTGCACACAGAGGCTGAAACAGGTCCTGCCTTCTTTCCACAGCTTCAGGAAGATCTGCCTGTAGCTGTATCTATCCATAGCCTCAGTTCATTCCTTCCCAGGTTGCTCGTTTCTAGACTCGACACAAGACCAGAGCCCAGGGAGGCAGTTGGGGTTACTTGTGCTGGTACCAGTGGGCTTTGCTGTGGGCCTCAGGAGGAGAAAGAGAATTACAACAGACAGAACTTACCTCCTTTTTTCACCTTCCTAATTTCCTTACCTTCATAAAGTTACCTAGTTTTCTTTCAGTTACATACTATAAACCTCCTAGAAATTAACAAAATATTTTTCCATTTCTCTTGGAAAAAAAAAATTAGTAAAAATAACCAAAATAAATAAACTTTGCCAGTCAACAATGAATGAGGTAAGACTTCAGGCAGCACTCTGAAGCCCTGTGGGCCAGGTTCCTATCAGGACCCACCCTAGGGGGAATGTTACCAGCTGGCAGATCAGAGGAAACTGAAAGGGATGACAGAACATATCCGTGGCACTAAATTTAAATGTCACTCACACTGGCATTCAAATACATCAAACATCCTTATTTCTACAAAGGTTTGACTGCTTAATATCTTCTTATTGTGGAAATAAAATCAATTTCACCATTATCCAAACTAATACATAGAATGACTCCAAACCCATTGGTCACAGGAATGGAATTAAAATCCCTTGTGGTGACACAGTAGTGTAAAATACTGTGCTGCATTTCACATTTCTGTGAACAGTAATGGAAAACATGTAGAAATAAAATATATTTAGCAATTCTGATTCGTGTATACACCATATTATGCATGGCTTGGAAGTCTGGATGCTACAGGAAGAGCAGCTAAGCCATGTTAGTCAGGTCTGTCCCACCCAGGTCTCCAGGCAAAGATCAGAGGCAGTATAGCTCATGCAAATGTTGCTTTTCCAAAGAGGCTGCATAGACAGTAAAATGAAAATCAATTTGAAACAACTACAGCAGTAAAATATATCTATATTATCCACAGGTCCCACTCTCTCAACCGCAGTTAAAAGGCAATCTGTGAAATAATGAGCAATAAAGTAGCCAGTATTTTTTTCTGCTGGAAGCAATTGCTCCATGTGGCTCTGAGTCCCTTTCAGCACTTCTGCTCCATATATTTAAAATGTCTTTTTAAAAAAACTCTGCAGCTTCCCCTGTTCTTTGCCAATGGAGACTGAATGATGAATAAAATCATTGCTGAATAAAATCAGTGCTGATAAAACAGTCTCAGCTATTACTTAATTAGTAATTTGCCAATGTTATTCTCTACTTGCATAGCCATTACATAAATGTGGACTTCTGACTTTCTCCTTCTAAAAATTTGTTTTCAATTTGCCTAAATTCTTTATAAATGTGGCAGATATTTTAATTACTGACAATCTTTAAATTGAAACAGCAGGCAATGAGGAGTTGAAGAATCATATAGAAGGGTGAGATGGGTGGAGAAAGGTAGAAATATAACTTTATGCAAATTACTAAGCAAGGTGCTTCCATATTTGAATGATGTATAGAGAAGAATTAGCAACAATCCCCTTAATTTTTATGCCCATTACATCACTCTATAAGCAGTAGGTTTTTTTCAGAGGACTCACAGTCTCCAATCAATATTTATTCCAGTTGATATTAGACTGGTCTACTTAACAGTGAATAACTTGGATAGATCAAAGGAAAAGATAAAAACCCAACCCCCAAGAAGACCAAACTAAATCAACCTCCCACTGAACAGCTCTGGCAATGGCAAGTGTCTTGCACCAGGCTGTCAGGAAGGGATGGTCCTGCACAGCCAAGAGCACAGCAGAGGTGTGGGTTCAAACTGCCCCAGGCTGGCAGCTGAGCACGGACACAAGGGTGCCCTAGGCTGGGACAAGGTGAGCACTGGTTTGTGAACCCAGGGAGCTCCTGCAGGCACAGCCTGGATGCAGTGGAACAGGTTGCTCTTGCATGGCACTCAGCAGCCTCCTGGCCTGAAAGAGGGGGTGAGTGTTGGGATGTCTCATTTGCCTGTTGGTGAGGAATGACTCCTCTCGGGATGTAACCCCTCCAGGGAATTCTGCCGCAGCCACTGAGCAATAGATAGATCGGAAAATTTTCAGTGTTTAAATGAGAAGACCTGAAGTGAACACTCTTCTTCTGGTGAAATAATGATCTGTTTTCCAGTTCATACAGGAGGTCTTGAAACAATAGTGAGAAACTCGTAGAAGTGGTGGATTCAGTAACATAGAACAACATTTAACTGAGCAGTTCCCAGAACTTCCCAATGCCATGAATACAATACCTCCCTTGTAAAGAAACACATTGTATTTTACAAAAAACTCACTTAGGCATGGAAAATGAAGAAAAATGCATGTTTTTACTAGAGAAGCACTCTTTTTTTCCCCTGAAAGCATCCAAAATCTCTTAGAATTAGCCACACATCTGGTGCTGACACACCAGGTTAGAAGACACTGCTAAAAGGAACTGGCTGGAGTTCCAATGAACAATAACCAGACAAGGAGCTGACAAAAAGACAGAAGCTGACTTCCTGAACAGCATCTCTTGAGATGCAACCACAGCAGCAGAGGCTGAACCTGAGCAGCAGCCACAGCAGCTGTGAGAGCCTGTCCAGCCTCAGGAGGCTGGAGGGAGCAGCAGCTGGCAGGGCTTGGTGGAGCCTGGGCAGCAGCAGCCTCCGGCTTCTGGGTCACTGCTCTGCACTGAGATCCACAGGGAGCACCAAGCACACGAGGGAAGTTGGGAAGACTGGGAGCTAAATCTTTGGGGCAGTTAGCATATTACAGAGGGGTTATTGGGAAAGGAAAATTTGTGTGGTGGAAGGGAAGGACAAGAAGTGTAAAGTAAAAAGTGTCGGTGGTCCAATTCCTCAGATTAAGTCTTTGTGGAAACAGCACTCAATGATTTGCCTGTGGTAGGTGCTGGGTCAGGCCTCCAGCGAGCTCTGTGTGTGGCATTCCCACACAGGCTGACTTTATACAATTTCTCTCCTCCCAGTGGCAATGTCACAGGTCTTCTCTCAAATGTACATTTTACAAAAATGAGCACGAATCCCACAGTTCATAATTGATTACAATTCCATTAGGAAACAGCAATATCTGCAAGTCTTACATAATCTACAGATGAATCAATTCTAAGTATATTAGTGCTTTTAACAATTCCAAATTCTGAGTTAAATGCTTTACAAATTATGAAATCCTCATTTAATTACTTTAATAAATCTTGTTTACAGATTACTGTGAAAGTCAGTGAAAACTAATTTATTTTGACTGTTCTGTGTGCAGTGCTGACAAAAATAGAATAATTTTTCTTTTTACTATGGCCTGGAAAGTGGAGAAAAAAGCTTTAATTGAATATAATCACAATATGCTAGCAGCACATGTTATTTTCCCACTATTATAACTTGATATTTTTAAGTTTGAGGAAAGAATGCTTTTTATGGGAAAGGACTTTAGTCTCATTTATTACAGAAAACAAACGTTGAATATAAACCTGGCAACATATTTTATTTTAGCTTAAGAGTGCTCAAACCTCAAATCTTTTATCTGTCCTAACAGTATCAATGTCCAAGACATTTACTGCATGAGTTCATGTGTTGCAATCATTTGTTGATGGTTAGTGATCAAAATACAGAAGGGTTTGGCCCAGTATGTTTACAAAGCTCTGGCAGCCCCCTGGGCCACACAAACCAGTTAAACATTTTGATCCTGGCTCTCCAGAACCAATCTAGCACAAAGGCAAGGATGCCACTGAAGCATAGAGGAAACACAGTACATGGTTGAGAGCTGTTAGTGACAGTCAGAAATCAGGAAGTTCCCTACTTCACCATTTCTGTCTTGTCCATATTCTTAATTGTCAACTGGCTTTTGAGAAAACCATCAGTTTCTACACTTTTAAGTAAACAAACATGCAGGATAGGAGGCTTCTTCTTCATGGAGATGTGACTGATTCTGAGCCTTTGAGTGAGGTTTTCTTCCCTTTCAAGGTCTCATCTAGAGCTCACCTCACTCTATACAAGAATTCTCATTGACATTGCTGGAACAAATGTAACCATGTAATCCTTAGAGGAATACAGCACCAGGTTAAATGTTGATTATAAAGCACAAGGACTATTCTCCATTTTGGATCATTAGCGATTTTCCTTCTGGAACCCAGTGAAGCTGAAACAAGCCACACATAACATAGCACAGAGGCAATAAAAAGAGATTTGGACCATATGCACATCCATAAAACACGAGGATGAAACCAAGAAAAACCAAACTCCATTAGCATTCTTTTCAACTTCCTTCCTGATACATGAATTAACAACTTGCCCAGGAACCCAAAGGATACACAAGCCCCTCTCAAATGGATAGAAAACAGGCTTAATCAAAATTAGCATGCACTACCTCTCCAGTAAATACCGGTATAAATCTCATGGGGTGTGAGGTATGCCTAAGGACAGGGAATTTAGTCATCTGTTTATAGTGACACCCATCCAGAAAATACCCTCCAAATCTCTCTCTCTTTCGAAGGGTATAATTTCTGTTGTCATATCTTTCAGAAAGGAGGATCTCGACTGTAATAGCCTTTGTCATTTCATAGTCACGTAGACACTCTTAGAGTGCATAGATTCAGAAGGCTGAAACTGTCAATTATTGTCTTCTGATTTAAACTATTCAATTATTTCAACTATCTACTTACAATTTCCTACTGACCTAGTTCCACCTGAAGCAGATCTGTTGCCAGCACTGTCTTTATCAGAACTGCTCCTTTGGAGAGCTTAATGAAAATAGTTACGAATACAGTTGTTTTCTTTCAATGTATTTGGGGATTATTTGAGCACCCAGAAGATTGTTTCTATAAATGAAAACAGTATTCAATTAATAGCTGACACATTACTGTATGTAGCAGGACACAACACACACACACAATAGGTTTCCTAATTTCTGCACAGTACTATTATCATCATATTGCATGCACAGTATCACAATTCAAAAGCATTTTAAGCAGTCTCATTTTCTTCAGGCTTGGCACAGCTCTTTTCTTTTGATTCCTGAAATCTGAACCCTGATGTGAGGAAATGAGGGCTGTGGACATTTCCATTGTTCAGCAGCAGGAAAAGGATTTGCATTCAAATGAACCAAAAAAGGAAGAGAAGAGGTCTGTAATTAAGACAGTGCATACAGAATTTCGTTGATAAACACTCCAAAAGCTGATGATAGTTTAAAGGAATACATAGCCAAAGATAGAGTTCAAGCACACTAGAGCCTTTCCAGTGAAGCATTTGACAGGATGTCCATTTTAAGTGACCCAGCTAGAACCAGTAGGCCTAACCAGGCTGACTCACGTGGAGTAGATGAGGATGAGAGCTGGATTCAGTTAATATGCTACAAAAAGTACCTGCACTGACCTGACAGTAGCCTCTGTGAGAGCTGCCCCTGGTGCTTTACTGCTAAAATGAAAAATTGGGCTCTGCAAATTAAGCAATATTCTGGTATTTAAAGCATCTGGCAATGATAGATATCTGTTTAGAGGAAGAGAAGATGGAGCTCTGGGAAATAAAGGAAATAAAGTTTTGAAACTTGATGTAAAAGGTCATTCTCTTAAAAAAAGTTAAACCTGAAAAAAAACCTCCATGAGGACTCTCAAAGCAGGAGGACTCATTATCACAAGGCTGAGTGATCAAAAGTGTCCACAAAACTATATTTTTTGATTATGTTATATAAAACCCCCATAATTTATGGGAACAAACAGTTTGTTCCACCAGAACTCCTGCCAGTCACACAAGCTGAGGAGAGGAGACCATTATTCTTAAAACTGAAATTTGTCCTGAGAAACTGTAAGTCTGCTTTGCATCTGGGAGGAGGAAGAGTCGCTACTGGTCTGCAGTCAGTCATATATCAACGTATTACCTGGTGCTGTGAAGAACATTGTGCCAAGTTAGGACTGACATTCAAGGAATTAAGAAGAATTTGAAAGAGTAACAAGAGTGTTGGCGTTTAAGTGTTGCTATTTTGTAATTTTTTAGTCCTTTTCTTTCCTAGGAAGACACTGCTTTCTGCAGTAGGCAGTGTGGCATCTGTTTACATGTGAGGTTTCGGTGTAAGTCTGAGAGAATGAATATTATTTCATCAGCCAGAGGCTGTTAAACTCATGTCATGAAGTCATGATAGAAAATCAGAACATAATCTTTGAAAGAGCATTGTTCAGCCATTACTCAGGTATTTTTCTTCTCCTTGCCATCACCAGAAATACAGGATTCTCACATTTAATCAGTGATTTCCTGTAGAGTGGACCTGAGTAACTAAAATGCCCTGATTCATTTCAGTGATGGGCTACAAGACTTTGCAATAGTATTTTCCTTCTGTTCATGGATTATGTTGGCTTGCTTGGCCTTCTCATGGAGACAGAGTTGAAAAGCTTTAGATATTATTAAGAACCATTTTCGCTAATTTCAGAATCTGCAGTTCAGATAATACTGGCTGAATTTCTTATTGATTGCTTAGTTTGTGCATTGGGTCTCTGAGCTTATTTTGTCCATGTATGGTGGATGAGAATTTGGTATTTTATCCCTCAAATAAAATCCTCTAGACCTGCCTGAATTCCATATATTGTTAGTTGGAAGCCCATGGGGTAGAGCCCAGTTTCCATCAGGCTTTCTGAAGCCTAGCAAAAAGTCAGAGAGTTTTCCAAGACATTTGGAAGTGCAGGGATATTGATCATCATGGTTTGCACAGCGATGCTCTGTCACCTGCTTGAGGGCAAGTCTGACCCCACTGAATGAAGCCCACAGACTACAGTTCTGCCTTTATCTTGCTCTACCTAATAAAAAAATACTACTTTCAAGAAAAATGTATGAAGGAAATGATTAACACATTCTGCAAAACCGCAAAAGTTCTCAGTCCTCCAGCAATCTTACTTGGAATAACGCTTGTAGAAACTCTCCTGTATTCCAGCTGGATCAGATTATCCTGTTCCCAGTCTGTAATTTCCCAAAACAATAGCACATTTGTGCTTTTTTTTCACTTCGAGACTCTGCATGAAAATATTGCAGTGTTATAAATTACATGTTTGCAGTTGGAGAAAAGCGTTATTTGCACCCCATATATAAACCAAAGAGTTACTCCATCCAAGTAAATCTCAATCATCAGTGTTTCCTGAAAAACAGTATTGGGGAGCTCTGTGTGAATTGTCGCTAGGATCTCCTAATTTCAATTACAAGCTGGTTTTCTATCTTTCTGTGCTTTAAATTCAGACTATGATATGTCTGTTAGGTTTTTTAACTTGATCCAAACTTTAAAAGAAAAAAGTTGCTTTAAACACAAAATAATGTTTCTACTGAAAATGCATTAGCCAAAATAGCACTCAGTTCTTTCTTACGGAGACATATTATTCTGCTAGGACTGAAACAAATGACATGTGGAAACACATCTGTTTAAAGTTTCACAGCTTTGCTTGGTTCTGCAGCTATCTTTGACTGCACTCTAAATTCCCAGAGTTTTATTTTATATACAAACTGATCTGCAGAAAATTTGGATTCAGGTGAACTCGTGTAAGCTGAGACATCAGGGAACCTGCTTTCTCTGGAGTACACTGGAATGGGTCTCAGCCCAGGTCTGGTCAGCACCGCCAGGGAAAACAATGACCATGACAAAGCTTTCCTTGGAGTGACGTGTTTGTGGTGTGCAGGAGAGGAAAGGGACCTCCGTGGTAGATAAATGCTCCTGCTAAGGATTAATATTCCCTTGTCTGAATTGAAGCAGCAGTTCTGACTGTTTTGTGCTGCTCTGTAAATTGCTCAAGGGCTCTCCAGCTTGGGCACCAACTCAGCCCCCACAGCCAGACTGGCATTTGTCATGCCCATCTACAGCACATACTTGGGTCACATTTGAGCAGGCTGAATATATCAATACATATATTTAATATATAAAACAAGCCCATAATCATTTCCACTTTCTAAAGAAACAAGTGCTTTCAAGCAAATGTTATTTACAAATTAGTACTGGGAAATCTGGATATAGGAACGTTAAGTGAATAGTCTGTTCCCATTAAGTGTACAGCAAAGACAGCAAAGAAAATGGTCTGATGCTTTGATCACAAAACCATCCATCTGTTCTCATAGAATACCATCACTTACTCCTCTAAATTTGGTGTTCTTATCGTTGTTAAGAAAGAGTAATTCCTGAACTTCAAATGCTTCTTGCTGAACTCAAACCTAACCCCACATTAAAGAGCAGTGGAAAACACTGAGACAGTTTGTTCCTTTAAATCCTTTCCTAATACATGCTTATATCTGAATTATCCTACTTTTAATTTCATTCAGCAGCTCTCACAGATACTACCTGTTGGTGGATTTATGATAATCCCATACATTATTAACAACTCAAGAATTTTTCAGCAAATGAGATAGCAAGTACTGTGGTATTTGGAATAATGCAGTGCGGTGCGTTGGAACATCCATGTCTTAGGAGCTGTTGGTCTTTCCATGTGACATCGTTTATTCCATTAATATTGGACAAGTGGTACACAGACATTATCTGCATTTAGTTGATGTGAACACTGTATATTTCAATAGCACCATGACACTCAATCTATTCACATGAGGAACACATATGGAATTAGCAGCAGTCCTGTACATTTTGCACCCTGTATTCAACTCATGCAAGTGAACAGAAAGTGCATCCTACAGATTCCCTAAAAATTGAGCAGACCTTCATTTTTATCTCTGTCATCATTCCCTCTTGCTTGGTGTCCTGGTGGTTTATATCACTAAGTTTCTTTGTGCGTTTTTCCCTCAATGTGGAATATTTCCTAAATGGCTATGAGATAGTCCTTAGCAAATAACTGCAGTTATACTTTTAAAGGGCAAGGGAATTAATTATTTTTGTCACTAAAAACCTGGAGCTGAAGGTAACTTATCAGCTCATGTAAATCAGTCAAGCTTCATTAACCTCAGAGGAATTGCATCACATTAGCCAAGCTGAGGACCAGACCCTTAATTATGCTCTCAGTAATAGACTTTGACCCTCTACCTTAAAACTACGGCCACCAGACAGTTTTAAACCTCAGCTGTTCATAAGCAACCGGGATTTCACTCAGAGGAACTCAAGATATTAAATGAAAATTAAAATGTGCATTGGGGATTCTTACTGTACACTGTAAGCATTTAATGCCACATTCTTACTTAGTTGAAAATTATTTCTTTTCTTTCCTGTATAGTTTAATTGAGGCTGCTTCTTTAACCTTAATATTTCTAATTGCAAGCAACAGTAACAGTTTTGGTGTGCATAGATTTAAAATACTTTTTTACAAAGAAACAAATGCTTTAGTCTGGACTTTAAAATAAATTATTGTGGTCCTGTTCGCTTTTCGGAAATAAATGTCTCCGTGTATTCCTTAGACAAAATACCCAAAGCAGAGAATGTAAGTAGGTAGCAGGGGACAAAAGACTAAGTAGTTCCCAATGGATTATATTTTAGATGCTTTTTTGAAGATCTAAAAGCTGTAATGGAATCAGATCAGCTTCCAAATCATCAAGATGGTTTGGTTTCATCAAATTAGAGATTACAGACTGTTTGAGTGTCCCAGACATCTTCTATCCTGGGGCATGTGTGTGGGAAATGGTGCAGGCACTGTCTCCTCTGCACTGCCAGGTTCCCTTTCTCCCTCCTTGAGCGAGGACCGGGTCCCTGAGCACCCACACCACCCTCATGATAATTCACTCCCAGCTTCCTTTCTGAAGTCACAACTGGTTTTCTCTGAGAGGACACCCCAGCACAGCTGCTATGGTATTTTTCTCTATCCTCCACCAAACAGGCACTGTGGATACTAATCCTGCCCTGTACTGTTCAGTCCTCCAAGGACAAGTTCTCAGGAATAGTCCTTGTGCCCTCAGGTGCCCCCACAGCTGAGTGAACATGTAATACACACCTGGCATCATACAATAAGAGCACAATCTTAAGAGCTTTTTAGTCACTTTGAATGCAAAAGACATATTAAACAGTAATTATTTCCCCAGGTCTTAAGGGAAGTTGCACAGCAAGCACTTGATCTGCTTCTGCTGAATAAATGAGGTCTGAGGACTGATCCCCAGGGCCAGAGCCGGCAGCACTCAGCAGCTCCCAGCTACGCTAGGAGTCAAAGAAAACTATCTGGGATGGAATGGCCTCTGAACCAGGGAGCAACATGATTGCCAGGAAATAGAGCAATCATGGACTAATGCCTTGACTCTGTTTTCAAGTGCTATCCAGGCTAGATAGTGTTAGTTTAACCTAGTGCTTACTAGTGCTGAGCATGGGGATGGAATTCAGCAGCAATGGTCCAAAAGAACAATCCAGGAACAGCTTGTAAAGGATCAGAGATGTGACACATCCCCTAGAACCACGACTTAAACTAATTTAGTGTAGCCATGAGCTTCTATTGTGCCCATGAAAGCAGTTACTCACTCTTCCAAGAGTAACATGCACTAAAAACTAGTAAGTGGCATGACGTATTTTAAACCAAAGTCGTCACTGGTGTTATGGAGGAGCACAGGACAGCTGTTTCTTTTGCGAGTTATAAACATGATTTGTCTCTTTTTCAGTTTGGTAAGGCAAGAAATAAGACTATAAAAAATGCTTTCAAGATTTGCCTGCTAAATTCAACTAACATTTCTAAGAAAGGATAATTCATGTTTTAGAAAAAAGAAACTGGACTTCAGCAGGGCAAACCAAAGTTTCTGTATGTGCAACTACTATTTAAGATGGACAAGTCAGGACCTGTTAGAAATGTAGAGTGGATAAGAACTGCAGGTACTCCTGAAAGCAGCTATCGGGCTGCAGGGACTTTACATCGGCAATTCCTCAAGAACCTGTGTGAAGGCTGAGTTTATTTGATCTTCTCATTGACAAAAATATAAAAAATCTAGGGGTGCTAATTGAATCTGCAGATAACAAAAGGTGAGAAACAGATGCCGTATGGGAGAGAGCAGTATCATTCAAGAAGTGTGATCTTCAGTATTGAAATTACAAAAATCAGACAGATTCTGCCAGTATTAAATAGAATGCCAGTACCTGGGGACTTAAATAAAGTTCTGCTGAAATCTAAGGGCTATTAATGACATATGATGTATTCATGCTGTGGCCCCAAGGCACCAAAAAGGCTTCTTGGATATTTCTGACGCAGCTCTGGTCACCTGGTCCTGAGCAAGCAAGATACACCAATATAAAGTGCAGCAAGTGAGGAGAAGGACTATGAGAGAGGGCAAGGGAAATAAAAATCTTTACAGAATAAGACTAAAAGGAGCTGGTGTGGCAACCCAAGCAAGAGAACAGCTGAAAAGGAGAGAAGGCTGCTTTGGCATAGGTATATTGGAAGGAAATCCCAAGCAGAAGTGCTGTTTGGTCTAATGAACAAACTGGTACAAGTACAAATGGTACAGACTGACTTTGTATATACAGAGGTTGCAAATAATAAATTTCTAATCATTAAAGGAGTGAGTTGCCAAACCAATTTATCTATCGGAGTAAGGAAATCAATTAGCCTCAAAGCAAATGTGAGCCATTTATCCCATAGTTGCCTTAGAAAGTAAACAAAAGGATTTGATAATCCAGAAAGTCCTGTCCAATCTTATTTTCATTTTCCTGCCATGGTAATGCAGTGACGAGAAAGATGGTTTCACTTCAGTCCCATAGAGTATTTGTGATATATAAATGTCTAAGTTCATGTCTAAAGATTAGGTCACAGGAAAGAAAATGTGAAACACCTCCAGTTAAAAGATGGAGCTCTCTTGTATATACACACTTGGATCAATACAAGGATATTTTACCCTAAACTGAACTGAACAGCAGCAACTTGTTGTCAGGACAAATTAACAGCAACAAAGATCTTCTAGTTTGTGCATCAGCTGTATACGTGTTTCTTACTGACTCTATACTTACTAAAAGCTAAAATAGCCCAATGTGAAACGGAAGCTGTCAGGTAGTTTATGCCCAAAATTCAAATCAACCTTGAAGTTTGTACAGAATGTCCTCCACATTTAAGCTCTATGTATTTTAAGTTCATAGCCTGCTTGTTGAGGGAGAACACCAACTGGCAATAAACACTGGTTTTATTTTTTATTCTACTACTGCAATAGCTGCAGAAGATACCTTGATTAACTATAAAAAACTACCCTGACATCATCAGTGTAAACAGGAAAGCAAAGAGGAATTACGTGCATTTCTAAACAGCATCTGACACCGTGAATTCTCTGTGTGGGAAGAAACCCTAAGGGATGTCTGTGGCACAAAGATCCTGAATCAGTACTGACGACACAAGCCCTGGGATTAGAAGGGGTCGTGGCACTCTGATGTTGTGAGCCAATTCTCCACAAAACCAGACAGAATTATACACCTCTACACAGTGCCACACTAATACAGAGTCACGCTGGGTTAGTGTGAGCTTCAGAGGTACCTCTGAAGATGTGGGGATTTTGAACCTGAGCATCAGTTGGTGAGGGAAATGTGCCTACTAAGCTCAAAAAAAGGAAGTTCTGCACTTGGATTCACCTTCCATTCTTCACTTGAAATATATAGTCTTAAGTTATCATCCACAGGATCTACTTGTCTGATTAGGAAAAAAAATACTTTCTTGAAATATTGCTCAATCACTGTCCACAAGAGAGGAAGTGTCATTTGTGACTTGCCAGGCAAACCAGTCCCTTTTTCATACTGCAAACATTTCTTAGGAAAGTTGTTACCATCAGACTTCCATTTCACCTTCTTTATGCTGAAAAAGCAGTTTTCTGTACCTGCTTTGGGAGCTTTGGGAAGGTATGGATTCAGTTAAGCTGCTAGTGAGAAGCAGAAACAAATTCCTGCTGTCCCTACAGCAAAGAGTCCTAGGTCAGGGCAGAGGCAGACTGCAAAGAAAATTTCTAGCATAGTATTTTTCATATTGTGTTTAAAACAGCAATATTATTTTCTCTCTTGCTTCAAACTTGCTGAGGAAATAGTGAGAAAAAGAGAGAATGAAAAAAAACCACCAACCCCCCCAAAGTTTTACCAAGGGAAAGCCATTCTTGACAGATAAATTTAGGGACAAACTAAATGAAGAACAGAGGTACCTACAGGGTAACATCGGCAGAATTTCAGCAATTAAAGCTAAAGGCAAGAGCAGAAAATACAAACAGAAGAACTGTGCATTTTTCAAATGGATATCTTTTTTTATCACCCATATTCTGAGACAAATTAACAGACATTTGGCTTTTACTTCATTGCAATGCTGAGTTAATCAACTATACCTAAGTCACCTTCAGCAATTCAGAGTACACAGATCAGGAGAGGAACACTTGTCCTCCCTCCTCTTGGAACTGTGCACTCTAAATAGGAAATGCAGATTCAGAGGGAAATCATGACAGTGATTAAATGTGTAAGTTCCACACGTTGCAGTAGGGAGCTGTTGATGTAAATAGTGTTGGGAACAATGTTGGATTTCCTATACAAAAGGCTCAGTGCAGATGTCCATGTATGAAGTTAAACCAGAACAGGTTCTGCACTGCCTGTTCACAGTGTAAGGTTGGGAACATTCACTGAACAAGCCAGCATCAAGAGTAACAAGGATAAGGAACCATTAACATTCCTAAGAATGCAATTTACAACTATTTTAAAGCCATTTTATGTTAACAGAGCAGTCCAAGGGACCTTTAATGTAAACAAGGCCCTGTATCTCAGACACTATTTCAGCTCATGCATCTGTACAATAAGAAATACTTAGTTACCTCCAGGGTTGTTTTGGGGCCTAATTAATAATGTGAGTAAAGTGCTCTGAGTCCCTTGCATGAAAGATAGCACAGAAGAGCAAAGTACAAAATATGTTTTGCGAAACATAATGTTTTAGAAATTAAAATAAAGCAAAGCCAAGGATACCAAACCAGCCATGACTTCCTTGCCAGTTTTCATATCCTGTTGCCTCCTCCACTGTGTTCTCCTGTTAACTCAGACTTACATGGCTGAACAACCATGTCTAGCACGGTTGGACGTTGTCACCTCAGAGGACAGAGCAGCAGAGCTGTAGCCAAGCCTGCAAGCACTGCATGGGAAGCTCACCCTTCAGCACTGCACAAGGCTTTGGCGTTGTTGCTCTGCATGTTCTCACGTACTCGTGCAGAGTCTCCAAGAGAAAGAGCCCAGTGCCCTGTGCTGACACCTGCCTTGGCCTTCCTGCTGCACTCAGAGGAGGAGAGATGTGTTCTCTCTCCACTGGAATCTGTTGAAGGGGAAGTGCCCTCCCTAACCTGTAGCAGAAGAGCAGAAGGTCTCCCTTTCATATCCAAGTATGGTTTGCTTCCCCATCCCTCAGTTTCTTCGCTGCTGTTCTCACAATTTGAATTAGTAACTATTTTTATGACCTCTTTTCTCATTATTGTAGCAACCTTAAGATGTTTTCCAAACATTCTTAAAACTAAAGGATTATTTACTTTTAAGAAACAAACTATATCACAGGAACATAGGAAGACAGACAGTTCTGGATCGCTAAGGCCAGGATGTCTATCTATCTAGCAATCCATCCATCAAAAAATTACATCTCCATAAAAGACTGAATAGTAAATTAAAAAGAACAAAAAACAAGACCAAAACCAACATCAAAATCCCCCTTTTTTTTTTTTTTGCATTTTATTAAATGTACATATCTTACAGCCTTATGTGTATAAAAACAGTCCCAGTTCTAAATGATCTCTATCAGCTCCTGTTACAAAGTACATCACTGTGATTCAGCAGAGGTGAAGGGAACAGGGAGTACCAGGCAAGAGACTGTGCAGAGAGGTTTTACATCACACTGCCAAGGTCAGCCCCACCGGGTTCTGTTCTGGCAGCGCTGCTGCCATGTCTACATGGGGAAAGATAAGCAGGAAAGCAAACCAGAATTAATTAAAGAGTGTATTTTTAAGTATCTTCAGTATGGCCTGGAGTTCACGTGGATACTGTAATTCAGAAATAAAGCTTTAGTTTAAGTGAAATGAAACTTACTTGGATATATTTTTTTTCTGTTGAGAATATCAGAAAGGGATACTTAAAATAAATGTATGAATATTGCAGTAAATTAATTCGGCCTAATTTTGCTTAAGTGCCCCTGTCTAGACATGGTTTTAACTTACACCCCTGTAGTAAACTTGCAGAACAAAATGTCTTTTTAAATCTTTCTATGTGTTTCTTCACCTTTGAATAATAGCAGGAAAAGATAGAAGTACAAACGTGTTCAATGACCATTGGAGAGGCCAGATTTTTAACAGAGGCCTGTATTTTTGTAGGTGAAATTCTCTCTTGCCTATTGTATTAAAATATTTTGACTCTTCAGCTGAGTGTGGATTTAACTAACCAGAAAAAACCACAGCTGCCCAGGCAGTAAAACCTGAGTCACTGAAAAAGGCAGCTTGTGAGTCTGCTCTGTATGTCTGTATATCAGAATAACTGCAGCGCTGCTGCTGAACAAGGCGCTCTTTTGTGAGAATGGACAGAACTCACCAGCCATCAACACCACAGCACATCCCGAGACAAGGTTGTGTTAAAGATTTCATACTGGGCTGCTGCTTAAATGATATGGGCTTGGCCACTTAATGGCTTTGTGACCCTTTTTGTAAGGCAAATCTGCTTTCTTGCCAATAAGTCTTTATTTGCGGCGGTATAAAATAAGGCAGGAGCACGGAAGGGTGAAGGGTGAGAAGGGTGGAGGAGCAGGACTTGCAGGGGGCAGAGCCCTCGGCAAGCTCAGGAACCCCCCTGGAGGCAAAGGCTGCTGCCAGACTGATGATGCCACACATTTAAGACCAACCTCAGCCAGACACAACTTTTGGAAGCTAACACAATACAGAGAAACTTTTTGGAGCCATTCCCCAGTGTTGTAGAAACTGTTTCACAATGCAGAGCAGGTGCAGGATACTTTAAGAAGCAATGACGAAGTGTTAACTTTGCTAGCCTTAAAAGATGAAGTATTCTTGGGGTTTTTTTTGTATGAGCTGAGTAGGAAAGCTTTTCTCTTGCCAGCAGTCTGATCCCATGCTTAGTAAGGTTCACTGGGCAGTTTATATATTCATAGTGAATGATCCTTTATAAAGAAAAACTCTTGTGTTCTCATTTACATTGATGCGAATGAGAAATAAATGTATCATGAAGTTAATGCAGAACTCTGGCCAAGTATGTGGAATATAATTTATTTTCTTTTAAGACAAAAATGTTTAAGACACATGTGGTGCTAGGGGACCGAATCCTAATGTAATATACTGTATGTTGGCTAGACAATCAAAGAGAAAAATGGAAGGAAAGGAATAAAGAGAATGATCCTTGTGGAAGCAAGGTCATTATGTATGATGAATGTCCATTCGGATAACTCACAGATGCCCCAGTGCTCGTATGAATTCATCTGAGTGGTTTAAAAGACACTTGAAAATCGATACCTGAACACTCTGTTAAGTGCTTAAGTGGATGTAAGGAGTGTGCACAGTGTTCTCAAGCATTTGACATGGTAAACAGGCAAAAAATTGCTTCAGTAATGTCACCAGGAAGTGGTGGACAGTTATTTTACATATGGTTTCTTTTGGTTATTGAGTGGAAATTATTAAACCTGTAAAATCAGAGATCAAGAAATGGCACAGGACTACATCACCTGCTACAGAGGGTGTTAAATTATTGAGCAGTGGCGTTGTCAGAGAGGTTTTGTGCAAGGGAGCCATGCTATTACTATTTTGGGAAAAATTTTGACTAAAAACTGGTCTGTGTATTCATTTACCTTAGGCTATTTCTGTCACCTACCACAACTGCAGTGACATGAATTTTCTTTTCATCAGAAAAAGAAAGCAAACTCACAACATAGCAATTTTTTGGCAAGCTTAACCAACTACAAGAGAAGCTTTTCTTGTCACATTTCCAGGTCTTTCCATAGTGTTATCTGTATAGTAGATAATAACAGCATGTGGCACATACAGCTGCATCATACAAACAAAAGTACATACAATAGGAATTGTATGCTGAAAATTTTCAGTGGAAAGCTTTTTCTGTTCAATTAGGCTGTGACAAAGAAGCTGCTTGCATTTTCAGCTTCACAGAGGTATAACTGTAATATCTGTAGAGATCTGAACTAAATGTATAGTGTGGATCATTACCTGTAACATACCTCATAGGCACCATTGATTCTTGTTGCAGCAAGACTCTCTTTAACTCTATTTGTTACATTGTAAACGTTAAACAAATTGAAATGGAATCCCCAAATTATTTCTTTTGGTAACAGAAAAATAAATATTTTTGCCAGTCAGTGCACAGGCTCTGAGTTGAGCTTGGCTGTATTACTCCTTGAAGAAGTGTAAGTCGAATGGTGAAGAATCTTCTCTTGCAGTTGTAATTCAGACATGAATGTGCCTGGATCTGTGCTGTGCATGTGAGTGTGCAAGCAGTGCCCCTCCACGAGGAATGTCCTTCATGTGCACACAGGTGCTTCTGGCTCCAAGTGTTTGCCCCACTGGGGGCTTAGATGTGGATGAAGGCGAAGCTTTCCCTGCCCATCACACAGCCCTGCACAGGGAAATCGTTGTGGTATTTCAGGTGCTGCTGATGAAGGGGTCCTGAATGCAAGTTCTAGTGGGTGTTATGGTGCCTGCTGGTAAGACACAGACACTTGTCACTGATTCCTGCACCAAATTTTAAATACAACTGTATTTAAAATATACCACATGCTGACAGGAAGCAGATCTCTTGGACATCCTGATAGGCTGTTTTAAGATCATGTCTTTCACTTTTGGTGTAGAAGCAAATATTCTTAAAAGTAAATCTTATAAATTTAATAAACCTTAAAAAAAAGAAAAGAATAACAAGCAAAAAAGAGAAAAAACTAAAGGTCCTAAACCTTATACTCCCAGAAAAACTCACAGCTGAAGTATTACAAACATTTACAAAAAATAAATTCAACATCATCTTCTTAGCATTACCGTTTCATTCCACATACAAATGAAGAAGTCTCATCTGTCATACAATGAAGACACCAAAAGAAGCTGACCCCACGCAAGGTTAACTGAGGGGGCTTGTGGATTCTGTGGGCATTAAGCACATGAAAGTGAACTTGTGCAAGAGTTTACAGTACAAAAATTAACTGACTAACTAATACAAAAGATTCCCAAGGGCACAGAAGGGCTGCCAGCACTGGGTTGTATATCATGAGCACTTCCATATTTCAGTATGAAGCTTCATAGTATTTCTCTCCTCCATTTTTTGTAGGCTATTGTAGATGTTCCCTAGAGGTGTCAAATAGAGCTCCACTCCACTGCCAGCTTCCATGTATATAGTATGCCACTTCTGCCACATGATTAATGTTCAAATTCCTAATAGTAAATGCATTTCTCTACTTCAAATTCTATAGCAGGAGATAATATTTTAAAGGATGGCAGTCCTAGTTGTTTGCAGTTACTAAATGCATTAATCTTTATTTTTAAGGAAGGATTGAAATTTAATAATGGTGCATAGTGGGAACTGAGAGATTTATTTACTTTGTTAGAAGTGATTTATGCAAGTCTTGTTATGGGAGAGAAACTGACTGCAGCTGAAAGTGAATTATTGTTCACGGTTTAACCACATAACATCTTAAGTACATGTTAAAATATAAATGACAGCTTTAAGGTTCTGATGGAAAGAAACACAGTTGAGATTGTCAAATCAGCTGGGAACATGTCAGTAATGTAAGTCTCTCCTGAAGCTCAGACTAAAGCAAAACTTTTCTTTAGCACTAATTCAATGACTGTTCTTTCTTTTCTCCATCTGTTATAACATGGGAAACTTCTCTTCTAAGTTTCTAAGCAGGACTTTAGGGCAGATATATTTAGATGAAATATTTCAAAAGAATTCTAGATCCATGGTTGCTGGAGCAAGCCAGCACTTGGTGCTGAAATTCAGACCTGAGAAGATTATTTCTGGGGGTACCTTCTATATACCTCGAGGGTTAAAGACAGTTCTGTTACCATTTCTTATTAATTAAAGACTGAAACGGGAGAAACTCATAAAAGTGGAATGCACACAAACAGAGCACAATGTCAGAGGTAGCAGGTGTCTAAGAACATCCCAAGCACCAGCAGTTCCAAAGACTGGCAGTCTGTGTCTCTAGGAAGCAAGCAGTAGGGTTGCCAGCGAGGTGAACTGACAAAGGGGAATCTCCAAGAGCCGGAGCAGATCACAGTGGGACAGCTGTGGGCTGTTATGCAACAGGAGAAGAGAAGAGTGGTGCAATGCAGACACTGCTGAGCAGGGCATTAATCTGGGAACTTACAGGGATTTCACTTGTTTCCTGGCATTTGCTTATAGAACTTCCTGTTGCTTCCTGATTAATTAAGGTCTTAAATAATTAATTAACTTTCCATGTAATTATTATTACCTTATAATAGTATCTCAGCTATGCTTCTGAGTGAGAACAGGTATGGCAGAAAGTCCAGGAATCTTCATTCTCACCATTTGCAGCTGAGAACAGCAGCGCTCATGCTCGTGATGAGCACACAGCAATCACGGCTGTCGAGAGCAGCTTGATGCCATCCCTTGTCACTCTTGGAGGGAAGGACCCCCCCTGCCTTTTCCTTCCTTTTCCTTCCTTTCAGTGGGAAATGGGAATTTATTGCAACACAGTGTTTCCTAGCAATGTGCCAGGTAAAGCAAGGCTCCACACAGCATATGGGCCTTTGCTTCTGCTCTTTTACTTATAGAGGTTGTTCTCAGGTGCTGAAAACCGGCAGAAAGGCAGAAGGGTGAGCAAAGCTGTTGTTGCCATTATTGTTCAATGACTTGGAAAGGACAGCAGAGGGAGTTTTGTCATCTTAAAGTGTACTCGTGCTATCTGTCCTGCTGATCTGTGTTTTAGGTTAGCTGCTTGTAAGGCTGAAGAAATCCTGAACTGAACATGTTTTTCAGGGAATATAAGTATTAAGAGATGTAGGTGCTGGAACATGGAAGGCAAAAAAAAAAAAAAACAGACGAGCCTCTGTAATGTATGTGAAGTTTGCAAGTCAAGAGCACAGATTGTGTTTTGAATAATACATTTTGTATAGAAAGTGCTCTAAATAACTCAGCAGAGAACACAGTGTGTAAGTAAGACAATTAAGCAATTTTACCAATTAAGCTATGGTCTACCTAAAGATGAGAGTCATTAGCTGAGATTGAACACTGGTAATATTTCTGAAACAACAAGTTTAAAGGGGACTGGAAGGAACCTACTTCCTTTAGTGCATGTAAAAAGTAGATCAGCCTTGGTTATGAAATAAACAATAGGCCAAAATAGTCTAACCTAGATAAATACAATGTGTTCATATCCAAGGATCCTTCTGTGTGAGCAGCCTAATTACATTTTATGAATCCCAGGGAAATCAAGTGGGAGCTGCACTCAGCCTCTTTGAAAGTGGTATCATTTTTATTTAGGGTACCTAAGATGATATTTCTACACTATGAAGAGAGCTTCAGGATTGGCATCTGGAGGGAGTGGGGCCAGGCCAACCAAACAGCAATGGAGCTGGGACAGGACTTCAGAAAGACACTATTTCTATCCTCTCGTGACTGCAAAGGTGTGATTTGGAAATCAAAGATATCTTCTACTTTTATTGCTAAATATAGATCCAGCAGAAAAGAAAGCTTAGAGAGACGAAGTCTCAGATATTTACTAACTTAAGTGATAATCAGAAGGGGTAAACATGCTCTGGCAGAGCTTAGCCAAAGTGTAAGGGAATGGCAAGACAGAACTGCAAGGCAGAACCCAGGAATTCTTAATGAGACAGAGAGTGGGGGTCTGCCTCTTATCACTTTAGATGGAGAAGAAACAGTGCTGAAGACAAGTTAGGAAGAAAGTCTGAGATATTTTATCAGTCAGTACTAAGTATCTGCTGAGTTTAATGGTTTAAAAAACATAACTTGATATTTGTCATATAACTGTCATATGACTGCACATAGCTGGGTACATTACACCCCACACCACTGCCACTGACATGTCTTTAAATAGAGATGATGAAGCACTGAACAATTCATATAAAACATAAAATTATGAAATTAAATAATGAACTCTCACTTTTCAAAGTATATTCCTTATAATTTGCTGGACTTCTTCCATTTCCTATTTTGTTTTCTTGTCAAAGCTAGCTCAGTTTTGGAGATCTTTGGATTTTGACACAAAACTCTCGTAAAGAAAAGGAATTCCAACCAAGTTCATAATCAGGATACCAGAAAGATAGATGAAATTCACCAAATACTGAGATTTAGAGAGATGTACAGTTTCAGAAAATGTAGACTATCATATGCCCAGACCACCTTTCATGGTTTACACAGCGGCAAAAACTAGAAATAAACAAGTGAAAATAAACTAGTTTGAAATGCTTGAGAACACCTGCCCTGGGACTCTTCCTGAGCTATAATTATTGTTTTGAGATTGATTAACTTGAAGTAGAGTCCCAGATATGAGTCCTTATTGCCTTATTGACCTTTTGTCCTATTCCGCCAATCCAGAATAGAAAATCCATGTAACCAAAAAGAGGAAGACTGTTTCTGCTGAGAAATTATTGCTTCTTTCTTCCTGTGACTGTGAAGGAATATAGTGGAAGAAGAAGAGCCATATCCACAGTGTCCCTGTGGATTGCAGACTGCCTCTCAAAGGATGTTGACAGAAACTTCAAGTTATAATTACTGTCGGCTTGCCAAGACACTGAAGGGCTCCACTGGCAGTAGCAAACGTCTGTTTGCACTATCCGAAATTTCAGTGGAATTAAGAAAATATTATTCTCACTATCAGAAGGGGGCTGAGGCCCTCTTTTGTTCAGATCCTTGTTTTATATAGTACTTTTGTAAATATTTACTATTCATATGTTAATAGCTACCTTACTAAAACATGCCTCTCTGTTAAAGAGGAGTACAGGATTTTTTCATACAGCAAATATCACAGAATCATAGAATGGTTTGGGCTGGGACCCTCTAAGTTGCAAGTCCCCTGCTGTGGGGGATCTTTCATTCTTGGTGGAGGGGCACTGGTGAAATACAAAAAATATATTCCAGTGGAATTTACTTAAACACGCCTTAAATGGAGGATGTAAATCCTTTTAGCCAGCTCACAATTTAAGAGACTTCAAAAGGTAGTCTTTGAAGTTCAGAAAAGACCTTTGAAGTGGCTGCATATGCAAAAAGAAATTAGTGTGTAGCACAAAGTACTGAACTTCATTAAGTGCTTTTGTCAATTAGAAAATACAGCAGATTTTGCATAGCAAAAGAAGAAAATTAGGGCATCCTGTTAACAAAGGCTTTGGCTATGTCCTGACAGAGGCTCTGAAGTTACCTAATGGCTACAAACTAACAGGCAGTCCCAGGGGGGACACACAGACTGGACACACCTCTTCCCTTTGGAGACGACCCTAGCTCTCAGATAAAGATAATAATTTGTGTTCTTAGGAGTGTGGGATGTGCTCCTGCCCAAGGGACAGAGCTGCGACTTCACAGTGCCCTGTGTGTTCCCTTTTCTGCATTTGCTTAGATCAGGGCAGCATCTGCAGCATCTGACACAAACACTTTGAGCCATGAACGGTATCTGTGGTCATGCTCTGATAAATCTGAAAGCCTGAGCCGATTTCACTTTCGTTAACTCCCTCTTTAGGCAGGAGATGTACTCGGAGGTGCATTATGTTTTGCATTTCATTAGATACACCTTTTTTCTCCTTTGTAAATAAACACCAGTAGGCTCAAAGGCCCCTTATCCTTTAGGTTCCAACAAATGCATTAGTGAAGGAGCGCTGGTCACATCCGAGATGGACGCTCCCCCTGCCATGGCACAGACACAGGGATAGCAGGAGTGGATGTGTCAAGGAGCAATCGTAGGGACAGCTACTGGGATAAGTCTGTACACAAACGTGTTCCATCTGCTCATCCCGGTCAGCAAAGTCACTGTCAGCCCTCAGTACGTGAGGGACATCACCCTGCCTGACAGGGCCTTGGTGAAAGCCCAAGCCCCAAGAAATCCTCTTGCAGTGAGTTTTATGTCCCTTGCAGAGGGCACCTGACAGTCCTTGCTCTTCTCACTCCTTCAGTCATAATAACTCTGGGGGAAGAGGCAGAACAACCTTCCTTCAGGAAACCTTAAAAACAGAACACAATATACATCAACAGTTTCCATCTATAACTCATTGGCAGCTATGAATACACGAGTGGCTGGTGAATATGTTATGTTGAACTGGGAAACTTTCCCAACCTGGTATTTCTGTCTGCTTGATCAAAGAACTGAAGTTTCGTGTTTGCGCTGCTTTGGTCGGCTGGTTTCACAACTTCTAATGCTTTCTCCCTTAAGACAGAGTAACTAAACAAGGCACGTTTTTTGATGAAACTGCTTCTATCAAAAAAGAGAGATAAGAATGCTGTTACTGTTGATGTCTACATTGTATTCCACTAGCACCTACATAATCATGGTCGGGAGCTGTCACAGGGAATATAACCCAGGCATAAGAAAGAGGCAACAGATGGATTCAGGAAACAAATGGGGAGTCAAATATCACAGTGAGACAATATTTGATGAAAAGAAAAGGAGAGGTCAAAGCATACCAGCTGCAGAATTATCAAAATTTTCTGTCATCATATGGGAAAATGGCTTTAGGAAGGGATATGAAGGCAGACAACAATTAGCTCTGTGAATGCTGACAGGAAGCTCATGTTATGCATAAAATCTGTGTTTGAAAACATAATGGATGAGTTATCAGGCTGATGTCACTGGAACAGGAGAGGTTGGGAGTTGATGTATTAAGAACATCAGTGCTGACAGGTGATACAAGGATACAGCATAAAAATTATGTGATGCATGTTGGAACACTTTAAGATTTTCCCAGCTGGGATCCCATGATAAATAAAGAAAAAAGTATGAAACATCAGTTCTAAACAGGGTAAAACAACAATATAGACAGGAATAATACCTTGTTCTAGCACTGAAAATGCCCCTGATAAAATGAATACAGATACTTCAAATGAATTTCTTGCCCAGATAAGAATATCTTTTAGAGGGTAGCCAACATCTACGGAACACTTGTTTTCTCTGTCATAGTACTTTAGGTTACAGCTAAGAATAGAATTGGCAGCTTAAAAGGAAACAATAAAACAAATGGTATTTTTATGGTATTTTAGTGCAGACAAGAGCAAAAGGCACTAAATGCTCACAAATAAAAAACGATGCCAACAATTTCAAACTGATAGCTCAGATTAGTCTATGCAGATTTGAGTCCATGACAGAACCAAAACTTGGAAAGGTCAGATACAGACGTCTAAAAATCTGAAGCTGTAAACTGAGAGGGTCCTCTCATCGTAGGCACATCTTCATCCCTGCTAGTTTGAGATGAAACTCAAAACTCATGAAAGCATCAAGCTACAAGGTTGTGCAACAGCCAGCAGAGGCTTTTAGGCAATTGCCTGCCACATAAGCCTTAACATCACCCACAATTAGACACCATCTTATAAAGCTAAATAAAGATCTGCTAAAGAAGATATTGGAAAGTAAAAGGAAAATAAATTTGTACCAATTTTTTAATCTTTCAACACTTTTACATCTAGAAGGAATACACGTGTAACTTTGGACAGTGTAGAGTCATAGATAATTTTGTAGAAAATAGGAAGCTAGCCTGCCCAATGAAAAAGGGATTTAGCTATGGCTTATATAAATTTAGACTTACAGGGCCAGAATTTCAGTTAATGTAAACAGTTTCAGATTTGGTGACTTCATACATCCTGTGCTCCTTTGCCAATGGAGCAAAAATGAGTTACGCTTGCTGCAGATCTCACCTGCATTGTTCCAAACTATTTGGAGGAGTCAGAAGTGTAAATGCTCAGTGTTTAAATTTGCCCAGTGGCAACAAATGGGTATTTAGATCTTTCCAGGCACTTGGATCACAGAGAACATCATTTGAAGGACATGGATGATATGTTTTCAGTAATTGCCATCTAATTTCAATCTGTCTCTCTCCATTTAGTTCTTTTTTATTGCTTCCTCCTCCTCCTCCTGTCAATCCCGCCCTCAGCCTCAGGGACCTTTATGTTTCTCTCCTTGGCTGGCCCCCTTTAATAAGGCCATGCCTGGTTATTTTATTACTCCCTAAGCAGTCCCCTGTGTTTGGAAGCATCTACTCTGCAAATGTGACTGCATCTTCCAAAGCGGAAATATGAAAGTCTTTGGACAGGATTTGTTCTGAAGGAGGTTAAGAGGCACAGTTGGACTGACCATCAGTTGACTGCCTGAAAAGCAGCCATTCCTGATGTCAGCCAGTGGCAACCAGAAAGGATTTTCTGTGCAAAATCTCTATTTTCATCCTGTGAATTTTTATAAGCTTCTGCTTGTAGATGTCTCAATTCTTGAGATTTATCAGTTGTAGCTGTTCATATTATTCAACATTTGGAAAATTATAAGAAGTTAAAGTCAAGTCCTACTTGCATTTAAGTTATAGCAGATATGTCACTGACTTTAATAACTGCAATATCAGACCCTGCAATATTATTTTTGGTCAACCTGTATGCACTTTTTTTGTAAATGTACACAATGCATAACAGTTTCACTGAAATTGCTTTATGTTTTACGCAGGCAGATTATGTATCTCTGCTCCGTGTCTCTAATTTTCAAGTCAGCTATGTCTACTTTTTGACTTTCTAAGCTTGCTGAATCATTGCAATGCCTGAGTCACGCTTGGCATTACTGTGTTATATTGTCAGATGCGGTAAAAGAAAAATACCATTTATCATAAACATTTATCATAAACAAAGATTTTTAAATCTATCACACACAAGCAATGATTATTTATTCTCAGTAATATTGCTTTAGACAAGAAACAAAAAGATTTCCTGATTCTTATAAAAGGGTGTAACCTCAAACCAAATAATTGATACATTTGTAGGCATTAATCCCCCATTTATCTTTCCACATCATAGACAGGAGTGTTTGAGATGCCATGTGCTTTATGAGGAAGTGAGAGTGTGACTTGGTATCCTGGGGCACACCTTTTCCAGCTCTTACAAAACTATATATGTTTAAGGTCACCTTTTATCCTAAAGGTGACTGCCTGAATGCAGTGAGGGAAGGGAGTGTGACTTCTCTACAAACCCAAAAACTAAATGAGATTACTTTACACAATTGTCATATCTGAAATATGGCATTTCCTTGTGACAGGACAGAAAAAACAGTCCTTAAGAGAGAAAAGGAAAACGTAAAAAAAATTTACTATGTACTGGATGGTTTCCATGTCTTTAATTTCGTTCAGTTCAACTTTGATTTCAATCCCTTATTATTTTTTGAATTTTGTCTATTCAGACTGATACGAAAATCTGGTACAAATCGAGCCAGTTCTCTAATTCATATCAGAGTCATGACAACTCTTGTAGAATTTAAAAATTCCACTGAAGAAATACATTCATCCATTCCTAAGAAAGAGACACAGGAACAACTGCTTGCATCCTAAAAGAAGTCCAGTATGGGAGAGAGATATTATTATATTTTAGGAGGACCCCTAAATGGGGCTTGTGTCAAAAATCCCAGCCCCATTTGCATTACTCAGCAATATTTCCCCAGCCACCAGCACTGTTGATCTGTACAGTCTGTGCCAAAGCCTCTGCCACAGCCCTGCTGTGCCAGCCTTGCAAGGGTGGCTGGAAATGTGGGAGTCACTGCCCGGCCTCAGCCTCCCGACAGGCACGCTCAGACTTCTCCCACCCCATTTCCCCTCCCAGCCTTCAACAGGCTGCTGCACTTCTCAAGCGTTATGTATGGCACAAGAGGGGTGAAAAGAACCTGTGTAATGAGATTCCTCAGGAACAAGAAAAAAAGAGAATTTGCTTTCCTCCCTGCAGTCAGATGGGTTAAACTCAGGCTTACTGGGACAACACAGCACTGAATGGGTTAAAACTCTCCTTCCTGCACCCCTGGATTGTCTGCTATTGACTCAGCAGATGTACTTACACACCCTCACCTGAAAAGCTGAATGAATTGTTAGCACTAGGAAAACACAGAAAACACAACATGTGGCTGTGTGATTAAATGTTATCTTATAATGCATTCAATGAGCTAACTTGATAAAGAGTACTTCTTCATTTCTGCATGCTTGGTTTTTCAACCTTAATCATTGTTTAACATCTTTGCCTGTAGCCTTTTCTGAAGCAAAAATGTCCTATTGAGTGATAATTGTCAAAGCGAGGATGGCGTTATAAACATTTATAAGGTGAGCTCGTAGGACTGTGTCCCACACTTGCTGGTCACAGTCAGTGCTTCCCTATTATGCCAAAAAGAGCTTGATATTTTTGCTATTCCTAAATTGTTCTTGCCTTTCCACCAATAGACAATCAATTATTATGAACCAGGAGAATGTTTTCAGCCTCATGCTTCTAAGAAGTATTTCCAAGAAAGACATTTAGTCACAGCCTTGTGTGCAGCCCCGAGTGATGGTTGTAGCAGAAATCCTGAGCAAGCTTCTCAGACTTTGACTAATTGCTGACTGCTGACTGCTCACTTTGTGAAGCCAGAGCTGAGCTACAAACACACACACAGCTCTGCAGGGATATGAATCAGAGCAGGAGCAATTAGTTTAAAAAAAAATAATCAGAAGCGGATAAAAATAAAACACGTGATATTTTTTGAACTTAATTGTCCAAAATTATGCATCTTCAATCTTTACCCTGTATTTAGTCAGTCGTAGAATGAAACATGCATCAATTTTCTTTGTGATAATAGGCACTTGTGTCTAGAGTCTTGATTTGCACGTGTTAGTTAAGGTTTGTATGTGGAAAATAGAAAATGTCATGTGAACACTTGGGGTACAGATCGTGATTTTTAGCTACCGTTACGATTATAAATTACTGAAGCTGAACATAAGACATGATAAAGAGCACAAAAATAAACACCAAAATATCCATGAAAAAGTACTCATCTCTGTTGGAAAAGAGAGAGGATAAGGACACAAGAAATCCACGTGACATCTCAGTACAGGATCACAAAGAAAACAGAACACCTCATCAACTGAAACACAGTTAAGGCCTGTTAAAAGTGGCAGCTGAACCCTTTGCTGCTACACACAAACCCAAATAATATTAACAAGGCCCCAACAGACATTTGTTCTGTGTAGTGCAGGGAAACCCTTGCAGACTAATAGGGTGAAGTCAGGCTGCCCGAGGGCACGGCAGAGAATGGGGCTGGAGGACTGAAGCGCAGCAGGGACACCAGTGAGGCTTTGCACCTGCAGCCAAGGCTCCTGAAAGCCGTGCTGGGAGGAGCTGGGAGTGCTGGGGGACAGGAGGCAGAGGGGGAGCAGCAGGCAGACCCCAGTGCCCCAGCCCCTATGGGCAGGGTGTCACCTGTGGGTCCAGAGCAGTGACTTCTGTCCCTGGCTCAGCACCTGGCAGCCCCCAGCCAGAACAGCACCCACCCAATGTACCAAGCACTGCACCATGGCAAACAAATCTGCTATTCCCAGAACAGAAAAAGAGAAAACAAACCAGAAAGCTTGAAAGCTGCAAAATATGAAAGTGTTATTTGAGACACAAACATTAATCCCTCAAGGTATTTTCCTACTTCATCCTCCTTTCCCCTACTTTTCCTCAGACTTTCAGATGCTTTATGAAAAGGATGAAAAAAAATCTTAAAAGTTCTATTTTGGACTGAAAACTCCGTTCTTTCTCACTGCCCCAGGATATATTTGATTCCAATAAGCTACATGAAAAATCTATTTGGGATTTTCTGATATTCTCTCTGTCCTGACCTATTATTGTATCCTCTTTCAACACTTTGTGAGGACAGCAATGTAATAAGTGGATATTTGGAGGCTCCCTGCATACATGGAGCTCAGATGCAGCTGCTAACCAGTAAAAATCAGGTTGCTGTTTGCAGCAAGGGATGAAGGTTTTTTGTTGGTTTTTTAGTTACATAAGGAGTATTTATACAAGGATAAAAATTGTTTAGAGAACATCAAGACTTCGGTTTATAGACTGAGATCTTGTCTGATTGGGGGACAGAACAGAAGCAGCCAGAAATTGTCAACTTTTTAAACAGGAAGTTAGCAAATAAACCCATTACTAGAAGGTCTCCCAGCTACCTGGATTCTCATCCCAAGGCTTGTTCTAGGCTCTTGTCAGGGAATCTTCTTGTTAATTCTTTGGGGGTTTTTCCTCACAGTATTATTCCCAGAGTGCCTCTTCTCAAGTGAAGGTCAGGAGTTAGTTTTGTTATCTTCCAAAAGTGTTTGTCCTCAAACAAATACTCCTTGCCATAACCATCTCCAGTTATCATAGATAAAGATAAATTAAGCTGGCATGAGAGTGTAAGGAAGGACAAAAGTAATAAATAATGGAGCAGAAAATAAATATATTAAGCACTGCAGTATGCAATAGGTTGGGGAGATTTATCGCATTTTCTTTAAAAACATGCAGCTTTCTTAAGATAGCTGGGTGGCTGTCATCTGATTTTTCTATGCATTTCCAAATTAAAAAATACAAGTTTTGTGTCACTTGATACAAAAAAAAAATCCATTTAAAAATGTCTATTTGTTTATTGAAATTGACTTTTCTAGTTCATTCTCTTCTTTGAAGTCTTCAAAATTTAAAAAAAAGAAAAAAAAAAGATATTTATTCTCCAAAGATCAACATTTGGAATGAAAGTGCTTTGTATATGGATAAAACTGTCTTGCTGTGTTTAGTTCTCGCAGCAAAGTGCAGCTCTGTCTGTGCTCTTGCACTTCCTTTCTCAGTGGCAGAGTTCTGCAGAAGGCCCATTCAAATCTCTCTATAGGAAAGTCCCTGACCACACTGGAGCACCACAGGAATTCTCTGCATAAAGATTTTAAAGTTCACATGTTGGTATGGTTCTGTTTTGCAATTTTTAAGATTTTTTTTTTTTTAGATCTATTTGAAGTCTTTGTAAGGCTAAATAAGAAATCTCCATTAACTTTGTGATTATTGTAGATCAGCTCACTCAGTTCTTCTCATATATATATATAAATGCAAAATATGTATTACATAAACATGTATACACACCCATTCACACAAATCCATTCTAGAAATACTTATGGGGAAATAACAGATCTCTTTAAGTTTTAACCCCTTTCAATTTTCTTTGCATTTGCCTAGGCATTTGAAATGTTCCATTTTTTAAAAACCCTCTTTGAACTAACACAAGGGGATTAGCTCTTTAAATTGAAATCACACATTAGGTGCTGTGAATTAATTAGCAATGATGGGAGTACCTTTCAAAGGGAATTAATTCCTTTCGACAGAAATCAAACTCCTTTAGAACAGGGTTGGGGTTTGTTTTTCTTTTACTTCTTCATATAATTCTTCTCTTTTTGGCTCTTGCAAGTACTCAGCTACTATTTTTCCTAGTTAGCACACCCCAGTGGGGCAGGAAAGTCCTTTGCAGAGAGACTTGACAATTTTTTATACTGCACCAAGCCAAGCTCCTGTTTGCAGAGGTGTTACACATCTCCATGTAAGAGTCCCACTGTTTTAAAAATATGTTTCTATATGTATACAGATTTTAGCCTATATTTTGAAGAAAACATTATGGCTTCATGCACTTTGAAAACCCTCCTATTTCTAGAATTTGCAGTAAAGATTAATGTCTTATGAGTTCAATTAAAACTCAGTTATTTTATTATCAAGCATTCAATGCTCAGTATATTACCACTTGGAAAGTGAAGTATCTCAGGTAAAGGGAGTCACAGAACGTGCAAGCACCAACTGCTGAGAATTGAATTATTAACAGGCTTGATCTGCTACATGCATGGTTCAACAACCTTTTTCCTTTCCCTCCAAACACCAAGCTTGGCTTCCACCGAGAACAGAGCCCTAAGTCTATGTCCCACTTCATTCCTTTTTCCCTCAACATCCCACAGAGATTCACTGACCTGAGTGTAGGGGCTTTGCCTTCCATGTACTTTCTAATCCATTCTACACTTTTGATTTCATTGTGGAGACCTGCAGGAAAGCAGTTTATCTAGACAGTGACATAATAGTCTATCCAGACTAGTTGTAACAGCTCATACTAATTTACATTAAAATGCGCATATGTATTTTAAATTACTTTTGACTAATCTCTCATGCCCTCAAATATTATTCTTATTTTTATTATTCATTTAGATATAAAATATTAATAGACTTCTTTTCCCAAAGTGGCTGTACTCAGAGCATCTCTTCTCAGGTAAGGGATGACAGTAAGAAAAAAGTGTTAGCTCTAATTTACTGAGCCTGAGGGGGTTTACAGGTCAAAGCAAGCACTTTTAAACTCAGTTAGAGACAGAGCTTTCAGGATCCACGATTGCTGCTAAGCTATAAACCCAGGAAAAGACTGACTTTACTTCCAGCATTTCTGTGTAGCTGCTTCTTTAAAGCCACTCTGGGTCCCCTGATCTTTCCTGAGCAGGACACTGGGGGGCTCACTCCAGTATTTACTGAACGGTGTCTGAGCTGCTGAGCTTTCTCACCTGTGCTGGATCAGCTGAAGCTAAATCTTCATTGCACAGCTTCCCAGCACTTTTCCAGCTGGGAGTAAAACCCAAGTGTAAGGCAGGTCCATCATGACCATGCCCAGGCAATTCCACTGCCTTTGGGCTCCTGACATGATAACGCACCAGGCAGGGCTGAAAATATGTGAATCCTCCCTCCAAAATCCCATAGGAGAAATGAAAACTTGCACCAGTCACAAAGCTCTTTGGAAAGACAAGTATGAAAATGTTCCAAAAAACCCTTCAGGTCAAATGAAAAATTTACGTTCAAAATACTGGTAAAAGAGAAGGCATTTGTGTGGGGAGTTTGCCAGATAAACAAAACTGTTGAGAAAGATGACGTGGCATTATTACCAAAGTTCTAATCCAAGTTGGAGCATAAGTAAGAATAATCTGACCTGCTTTCTCTTAGCCCTGTTCTTGTAAGTTTGCTTACCACTAAGAAGTTTCCTGGTTTGAGAGAAAGCCCTGTTTTGACACTTCATCCTAGATTAATGTCACTTTGCCAGTCAGTCATATTGTTTCTATGACATGCTGTGATAAAATGTGTTGGGAAGACATGAATTTTTAAACTGGAAGCAGACAAACATCTCCCAAAACTGGTCCTCTTCAAATTCTGAGGAATCCTGAATACCAAGAAACTTGACTTTTTCTGAGGGATGACTTAGGCTGGCTTTGCTGAGTTGGGATTTATAAGACTTATATTTGATTTGTGGCAGATGCAGGTGCCTGCTATGGTTCAGTAAAAGTTATTTAATGCCCTCAGCATCTGATGGAAGAGAAGGCTCACTCAGGCAGGTTTAGAAACTGCACTGAGCAGAGCGCAGCACTGAGATAAAAGAGGATGCAAATCAAATGGCCTCCTACGCAGTTTTGCCCTGATTTGGTGGCATTGCTTTTGACCTAAATAGACAAATACTTCAAAATCTGATGTACAGGAGATAATTCTAAGCTGTCTCGGTAATGGTGTTTTGTGGGAGCAAATCTAAGCTGTGCCATGGATAACCTGCCTTAGTGTAGTGGAAACACTGCAGACAGTGCTCCGTGTCAGAACAGGACTTGTATTAGAGACGAGGCCTTTTTCTTAAGTGGAAGCAGCCGTCAGCCTCCAGGATGTGAGGAAAGATCCACGACCCCAAAGTAAACCAGATTGAAGGCAGAGGGGTAACAGCTATATAGCCAAGAACAAGCAAGGGTTGAGTGCAAATACAGCAATTTTTTATTAGCTAGATTAATATTGTGAAGAGCAAGGTGAGTAAATGCTTTTCCACAGTGGAAGGATTCCATGGACATCGCTTTAAGGGCAGCTGGTGACAGGAACGCCACCACTCTCAGTGGATCCCTACTGATTAAAAATTCAAACAAAAATTTGAAGCAGAATAAGGAAGCACTGAAAAGTTACAGCATTTAGGGGAAAAAAAAAAGACATTCAGGAAAAGTTGGTGTCCTGCTTAATTCAGGGACAGCAAATCCACTCATGCTTATAACAAGAGAAGATGTTCAGAGACGGAATGGATAAAGTAGGACTATATGCACAAATGGATAAAAGGGAAATTAAGAAATAATAGTGATGGACCCAGTGACCTTTGCTGTTCCAGTAATTACAGTTATTATGTTCCTAAGTTATGCAATTCTCTCATGGTTGTGGCTTGGATTCTATGAATAGGACCCTTAGTGTTAAAGTAAATCAGGACTTGCACTATTTTTGGTTCTAAGCTAATAATTAACCAAACCAAAATAAACCCCCAACACTCTACATTCAAATCCTGCCCCCATGCTTGAATAATAGAATGAGTTGCAGGCTGCCAAAAATGGAGATACTCAGACATGGAGCTGCTACTTTGTGCTAAAATCTTCCCTTGTCTGTATATACCTCAGCAGGACGGTAATGATTCAGCCCGGGTATTTATTTAAGAACAAAGCCAATGTTTCAAAAATCAGTTAGACCTCAAAAAAATCCAAAGAATGGCACTAGATCAATTTAAAATAAGATTTTTTTTTTTTTTAAAGCTTACATTTTGGAGGGTTTTTTCCTATTTTTAACTGTTGGATATACTTTTTACAAAACTTGCAATCTCTTTGTGTAAGTAAGACCCAAACACCTGTGCAACTGATCCCTCCTCTTCCTCACTCATCTTTAGATGAGTTTCTCCTGGACAACAGCTGGAATTCTGATACAAGTGCAGTTTCAGAAACTGAAGCTTTAGAGTTGAGATTTTTAAAGATACTTGGCACCTAAATACAAAGCCCAACGTGTAGTGTGATTTTCTGCCTCTCTGGGCACTTCAGTACTTTTAAAAACCTGTCCCTGCTGCCTGTTTGCTCCTATCAGGGATGCTACAGCTACAGTGAAAAGACAAGGGCACGTCAGACCAAACCAAATAATTGCTGATACAAAAGTGTGAGCAGCACCAGGTGGTATCTGCATTCAGCAGAAGGTTGAAGTACTAGGACAGTAATCTGTCTTCTGAGTTCCTGTCAGTCAGTGTTGGAAGCAGTCCGTGTCCGAAGCCCGCTGGGAGGCTCTGCTGCCACAGCCAGGGTTGGCAACTTGTGCTGCAGGGCAGCAGGGGCAGAACAGCACCTCTGGCACCCTGTGGGGAAGGACCAAGTCACCATGCAGGATCAGGAGGGGCTGGAAGGGACATCACTCAGATGGAAAGAAGAAATTTGGATATTTTAGTTGAAGACAAGACAGATGGGCAGGTACCTCTCCTGCTCAGCTTGCTGCCTCTCTCTGCTCCACACAGTAGACAGCTGAAAACACTTTAGTACATACACTTTAGGATCACTCATTCTTTCTTGACTTTGGTTAAGGCAGCAAAGTTAGGTTCCTGGGATTAGGCCACATAATAAAAAATTCATTTTAAATAACAATAAAGTTAATTAGTGATTTTAATCTGTATCAGAGTGCTGCAACTCCTGCTTTATTTCAGCCTTGTAGAAAGCTGTAGGTTTCCCATTGCACCATTCCCACCTCAAACATATGGCAAGGTGCCTGAGGCCAAGACTTTACTGGGAGAAGGATTAATTGCCAAAGGAGCTTTGAACAGTTACAAAATACGGGCTCTGCTGAGTCATGTGTAACACACAAACAACCTATTTTTCTTACTACAGTGTCTTTTTACTATTATTATATATTCTTCCTGCTACATAAAGTGGTTTTGAAATCAATGGTGCAGAAGCTCTATTCATTTTGATGGGAATGAGTAAAAGATTGAAAGCAGTGTGTAGAGTGATATCTGCTCATGGAAGGGTTGAAGGATCCTTCCACTGAAGGAAGATTATCCCACGAGATCCATCAGTACCACCATTAGGTTTTCAGGCCAAGTTCCTATTCTACATTTTCCTTGATATATATTGATATATACATTCCTTATAACTGTAACACAGGTTCTCACTGAGTGTCTCCAAAGGTTTTTCTTTAACACAACCAGCTGTTACTTGATATTTACTTTTACTAGTTATTTGCAAATGGAGTTCTGATTCCTACAGAAGATCCCAGACCTGATCCCCCACCAATATCTTTCTCCCTTCCTATCAGCAAATACAGCACTTGCTAAAAGCACAGCAGATGCTTTGTCTGTAGAAATTGGATTAGTTAAGGGAATTGACAGTCTGGAGAATTTCCATGTTGACAGAGCTTTTTAGTTTCACATGAATGACAGGGTCTGTGGAACAGGGCTTGTGCATTTAGGTGAGTTGAGAGGAAGAGAGAAAATGGAACAAGCACTTCATATCTTCTGTTTCCATGCAGTTTAAAAGCATTTTGACGGATTTCAGGACTTGTATGACCCATACTGAGAACTCTTTTAGGCAGCAAGTTTAAAATGCAAACAATATGCTGTACAGTGTTTATTACTATTACACAAAATCCTACTGAAAAGCAGCAAACTTTCCATTAATTTCAATTACAGCTTTCCATTTACTACCAATCATTTTGAAAGCTACTGTGCCAAGATGTCTTGTACAGTCACAGAAGCTGGCAATTATGTAATGTTACACATTAAACCCATTTCATCAAATACACGGAGTCTTTCAGGTGACAGAAAGAGGCACAGATAGTCTGTGAGATAGGCTGAAACAGCAATTGTGAAAGCACCATGCTCCTCTGAAGTATCACAGTTCATTTTGCAAAGTTCTTTAGTGTTACTGGAATACGTGTTCCAAAACCCAGGAAGGCAAAACTCACCCCCATTGCTAATCATCTCACACAATATAATTCTTTATTGCTTTGATTTTAGCTTATCTAGAAAGCACAAAGCTCTGCATTCCTGAGAATTCTGTTTTGAAATCAAACAGTACATCAAAAATGACTGCTTTAACATTTTTGCTAAAAGTTGAATGCAAATTGCATCACAGTGACAATCTGCACAGAAATTTCAAGCCAACATGACATATTCCAGCTATGATATTATTCTATTTCCACTGTCACAAGAGATACCATATAATATAATGCCATATTAACTGACTCCTTATGCAGCAGCATTTACAGTGGGTGGCACTGTAAAAGAAAAAAAGGTTGTAAACTTTATACCATGGCATTTTCAAATTGACAGAAGTGATGATTTAAAAGAACTGCTACAAATATTACAGCTGTCCAAAGACGTCCCAGTCAGTGAAACATTAATACTGGGAGATTGCTTATCTGGATAAAGCTTGACATTAACTTCCTTTGGCTGAAAAAACCAAAATCTCTTAAGATGCTTTTCTTCAAACCAGGATTCAGACTTTCCAAACAGTTCAGCTTTTATCTGGGCTTTCAAATAAACTAACCAGATACTAATTGAGGAAAATGTAGGCAGGTAGCAAAACAAGACAAGGTGCCTCCCCTCAAAAGACCCTTTAGTCTGCATTAGGAAAACTTAGGAACCAAGAACAGAAGTAAAGAGGATTGCACCTTTGTGGAAAAGAAATGTTTATAATGACACTGAAAACTTTCCTACTACTGACTTTTTTTCAACTCATATTGTTTCTTGGGTTCAGGTTGGATTCAAAAGCATATTTTGGTGTCTCAGATGAACTGCACTATGCAGCTGCTAAATGCTCTGGGATGAAGATAAGGCCCTGATTTCTCTTTTCCCACAGCCTAAAAAAAAAAAAAGCAAGCAGAAAAGGTCAGCAAAAACTTATCATTGTCATGAATGAGATTTTTCCATAACTGCCTAATTTTGCCAGCTGTGATTGTGGAACAGCATGAGAGATGCAAGGAGAGGCAAGAGTTAAAAGAGGCAGCAGTTCTGCCAAGAACAGCAAGCCCACCCATGTTTGGGAAAAGTAGGGTAATATTCCAATTATACCCATTTATTTTCTAACTGAACAGTACACTGAGGATGAGGGGGTTTAGCTCAGGTGCACACAGCAGGTGTGATCTCATTCTTATACTCACAACTACAGAAAATAACCATGACCCACGACTGCACATTACAAGATGTTCCTCCCCATCTTTTCCTTACTTCTATAGGACATCTCTGGATTGCCTATCAAGGAATCACATAAAATAAACAGATGAAGCCTTTACCTTTAATAATATATTCTGCTGTTCTGTAAGAGTGCATTGGTAGTAAGAGGAGAACAGCTGGGAATTGTCAGTTCCTGCAAATACAGAATTCATAAAGATTCCAGTTTTGTTTTCCAGATTTCTTAGGACTCTGCACTGCTCTGTGTCAGAGACTTTCCAGGATAGAGCAGAGCTTTGAGAAGATGCCAATGCACTGAAGGACTTTAGAAGCAAGAAATCAAAACATTACAGTAGCTGTAGCGCAGTGGTTCCTGTGCAACAAATAAATAATTAGAATATTGAAGCCAGCATTTCCCAAGCCAGAGGAGCTGATCAGCTCCTTTTCTTTCCTTAGAGCTGGAAGAGACCCAAGAAGGACCAATCTATTACTTCCATATTCTACACTGGAGCATCGTATTTAAAATTCAAAGGGTGGGAAAAAGGAACGGATTTATTTTAGAAATTGGCATAGGAGGAAAATACTCTGGGGAAGTTCAGTGTCTTTCAGTACAATGACCACATCACCTTTTAATGAGCAATATGTGATCAAAACTCCTTCTTTGTCCTCCATCTCCCATTCAAATAAACAACCTCCTCCCCACCATGAAGTTTGGACAGAAGCTACCCCTGAGCTGCTGAGCTGCACATAACTCCAAGACTGTTCAGCCAAAACTCCAAAACCAGACCCCAAATTCCCAGAATCACAGAGTGGGTCAGGTTGGAAGGGACCACAGTGGGTCATCAGGTCCCACCTCCTGCTCAAGCAGGGGCAGGAAATAAGGTACATTAATGTGTCTTAATTTACCAGTTAATTTTAAAAGAAAAATGCTTGAAATACCAATGCGAGCATAATCTGCTCTGGGAAGTCAGAGTGATGTGATCGATTTTTTGTTGCTATCTGATGATAAGATTTTATTTCCATCATTTACTATATTTATCCTATAGGACTTCTACAGGATTTAATATTATTGCTTGTTCAGATACAGCAAATGGTGGAAAAAGATTTATTTCAAAATACTCTTGTACCACTTAAAGAACCTTAATAACTTCTGCAACATGAGCTGAGTTGGCCGTGCCGCTGAAACTCACAATGGAAAAGTATCACCAGAATTTGGTGTATATGGTGTGACGACAGCCAAAGTTAAACCAGAACTGTCTGAGCTGCTCCTGGGGACTGTGAAATGAAGCTGGCCACCACAGGACAGGGATATTTATGTCCTTTGAAGACTAGCTGGTATTGCTGTCTTGAATGTCTTCTACTCAAAAAAAGAACCTTTTTCTGGGAGGAGATCAAAATGTTGCCATGAAATCATGAACGGTTGAAATGATGGCATTTTTCCCAGAGTGTGATTATTCATGGATTTGTCCAAGCAAAGGACAAATATATTATTTCCAAAATCTCTGTGAAAAACTCAGCCTGATCAGAAATCTCAGGATTCAGTTTTTCCTTTGTAAATGACACATTTTAAAATAAGAAGCAAAGCTCTATTTGTCAAAATCTGAGTGATTGCACTTAAAATGTTTTAAAAATGTAAAAATGTGGAGGCAATACAGCTAATGAACCATGCAAAAGCATTTGACAGATCTCAGTTACTTACTGCTGTGAGAGGTGTTGTCAGGACTCATATACTTGAATAACAGTGGTATTTGTATAGATTTCCTTTTGCATTTCTCAAGCGGTGTTCTATTTTTAAATCTAATGTTATAGAAAAATTATCAAATTTTCTGTGTTTATGTCAAATTAGGTACCATGGAGAAAACCACTGATTGGACGTTACTTCATATAAATAATGTGGCCAACTCATCCCATACACTGTGAAATTATGGCCTCATTCTATTTATATGACTTGAAAAATTACCCTCAGAACTGTGAGTTCAAGATTAGAGCTTTTAAGAGATTGTGTCAGTTTTCTTTAAAATTAAATACTATCCAAGGTACTTGTTCAAAATGTTTCAGAATAAGAAAACTGGGATAAAATTAAGATTTTGCCCAGATAGGGTTAAAGCAATGGTATAAGCAAACAAGCAGGAGTGTTCCTTGACAACATCCACCAAGGAAATGAACAACAAATCCCACCTTTATAAAATTATTTGAAACTACAGTTTATAACACTTGGGATAAGAACAGTACCAGATCTTGATATCAATGGGCAAATGCTGCAGTTCAACAATTAAACAAGACATTTTTGCTCTTAGTTCTTTAGGATTTTAACTGGAACAGGAATGTTTTTGTTGAACAAGACAGGACTAAATTGTATGAAACACAAACACTCATTAAAACTTCACAGAAACATTGCAAAAAGCATAGCAAACACCCATGGAAAGATAGCAGCTGCAGTAAAACTGTGAAGTCCGCTAAATGCAAGTCCTGAGGTTTGTATTTCTGATTCACACCAAAACTTGAATCCAAAGATCACACATGAAGGTACTACATGACATAATGCTCCTCTGAGAGTCTCTGAAGGAATTACAGTAGATTTACTGAACCAATACACACGTCACAGTTACAGTTATTTAATTTCCCAAGGGAGCTTGAGCAGAGTGCTCTTATTTGAATAATACTGACAATTTGGAGCTCTAAAAGCTTGAGAGTCCTGCAGTGATTTACCTGGGAAACTGAGTTAAAGAGTGATTGCAATTTATAGTCAAAACAGTACTGCAGCCAGTTCTGATAGATCCTGAAGGTGTATTGCATTGTGCTTGGGGCTCAGATTTGGCTGAAAAAAGGAAGTGTGCTCCTAGGCCTATTCTTATTTATGTCAGTGATTAGAATTACAGAGTAATTCAGGTTAGAATGACCTTGAGAGCTCTAACCCTGTGCTCAAAGCAGGGTGAACTTGAATCCCATTGCTCAAGACCTTGTCCAGTCAAATTCTGAGCTACCTCCAATGAAGATTTCAGTTTCTCTGGAAATCCTCCTACACTACATCCCTCACAGTGATTTTATTTCATAACCAGAATATCTCATGTTACAACTTGTGCTTGCTACCTCTTGCTCTTTCTCTCCCCTGAAGAATTTGGCTTTACCTTCTCTCTACCATCAGCACCAGAGGAGCTGAAGACCTCCTCTTAGACTCCTTAAGCTGAACAAGCCCAGTGCGTCCCCCCAGGCTCTCCTCTCAGTCCGTGTGCTCTGGTCACTCTGGTGGCCCACACTGCATTCACTGGCAACATCTTTTGTGTACTGGGGACCTTCCATGGTAGTCCAGCTATACTTTACAAAGTGTGAAACAGAGAGGAATAACTGCTTTTTAAACCCATTTAAGTCACTGCATCTGTCACAGATTTGCAGGAATTTGCAGATTTTGAAGCCAGGCCTGTGGTGTTTCCTGAGCAAGAGAGCGGGTGCAAATTTTGCATTTTGTCAGAGAGCAACAAAAGGATGAGACTCTGCAATAGGAGAAAAAAGGCTCAAGGTGGGACTTCTGAAACTGATTCCTTTACAGGAAAACTGGAAGGTCAGAGCTACAACTGAGTAGCTACAACAGCTCTGACACCTGAGTGGAATTCATTTTCCTGAACACATGCATCTATAATTTTAGATACCTTACAGTGGCCGCCACACCTTCATGAGCCCAGCAGGCAGACAAAGGCTTACAAGACCTTAGTGTTTTTAGGGAGGCAACTGGAGGCAAGGCAGGAAACCCTTAATGTCAGAGATGGTGCCTGCAATGGCAGCAACATTACTGTGACCAGGTGTGGAGGCAGGGTGGCCACACAGACCCCTTAGTGAGGACCTCTCCGACTTGTACCATGTGCAGCACCACAGCTGCTCCCAGGCACGTCTGCCTTTGGCACATCCACAGTGCTTGGAGCTGGTGTGGAACACAGGGAGCACATGGCACTAACTCCAGGCACTGATATGTGAGAAACACCACAGCTGAATAAACGACATCAGATGCACAACCCCACAATTCCCTGGTCACAACAAATATCACAGCTACTCAGCAGAAGAGGGAAAAAGAAGGGGAATGGCTCGGCCCTAATGTAGCTGTTTGGCTTCTCTCCTGTTGCCTTGGAAGGGCTGGTGTAACAGGCGTACTGTCAGCTTGGGAATTCACTTATCTGAGCTGACTTTACCACACACCAAGCGAGACCTGTGTGTCCTGCACGTTCAACCACTGCTCCAAAATCACATCCTGAAGACAGTAGCTCATAAGCGCCTTTGACATTTGCCTTTCACAGCAATGTGGGTACTCTGACTGTTTGAGTTGCTGCTTTTCATGCTGCTTTAAATGACAGTAGTATCAGAACCGTGCTCTGAATACATCCATTTATAAGACCGTGTTACCTCAGTAGAATGAAGCCTTTCGAAGGGCTTACAGCAGTCTAAAAATATTTATTTATTCAGAGTACATTTACTCTGTGTAACTTATTGTTTATGCTCAGTTCAATAAACAGCTTACAAATGGTGACTCATACTAAGTAGTTCAGACAATGTGATGTCTCACAATCTACACACTTGTGAATAAAGCCCCACCAGCTGAAAAGCTAAGCAGTGACTACAAACTCAGAGACAAAAAATAAAAGCCCACCTCCTTTCCTCCACCTCCAGCCAGGTAGCTGTACCTGAGAAACTGCTCTATAACAGGGGAATGGAATACAGAAGTCACAAAGATGAGAAAACAAAAAGTATATTACAGACTTATCTGATTGCCACATGAATAACATTTTCATGACTACACCTCAAGGAAAGCATTTGCAGTTTTGAAGTCTTAATTCATTTTGTACAATACCTACACTGATCTTATTTTTTTCAATTTCCCAAAAAACAATGATTTGTAAGCATTTTAATTTCAGAGTTTTAGTACCTTTGAAAAAGACTTTTAATCAGCTTAAATCACTTCCTGAATATGTTTTTAGGATAGTAAAAATGAGCAGAAAGATGTATCACAGAGCAGAAGACAGGAATATGACCGTAAGCACTTTCCAGGATTAATGATGCAGCCTATAATGGGCATTATATGACTCCAGTGCTCTGTCCCTCCTGGAGGGACACACTGCTTGAATTCTAAAGGCGCTGAATTCTAGATGGTTCTAGACAAATATCGAAAGTCTGGTAGGCTTGATGTTAATTTCTTACTCCAGCAGGCATTCCTGCAGTGACAGTCTTTCACCAGTCAACGCCTCTCTCCAGAAGGAGTTTGGTAGAAATAGTGATTTTTCCCTTAGCTAGAAACACTTGCTGAGTGTAACTATCTGTTTTAGGTGAAGCATCAAACATTTTGGTTTCCCTGTCAAGGTTGTATTTAGAGCCAGCATCTTTTTAAGACAAAACATTCAACGAACCAAACAAGAAGGCTATGACACCATTTAAGAAAGACAAGGATCAGTGAAACTCCTGAGAGTTTTGCTCACTTCACTTGCAAAGTTAATAGGTTTATGAAAAACTCTTCCATCTGAAAAGTTGTCTCTCTGAGATTTCTAGTAATTACTGAGTCACATCATATTAGAGTTTACAAAATGCTTAGGAAGGTATTTTAAAACTTTATTAATCTCCTGGTCCCATCTCTGCCATGTTACAGAGATGTTTAGGGGCTTGCAACCTCCAATAAAATAGGGAATTCTGAAACAAGGTACGCTTGCTAAATCTTGTCGTGTGCATTTTGTAACATGCTGGAACACAATAATGACAAAGCAGGTAGAGAAGTTACATTTAACCAAATGACTGTCCTATCCACTCCAATCCTTCAGGAAATTCAATGGGATGCACTGGTAGAGCTGCTTTCCAGGACACATGAACACCAGCCAAAGACAAAAACGAGTTCTTGAGCTCAGACTTGCATCTGGGACCAAGCTGCTATCAGAGCAGTGAAAAAACCAGGAGGTATTTCTCCTGGCTTTCCTTCTTCATGTCTCAACTCTTTGTTCCCTTTGTCAACAAAATGCCTCCAACATATTTAAGTGGTGCATACAGAGAAGCACATGGATACAAAAAGTGCAAAGAATCCCTTCTCCCTCTTCCTGTCTGTCACAGGAGAACTAATACCAGCAATAAACCAAATAAATCTTGGTCTACTATATGTCTCTCGAAGTATTGGGCAAGAACGCTTTTTCTTTTTTCCTTTTCTTCCAATCCATATCTGAGGTTCAGACAACACACAGCCTTATGTTTTCAAATGAATACTGTGTGAAAGCTCACAACAGAGCTAGAAGCAAAATGCATGAGCTTTTCTTTTCCTAGCCCCATGTCTTATTCCAAATTGTAAAGTTTTTCTTCTTTCCCCCACATAAGATGGACATAGTCAACTTTTAGCTGTGATTGAGTTATAAACATCAAACAGACAGATTAGGCTGCTATTCTCTAAACAGATGCACTTACAAACTCTACTGACCTTTGACAGGGAAATGGATTTTGCTAAGCCACCAGTGACTTCACTGCTCGTGTTCAGAGACAAAATGAAGCTGCAATTTGCCTCCTCGAGTTCTGTCAGGAGCTGCTGCAGAATGTAAAGGTGGAGGGCTGTGGTCAATGAACTCAAACCCATCCTCCTCTTGCTTTGTTACAGGAGCTGCAGATCTTGCTGTATGGAGCTTGAGGAAATGCATTTTGTTGAACCTAAATAGTGGGAGGTGACTAATAGTGTGACAGTGACTATCACAGCAGCAGTGCTACAGGAAACACAAAGTGATTTTCAGGCAAGAAAAGTAAAAGAAGTATTTGAAACTTTGCTCAAACCATGGCAAGTTGGAATGACTGCTGGCACCGACTGCAAAGGCATGGAAAATGTGCGCAGAGATTTTTTTTCCCTGCTTAAAAAACCTTCCATTTTCGTAGCAAACGTAGAGTGGTTTGGACTTCCCTGCTACTTGAACAGCCCTTTTTTTTATATCTGTGATACTCATTCAGTTAAATACTGGCAAAAAGAAGAGTAAGAGAAAAGCAGAAGACTAAATTAAACAGACTTGGTACAAGGGTGCTGACCTCTCCTCCCTTACGGCTCTGTCCTTTTGCTTAACACTATCCCACACCTCTCTTATACCACCTTGCATCTTCCCAGTATTTCCAGTGACCCCACAGATATTTCCACTACCACTTGCCAATCCTGATCTCAAACTCAGATCACTTTTCAGTGAGTCTTCAGTTCCAGTTCTGCTGCCAACTTTTCTATTGCATCCTTAAGCCCGTGCAACTATTTTTAACATTCAAGAAATAAAAGAACACGGGAGGAACATTGGTTAGGTTTGCTAGTACCAGATGATATCTGTCGTTAGTTACATCTGTTTTACTTTTTCCTGTAGGTTTCTCATCCTATTATTTAAACATTGCACACACAAATTAGCTCTGCACAGTGAACTTGGGGCTCTCAGCTTCCTGTGCCTTTTTGTTCTCCAATTCATCTGTCTCAGAGTTCTCCACCAGCACCCGTCACCATAGAAACTGAGCACGTTTCAGTGATTATGTTGGGAGTATTATATAAACTTCAGATATAGAAAGAGAGCTTTATGAAAGGGTTGTAAAGTGGGCCTCAAAGACAATCAGCATCTGAAAATCCATTCCCCAGTGAGCCCAATCCTCTGTGTCCTGTCACCTCAGGCTTGGCAATCTCTGGGACTGGCTCAAGCCTGGCTGACATGGTAAAATGAGATCTGCTGCAGTAGCTTACCCTGCTGGTCACTGACAAGATTAATATCAGAGACAGGAGAAGTGGCTGGAAGCCAGGAGCTGGATCAGAACTCAAAGTGGGATGCATATGGAAAACTATCTTAAGAAGACATCAAGCCCCTACCAGCTCTTGAAAACACTGTAGCATCAGCATAAAGGGCTTGGTCAAAGTGAGTAGTGCTGTGACTGTCATCAGCATGTTGACAGTCCTAAAAAAAAGGTATTCTCCTTGTGGAAATGGGGGAAAGCAGCCACCCAAGCAGCATTTCTGCTGTTACTGGTGTCACCATGGCTCTCAGTATGAAAAAGGATCTGAGCCACTAAAATACAGCACTGTCTCAGCAGCAGCTCGTTGTTGCTAATACAGAAGCTGTCCAAAGGTCAGGTAGGCTGTGCTGGTATTCAGACTCTTATCTGCAGCCAGGAGGACTTTATGGTGGTCTACATGCCACAGCTTCAGTTTAGCAAGGTGTTTAGACACAAGCTTGACTAAGCAGATGATTAATACCACCAGGTCCAGGCTCTTCAATGAAAAAAACGCCACAAAGGACCCAGCTCCGCTAGTCTTACCAACCTGCCCGAAGTATTTGCTTGCAGTGGAACAACAAAACAAATACTAATGTGAATATTAATTGTGCAGTCAGGCCCCGGGCAGGTGAAAGAACTGCATGGAAGAGCAATTGAGTGTGCTCTCACAGGACCCCGATGCTGCACATAGGTGCTGCATTCCTGCAACTTGCCAAAAGCTGTAGGAGTAACACAGCTGCTCATATATTTCAGCTTAACAAAACAGATAATCTCAAGACTATTATTAAAGTAATTTGAAGTGGATGTAAAAGCAATCCTTAATTAATGAGAATGATTCAGTGTGTACTTTTGTGGAATACCAGTCTATACTTATTTTTTAACCATAAGAAGAAAAATGTCAGAGATGAGAAGTATGTTGCTTAATTCATCTTGTATGGAATATATTGCTTAGAACAATAGGGAGATGGAGACAGAAAAATATATTTAAATAGAAATGTATGCCAGTGTTTTCTGGTCAGGTACATGAAACTCTCCCATTATGGCAAAATAGGTGTAGGAACACCAAGCTGATGTGCTCCAGATTTTTTATTTGGGACATTTTAACATTTTTAAGAAATATTTTGTATTGCACTAGCAGCTTTGATATTTTTTAATATCATTTCTACATAGACAGTTTTCCTGAGGCCACTATTGAGTGAGCCAAGAAAATGCTTCATAAGCATCAAGTAAAACCAAAGGAAAGAAAAACATATTATTTTTTTCTCAACTACTAATTCCCAACAAGTTACACAGAAGTTCCATTTCACATGGGATGGTAATTATGTCATCAGCATTTATGTTTATTCTGTGGGCCAGAATCCGACTGGCTGCAAGTGGGAAATAGGATTCTTAGTGTAGTATTAAAATAATTAAACAAAGAGTAGAAACAGAGTATTTTAGTGCAGAAACTAAATTATGCTGAGGTAAACAAACCTCTTTGTGACCATTAAACACATCTGAAATTTCATAGGTAATTAGTGACATTACGCACACTATAACCATTTTTCAAAATAAAACATCTCGAGCAATTACACGTTTTGATCATTTGTATCAGTGAAAAAAGGTAATGCTCTAAGCAGTTGAATTTAAATATCTGTCTCCAGGGAAGGAGGTACTTTAGATATAGATTGATAAATTGTCCCACCACTCAGTAAAACAACAAGCCCTGGGTACAAAATGCTGCCAGATCAGTGTGTGAGGTGTGTCCTGTCCTGGCAGACTTTACAGGATTTATGGCAAGGACAGATGATGGCCAGCATGTGCACCTAACACATCCTGCTCAGCAGGACAGCCCACAGCACCCAGCACAGCAAATGTTGGGATGGCACAGGCTGGGGGTGACTGTTCTGGTGGCAGCAGTACCCGGGGCTGAAGAGTCCCCACAGACACCCATGGGCCAGCACAGCCCTGCCATGGCTCCCTGGGCAGGGGATGAGCCTGGCTCAGGGGCAGCAGCCTCTGCTCCGGGGCACAAGGTGGGGCTGGGACAGGCCAGGGGTGGGGGAAAGGCCTCCCTGGCATAGAGAACCATCCCAACAAAGCCAGGGCGGGCTCCCTGCAGCTGTTCTCTCCCAGTTCCTGGGGGGAAACTCCTGCACTGCTGTGCACAGTCCTGGCTGCGGCTGTGCCTGCCCCCATGCTGGAACAGCGGGGTGGTGTCCATAGTTAGAGCTGTGTGAGCTGATCCTTTGGGTTGCTTTTCCAAATGAGAGGTGAAACAATATCTGGGGAACTGCCCACCTTTCCTTCTAGAGAGGGAGGAAACAGAAGGAAACTTTTTTGCTTTCCTCGTATCCCGTCTTCTCCAGTTTGTGATATGGGGTGAGGGTGAAGCCATTTCAACTTAAATTGGACCTTACACTGAAGCTCAATGCAACTGTCAGTGAACATGAAAATAAATTCCTTCTAACAGAATAAGTAGGCTTCAGATGCCTGTTTGAGTGCAACGAGCCCCCAAACCTGCCTGCAGGAGCTAGCACCGCAGAAGTTACAGTGACGTGGACTCCAGTCTGCCACAACAAACTACTGCAACCATTGAGGCAGATAAAACCAGCTTGTTTACAGTTTGTAGAAGTCTAGTGGATTAAAATAAAAACCCAACAGCTTCTGATTTATACTGCAAATTGGATACCATATATTTGATATAAAAAATAGAGGCAAGAATATTGGATGTTGTAGCATCACCTGTCCAAATACAACCAACTATGAAGTACTTTTAGTAATTCAGTAAAGAATTCAGAACAACAGACATGGACTTTTACAAGAGATCTGTATCTCTGAGTGCTATTGCTACTGTTACCTTAAAAAAGTTATAGGGCCTGAAAAGGATCAAGAGAAAGGAAAAAATCGAAGCAGGGTGAAGACTAAATAGGAGAGAGCCTCAATCTCTTTTTCTCTGTGTAAGGGAAGATGTAGGTCACTTCACAAAACTCAGGTAGAAAATGAGCCCCCTGCCTTCTGGAAAAGAGTAAGGAATAAAAAGAATGGAAGCTCAAGGCACTGAGACTGGGTGCTGGCAATGCAAATCACCTGTGAATTAAATGAAGTTGAATTTCCTGTAACGACCCAGAGAATCTTCTGCATTATGCATTGGGAGACAGAGGGAAGCACGGGGCATAATTCAATTGTACAGTCCAAAGCAGAGTAAAACAACTAGAGTGAGTTTATTGATCTAAAGAGAAAGATAAAACAATAAGGGTAGATAGGAACATTTCTTTTTGTTGGTGTCATGAATCCAACACATTTAGTGACCATCCAACTTAAAGACTGTCTTCATTATCTCCCTAACACCATTCCACTCACACTCCTTACTCACTTTGATGCAATGCACTGTAGATGCACAAAACACAAGGAAATATAAATATCACTTCCATGCAGCTGTTTCATTTGTCTGCCTAACGGGAGCGACAGATTTTCCATTCCTGCTGGTGAAGGAAAGGAACAGTAAATGCACAGCAGTAAATTTGGCACTTGTTGTTACAAGTCTGGATGCCATAGGGGTATTGATGAGTCCCTCTGGGTTTAGAAATCTTTTAGAACCTCCCTTTTTTGAGTGTAACAGGTTAAAACACAACATAGTTGCTCACCAGACATTTTATCAGCATTTAAGTGCAAGTCCACCTGTGACAGCATTTTGTCTGCCAAGAGTGCCTGTGTCATATGATTCACTAGACAGAAGACAAAAGAAAGTTATCAAAGGACAGTGTCAGTATTTTCTGAGCAATAAAACTCAGTGTCCTCAATAACCTGCACCCAGAGCTCCCAAAACTCTTCCAGGAAACAAATAAAAAATCATTGGCTGTTAAATCAAAGCTTGATGGGATTGCCAGAGAGAGCACTGCAAAGTAGAGAAGCTAAAGAAAATCAGAAGTTCGTAATTACAAGGATGAACAGAGCTCACAGGGGTGGGGCTGATTTGCTGCTGTCATCCTTATCATAGCAGGATTCTCATCACAAAAAATAACCTCATTAGATAGAGCTCTGTGAAAGAACAAAAATTAAAGCAATATTTTATTTTTAAGAAGGGAAATTACTCAACAAAGCAGAATAAACCAATGACAGCATGATAGACTCAGTCCTGCAGGTATTTTGTGTGAGAACTTGTGATGGTATGCAGTACATAAAGCACCCCTGGAAACACACAGTATTTACATACACTGAAAACTGAGAAAGAAAATGACAAAATAACAAAAGTGAAAGACAGGAAGCAGTGCTGGAAGGTGCAGTTCTTGTGGACACCTTCTGATTGGACTTCTCCTGAGGCCAAAACCAGGCCCAAAGTTAATCTGTCATCCTCAGTCTCATTTTTCCCTGGGCTGTACAACTGCAGTGGCTCTTCCCTGACAAAGTGAGGGTTCAGTTTCTGCCACTAAAAGGTACCTGCTTAGCACAGAGATGAAACCTAACAGCTGCTGCTCCCCTAACCCCTGGATCTTTGGAGTGTAGATATGCACCAAATGGTGAGTATTTCGCTGGGAGCTCTCAGGAAGGAGTGACTCTACCATCAATATACAAGATTTTGTTGTGCCATTACTGTACAACCCTATATTAGCCTTGATAGCATTGTCTGTACTGTGGAGCACAAGAGGATGGTTATAACTGATAAGAATGGAGCTTCATAAATAATTTTGCCTTCAGAAGCACAGCTGACCTGCCCTCATCCTCATCACTTTCTCCTGTCTCTACTATTGCTTTTTAAAAAACAAAGCAAAGCAAAACAAAACCAAAGCCAAAAAACCCGAACAAACCTAGAATGTCATGATCCATTTTACTGTGTGGACCCATAAACAGTTGCATCTGTGAACTGGATGGCTGATAAGCTGCACCATGGCAGGACAAATAAGATACTGGCCAAGAGTGGGAGCATTTGAAATAGGCTTTGGTGGTAATAAGAGTTGCAAGAAAACATACTAAAGATGTGAGCAGAATTTTACTTTGTCTTTTTTCCTTTCTACTGAGATGAATTATAATAGAAGTGAAAAGATGAATAAGTGAGAACTTCCAACTATGCCAAAATGCAAGTAGTATTTGAAAACTGAACCAGGGAAAACAGGTAATTGCAGTCCTTGTGCATTGGCTGTGACAGCATGTAAAATCCCAACACACAGCTCAGGGTGAATAAACAAGTGCAGAGATCCCAGATATGAATATTGCTATAGGAAGACATGCTTAAGAAACTGAAAATGTATGAGTTCATTATTTGCTCAGAACAGGTATAGGAGAGAACGTGCTTTCTCAGAAAATGATGCGAAACTGGAACCTTTTGTTTCATAAGTTCTGTGAAGACGAAACAAAATTTTCTGAGTGATACTGAGGATCACTACTAGAGCTGTTACACATGCTGAAGTTTCTGTTTGCTGACAATGCACTGACCTCTCTCAGGGAGCACATTGATTATCTGATGTATCTTTCAGAAAACCACAGGTCTTTGGAAATTAATATACAGTCCTTTCAGTGAAGAAGTTTCAGATTGAAGGGGTTATAGCCCACTAGGTAAATGTCATCCTCAAATGGTCATCAAAAACAAATCTGACAAAATTTACCATTTATTTCTGTTGCCTATCAAATATATGGCCTTGGTAATTTATGTTGATTATAAGTTTTCTACCACCACTTATGATAGCTATGCTTGGCAACTGACAGTGTTTGGGGAGCAGTTTGTGCACATTCCTTATCAGTGTTATGAAATTTGTAAAGCAGATGGACTCTCTCTGCTGCTGCAACTTCAACACCCCCGTGGCCCTTATTTGTCAAAGACACACATTGCACAAACATCCTGATTGCCTCTGTCATCAGGGAAATCAATAACATCCCGAGTGCTTGGCCAGAGCCCTTCTCAATCTCATTTCTGTGATGGAGGCATATGAGCAGAGATGCTCACAGGGATACTGGCCAGGCACTCCAGCATCCTATGGATGACCAAATCTGCTCGATGGGAGATTTGTCAAGGAACATTTTCAATAACAAGATCATATGAACAAAGAGAAGAAACTGTGCCTCTACTGTAAGTTTGGGTAGCTGAGCAAATGAGATGAAGGTCCTATAGGTGAGTGTATTGCCATTTTATATGCACAGCTCTGTTGCTTCTTAATGGCTCTGCTCTCCACAGCAGAGCTTAAGATTTCCCAGTTGACTTTATTGCTATATTTATCCTACTAAATATAGAGAATACTTGACTCAGATTTGTAGACTGCCAGTGCACTATTTCTCACCAGACATCCGTGCTAGCAAATACAATTTATGCCCTGGCGTAAAGCCATGCAAAGTGTCTGGGGATGTAACCCTGGGAATGCCCTTGGGCTTCTCCAAGCAAAGTTCTGAGGGACACAGAGGCACGGACCGGGCATTTCCCTGCCCATCCAGATACCCACAGCCATCATCACCAGGGACATTCTTATTCTATTAAGTGAAATTTCCCTAATCTAATTCTAGTAATGACATTTCCAACATTTCTAATGGTATAATTATCCACTAGACTGGTGACAGGGGAGGGCTATTTTTAATTGGATGGTAGCTTTTGGTGTATTTATTTAATTCTGATAAATATTCTCAGTATAGTAAACAGAGGTTTACTGAAACAGTTGGTTTTTTCTTCCCTGTAAAGCTGAGTGTTCTGCCTCCCTAATTCCAACCCCTAAAGATCCCTAATAGATCTTAGTCCTTTTAGGGTGGAATACCAGGCAAGCTGCTCTGTTTTACACGTCCCTTTAGGGATGTAACAGAACAGACTGGTCAAGAAGGCAATTTCTGCTCCTTGGTAATACTGAGGAGAGTTTGTTCCTTTGCCTTGCTTGGGTTGGAGCAGCACACAAAGGAGTAGCACTGCAATTACTCTCTTTGATACAGATTTCCTAGCAGAAGCCCTTATTGTGGTAAAGGGATATGCATGGCAAGTACCCTAAGCAACAAGAATTTGTAGGATTACAAATTTGCGTTCATTATCAGTCCAGGTACTTGAGGGCATTTGTAGAGTTAAGTTATATATCAAAGGGTAACGTGAACAAAACTCACAAAATAAGTTCTGCTAGAAATTGTAAATGCCAATATTCACTTAGACAACAAAACGTTACTGTGTGGTTAAGGGTGGGATATTTACTCATAGGAGCACAGAGCTTGAGGGATTCCAGGACACTTGGAGGTGACAGAGCCAAGCTGAAGTTGAAGGAGAGCTCAGGACAAACACACTGCAGAAAAATCCCTCTCCCACAGAATCACTGCCTGATCAAAACTGTGACTCAGCCTCTGACCACACCTTTTTTGTGTGTGTGTGTTCCTATTTCCTTTTTTTATTCAGCTTAGGGAAACTGATAACATTTCTCCCCACCTGTGACACAAGGTAATTTTTTTTTTCTAAAAATAATGCAAAATCCACAAAACTCTGTTCCTAACTCGGGGAACTAATTATCAGTGTCCAACTGTAGGTGCTTTGATACTAAGATACACCTCTCCAATATAAATATACATTTCTCAAGAACAGATTTTGTAAGAAGAGCAGGGCTGCACTCTCAACCTCTACCACTATGGTAATTTCCAGTTAGTCACATAATAGGTGGGGATGGCTCACCATTTCCTGGTCTGGTCAAGTACTTCTTAAGCACTTAGGAATTATTTAGCAGTGGTTTAAAAATTAAAGCATCTTTGCTTTTTTAGACTAGCAGATACCTGAGTGTAGCAAGGCACTTGTATGCAGGAATTGAAGCAGAGCTGAAGTGGCTGCACTTTGGGAGATCACAACGTTCAGCATCAGCTGCCAAGCTGGAGAATGGCACCAGTGAGTGGCACCCTCCCTGCTGGGAGGACTGGGGCCATAACCCACTTGTCCCTGCAGCACTTTGTGTGCCCTGTGTTTTCATCTTCACAGCTTCCCTTACCCCTCTCTAGAGATCAGCAGTAATGACTGGGAAGTTTGCAAAATTGACACGCTTTTCTCCTCTCCTGAGAGGAACAGAAAAGATTCACCAGGAGCAAGGGTCAGTCACTGGGGCACTTTTGCTTTTAAGCAGCAAGTATTTTCACATCCTTGCATCTGAGTACATAAAGCAGCAGCCAGACTTAAGCAATTAAGCTTCATTTCAGAAGTAGTTATATGGCTCAGAAGGAAAGAGCTTTTCTGAAGGAGCTCATGTGGACCTGCCTTAGGAACATGCCCACAGACTGTCACACAAAGGAGAATGGTCGCAATCCAGGTATTTCTGACATAGAACCTCCCTTTTGACATAGGAAGTAGTAAAGGGAAATTAAGTAAATAGATTACAAAGAAAACAAATTTAAGAAAAATCAATGGAAGAGCAACGAATAAAAAAAACCACCCTACTAAGTTTACAAACTGCCTGTTCCGAAAAGAATCAAACTATTGTACTCTTTATAAATCTGGTTTGGTTAAAGCATGTTGCCATCATCCAGCCCCTCTGCAGTCTGTGAATAAGCACACACACAACCTGCAGTTCTCATTCACCCCTTTCTGACAGCCAAGAGGGTTTGTTTTTTATTAAAGAAAAGGTAGAATGTTGGCTAATGCTGAATCTTATTAAATACTTCGTTAGAAAAAAATGAAGATTGAAGCTGAAAAGATATTTTCCTTTTCAGGACTCTTATAAAAAAGTCTCCATCCCTTCACAGTCCATCCTATGGCTGAAAGATAATGAATCAGATAGTAGGATAAAGAAAAGAGAGGGAGTTATGCCAAAGGAGAGAGACACTCAGTTATCCAGATGGGGTAGCTGCCTGTGTCTGTGAAGGTGTTCACTTTAAGGAATTCTAAGAAATCTCTAATAAAGATATTATATAAATTTCAATATTTACTGCGACAAAAAAATGTCAAGTGCTGATAAAAAAGAGCAGTTATAGGGCAAGTTTCAGTGTTCCTGAACTGCATCTTTCACATGCAATTGTTTGCTATTTCTTTATACTCTGAGACAGCTGTCCCACTCGCTTAGAGACACGCCAAGCCCCATGTAATGCTCTTCTGTGGTGTGTCAATTTATACACAGATGTGAAGTTAATCTCAGTTCACTGTGTCCCTTTATAGATGCTGTAATTCCCCTTTTGAATGCTTTTCTTGGCTTGCTACATCACACATACCTGTACCTATCAACTCCTATCAAAGGAGCATTCCACATGAAACTTCTCCTTAGATGGACTACTCAAAGATTCTATTCTGCTATCATTATATTAATTAGCAATAAATTCAAATTTTAGATGAAATGGGGGTTTTACACAACATGTATTAATGGGGAGGGGAACGGTTGGTCACACATTAACATACCAAGTTTGATAACCACTGATCTTAGCTGAAGGGACACTGTGCTAGAACACACCCATGGAATTCCAGAGAATATATCTTTTCAGTTTGGCTAGGACCAAGAGATGTATACAAGTAAGCATAATGATATGAGCCTAAAAGCCTTTCCCAATGGAAAAAGTCACAGAACACCTCCCCCATAAACTCACTCATCCTACCAAGAAAAATTTAACTCCTGTTAAGCACATCTTTTTCGTCATTCTGCAATATTTCTGTACATAGTATCAAGAAACAAGGTTGCTATTTTTTCCTTTATGACGCCACCAGCTCAGAAACTCCTGTGCTCAAGTTAACACTCTGCAGGAATGTGCGTAAGCGACTCCTCTCGGGTGATACAACAGATCCCAGCAGTGACAAAGAACCTGTTCAAGCTGTTACTGGGGAACTGATACCTAGCTATGCCAAAAGGAGAGCAGCATGGTCCAGAATGAATGTGGGAAGAAAATTTGAAATCCCTTGGGCCGCTGCCTGTGCACTGAGCCCACTCCATGTGAGCGCTGAGGGGGTTGTGCCGGGAGAGTCCCCAGTGCCAGGGCTCAGCAGGCTCAGGTGGAAAAGGGAAGTTTCACACCATTTAACCAGTCACGAATGCAGGAAACCAAATCTTGCACTCTGGATCCTGGTTCATGCGAAGGAACTTTAGAAGTCAACAGAGCTGTACCTGATAGAGGAGATGGGAGGATTTGGCCCTGATCACTTTGAACCCCAGGAACAGCAGGAGCACAGAAAACGGCTTTGTGAGAGAACGCTATTCAGAGAGCCTTTTTAATATTTAAGAACATTTCTTTCCTGGAATAATTTCTCAGGACTGCCGTTTTTCAGTTTATGCAGTTTCCTATCTCCTTCAAGCCCCAAACTTTTCCTAATCTTCTGCTGTGGGCCAGGCAGTGCAAGAAAAATGGACAAACTTTTTCATGTTGCTTAAGGTACAGGTGTGTATAGGGCAGAATATCTACATTTTTCCCCAAAAGGCCTTTCTGCTCTAAGACAAGGAATCCATGCCAACTCCACATCCAGCAGTGATGGGGCAGTCAGAACAATTACCCAAGGACTAAAGCTGGGTAAAACTTCCAGATACATCCATATACTATCATAGTTTGCCCTCTTTTAACTTAAGCAAATTATAGGTGTTATGGGGGAATATTTTCCAAGGAGCAAGTGACTTGTGCTGATGAATCTCATTTATTTGCTAATGATATGTGTAATTCCTAAGTACCATTTTGAAAATGTACCTCACGCTGTTTAAAAGTATCCCTGTGTTCTCTAAGGGTGAGGCAGTTCCCCTAAACCTTGAAATGAGCTGGTAGAAGAAATCAGGACTTCATGCTTTCTGGGAAAAACCTAAATCACACAGAAGTATATCAAAGTAACAACTGGTGTAGGCAGGAAATGATTATAATGGTGTGAGGCTAAAAACTTTATTTTAGACTCCTGAATAATTGCAACAAAAAGAAAATCTCACTGACATGAGGCTGAGAAAAGGCAAGAGTGAATATGCTGCCATTTATGTATTTTTAAATGGAACAGACAGTTCAGAAATTGAATGGTTGTGCACAGCTGGCGAAGTGTGCCCAGAAAAATAATCAAAGAAAAGAGGAAAGGGAGGGGAAAGTGAGGGACAGAGAAAGAGAGGAAGATTACAAGTGCAATCACCACAATGGAAATACAGGGGTACTAACATGGAAGATGCATGACCTCATAAAAGATAACTAAAGGAGCTAGAAATAGAATCAAACAAAAATAAAGTAATATTATTAAGCAATCTAACAGTAGTTATTACTTTGCTTATTGGTTAAGTGGGTTTGCATAGTAAATAAAATTTTATACATAAAATAAACTGAAACATTTTAGTTTGGTAGTATAAGAAAAAGACAGTAACACCTGAAAGCTGAATTTGACATGTGCACTATACACTTCATTCAAAGTGTCTTCTCTTCTGATGTGCCACTGCTGCTAAAACAGCTTGCCCAAAAATGGCAGCATCGCAGGAGAAGTGAGAGGTCTAATAATTAACAGCAGTGATGTAATTACACCATGTCTGTTTCTTTAGTAAGAACAAAAATGTCAGCAGGAACAAAGGCTTTAAAATAGCTGTTTAAATGAGTTAAACAAGTTGAATTAAGAGTGCTTAGAAAGAAACTTCTGAATACGAGTATTACGGGTAACTATACGTGGCTTGAATGACTTCCTCGATTCCTGCACTAGCCCAGTGATTCAAACCTCTGAGCACAACCTCTCTCCTGGAGACCTTGAGCTGGCTTTGGAGGTTACCCTGGAAAACCATCCAGAAAGATTCCAGAACCATCAAGAGCGATTTTGGGAAGCGGAGATCAAGTACTAGCAGATTTGAAGCTATTTTGGGGATGAGGCCAAGACACTTGGAATCTGTCTCTCTGAAATCACAGCTTCCTTTCAGACTCTGGTATCATCATCATCATCATCATCATCATCATCATCATCATCCAGTCTTACATGAGTTCCCCCCATAAAAGTGGTCTAGAGCACTGTAACGATCTTAGAGAAACAGAATTGCTGAGAAAGTCATCTCCTCTAATTCACATCAGTCCAAGTCGGCCCACACAGTAAAATTAAGTAATGATATGTTTTTAAATTGCATAAAAGGAAAAAAAAATAATCAAAGTTGTACTTGTGAATCTGGAGATGATAAATGCAGTAGATTGAAATGAAAATACATGTTTCCCCTTCTATTTGCCATTTGCTGGATGTTCTCATACGTGTAACTTACCCTGATGGAAATCTGCAAAACCATTTTTCTCACAGCACACTTTTTGCAAACAAAGAACTGTCTGGAGGGTTAGTCTTTCCCTAGGGCTAATTAGGAGTTAAACTATGCTGAGAAGTTAGCTTTGTAAATTATAGCTATTGTATGCTATTAAATACCAATTACTAGGGTAAGCTGATTCCTACCACGTATTTATTAAGGTTAATTTACAAGGTGTATTGAAGGAATTATTGAACATTTTTTAAAATGTTAATAGCTACCAATCTTCATAACTGATTCTGACAACAAAGAAATCCCTCCTGTTCTTCACTAAGACCATGGAGTTCATGAAATCTTTCCAATGGGACTATGGCTGTTCTGGCAGAGACAGCAGTAGTGTTTTTCAGCTATTGCACTGGCACAGAAGGGTCTCAATTGCACAGGATGCTGGACAGGGGCAGTGGGGCAGTTTTCCTGTACAATGTCTGGAAAGATCTCTTCCCTCTCTCTGGCTGCCGCTTCTGCCTGCATTTGGTGATATTTTGCTGCCTTCAAAAGTCTCAGTTCATAATTCTGCAACAGGGGACACCAGCCTGAAGGAAATGCCTCTAGAAGTTAGCTGACAAGTAAGGGCTTAGGAAATTCCAATGTCAAAGACAGAAACTTATGTCCAAAGTCCATTGTCAGAACAGATTTTCAGTGTTTATTCAATTTACACATGATTATTTGAGGACAAGCTGACTCTGCCATTTTGTCATTTACAAGCAACTCCCAACACCTACGATAGCTGTTCACAAGAAAACACAATTTCAGGGAGCTAATTTTTTCGTTTATTGTTCCTTTTATTCTTCTTTTGTTGTTATGCCCTTTAAAAGATATTATTTGTGTAGTTTTCATTTGCTTCTTTATGAGTTGTCCTCTCATTTTCATTTCTTTCCTTCCTACATCCTTCTCAATCTCTACACAAGATTGTCAGTGGGTGCATTCCTCTCATTTTTCTGTTGGCCTTCCCTTGAAACATATTTTCCTAACATTTGGTTTTCTATTAGCCTATGTCCCTGAAAACACCAGCAACATGATTAATCAGCTACTGATCTTTTTCTCCTGCTCCCTTTACTAAAACGTTTGGAAAACTATTCTCTGCTGCCCTGGTGACTCCTCTACAGCTTGGAGCTGGCAGCTCCAGTTGTTTTTCCACGAGTAATTCATCTCCTTGCTTTCTATGCACAGTTACTAACAAATCAATCAAACTCCTACATCTGAATTTAGGAGAGGCCACAGACAGCAGGCGACTATTTCAACTTGTATAAAAAAGGGACATGTGAAAAAGAGACAGAACTGCTCCCTCATTTTGTTTGAATGGAAAGAGCTATTTATTTAAGTCTACAAGTGCCTGGAAAGCTGACACATACTTAATAGAAATACCACAATTTCTTTGGTGTAGTAAATGTACCACTACATTTTTGGAGGGCCTGGGTTGAAGGATGAATCCCTGGGATGAAAGCTTGGTTAGGACAAACTTGTTAAACAACTGGTTATAAACATCAGTACAATTAGGGAGCATGCAATCTACCTGCACATTATGTAAATATGGAAAAATAATTATATTTTAGGTGGGATGATTACTGTAGGTGACAGAATATGTTTCCTTTTTTGTCATCAGTCAAGTCAAAGTTGCAGGGAACTTAACATATTCCACTATAATATTGGTACACTAGCATTAAGAAACCATTAAATAAAAGCATTTCTCTCAGGTATTAATTAAAGAGGCTTTGATTTCTGCTCCTAAATATTTTTTTTTAATAAAGGTCATTTTGTGAAGAGCTGAATGTTTGCAATTCTGGGTGTAAAAACCAGCAGCTAAGTGGAGAAAGAAACAAAATGGGGGAAAAAAAAAAGTATTTTTCAGCAGCATTTATACAATGCTTCTTCAAATATACAGCATGTGGGACAAATAAATGCAATTCTTCCCTGCCTCCTATCAGCTATTTGTAAGGGCAAAAAATATGATCTCTGACAAACTTAGGAGCCTTTTGCTCTTTGCAGGCGTTTCAGTGCCCCAGCAGGACTGGAAAAGCTGCATTTGCCTCCTTCCCACAGCAGCCACTGGAGCTGGGCAGCCAGGCAGGGTCAGGGCCAGGAGCTCCAGAGGGCTGGGCAGCCTCTGCTGCCGTGCAGAGCCCTGCTGGGGTCCCTTCACACCGGTGCCCAGCTGCAGCAGTGGTGCTGCTGGGCTCTCTGTCCTTCTGCTCCTCTCCTTATTCCTTTCAGAGAGAACTTGAGGGAGGAAATTGGGCGAAATGTAGCTCCACGTCACTGCAACAGGCATAATACTTGTTACTGTGCCTGTGACCCCATCACAATCACTCTCACACTCGTGTTCTGGTGCACGCCAGTTGAAGGAAGAGCCCAGCTGGCTCCCTTCCCACTCAGCCTCTGCAGCAGTGAGACAACTTTCTCCAGCAGAATGAATCACCCTCCCAACGCTCCGTGCCAGCCACGAGCGCTTCCGAGCCTCCGACGGCGCTTCTGCCATGCTGGCCTCATGCTGGGACACAGGGATCCAGCGCCTCTGGAGCCACATGGCCCAGGGCTCGGGGAACCTGGCAATCCCTGCTCTGCTCCCAGAACTCTGGCCCTGGGGTGCAGAGTTCTGCCAAAATGCGACACAAACCCCACAGGCTGCCCTGTGTGTGAGGGCTGAGCTCACATGCAGCCAGCCGTGCAAACATGGCCACACTGCAAAGCACACACGAGCCTGTGTCTGGTCAGGGCTCCTGGGGAGGAAAAGATGCTCTGGCTTAGGGCATGCCAGTCAAAATACACTGAGAACATTTACACAATGTAAAAATAAGTCCCTCTCACCATAGACACGACCTGTTTGCTCCATTCACAAGAGAGACTCTCACCCCGGTGCACGATCTTTGGTGCATTTTTACACTAAGGAACAGGAGGAGAAGAGAGAGGAGCTTTGACTGAGCTGCCTACAAAGTGCAGCATTTGGGAGTCAGTGCCTCTCCTCTGTCTCAGCGTGCCCCATCTCTGAGTGTAACACACATGTCAGAGGAGCAGGTTTCAGAACAGCACATTTCAGAGCAACTCCCTGCAGGACGTGCAGGTCCAGCTGTAAACAACCTCTGCTACCACTGCAGTGTGGCCACCACAAAAGGAGCGCTACATTAGCTCCAGAAAAGTAATGAAGCTTAATGGTCCAATTATGCCTTTGCCTTTAAGGAAATACAGAAACAGGGTCTTTCTACTTTCTCACCTACATAAACATTCTTTAGAAAAGAGCTGGTAATAAGTAGAACTAGGAAATTAGAAATTCAGTTCAGTTCAGAAAGTCAGTTCCTAATTTAGAATATTCTCCATAACATTTTTTTCTGCTGATTATTGTCATTATTTGTTTCTAATAACAACGGGGTCCTTATATGCCCTCTCACACGTTTTCAGTAAAATTTGATTTGAAATAGTTTCTTTCATATTTCTCTTTGTCATTCTCTGCTTGGAGGAGGCCTGGCTGGTCTGAGGGCTTACAGTATCAGACAGTCTGTCACTCCTCGTGTTTCCTTCCTCTGTCACAATTTAATATCTTTTGTCCTGCTAGCTGCTATGAATCAGGAGCTCAATTTGATTCAAAAGGAATCCAAATGGGTGAGCAAGTGGCATTACATAATGACCAGCTACAGCTGGAGTCTGGGTTGCTGTTGTTACTGAGCTCTCTGGGTCATAAGTGTTTTCTCATTATGTCTCATACCTTGGCTGTGCAGCAGCACTCTGCACTGCTGCTGCCTATCAGCACATGGATCAAAGGCATTCCTCTCCCTCCTGCATCTATGGATGTGCATGTGAGCAGCATTCTGTATCCTTCCTCCTTCACCCACCAGCTTGGCACTGTGGGATTCCTGGAAATGAAACAGGGTCTGCTTTTCGGTGTGTAAGCCACAATAATTTCTAAGATTACTTTCCATTATCATCCTCATTATCTCAGTCACATACATAGTTTTTTCAAGCAGCCTTTTCTTTGTGAGGAAATAGATGTGATCAGGCAGCTGAGAACTATGGGAGACAGCATAAGACCAAACTTGGTGCTTGTGAAAAATCAAAATGAATCCTCTGCTCATGAAACAGATCAACCACATTGTGGTGCCTGTTTGTGACAACTGAATTAGAGACATTTTTCAAACAGTTCATTCCTATATAAAGGTTAAACTTGTAAAGGTCAGCAGAATACGGAGTTATTTCCTATTAAAACGTCGGTTTCTGAGGGATGCTTTTCTAGTGTAACTAGATTTTCAAGAGATTTTGCAACTTTGTTTATATGACTTTTTTTTTACCTGCTTATGCATTTTCCAGGAGAATATGTCCTGTACTTTGGGTTTGTTTTAGAGATAGTAGCTGCAAGACAGAGAAATCAAGGATCTATATTATTGCTCATTAACAACTGAATATGCTTCCCTTTTTTTTCTTGTTTTGTTTTTTTGGTTTTTTGTTTGTTTGTTTGGTTGGTTGGTTTTTTTTGTTTACTACCAGAAGAAAACACTACTATAGGTACAACCCAAAGCAATTAAGTAAGGGGAGCAGATCATGCTTTGTGCTTGAAAGGGTTTTGAAATTTCAAAGTCTGGTTGTTTTTCTGGTTTGGATGAAAACTAATTTAGGACTCCCTGCAAAAGGCCAGTCCAGCACTTGCTGTCCTGCACCTCATGGACGCAGCTGTGGAGCTGGACAGCCAACTCCTGAGGAGCTGCAGACTGGCAAGCCAAAATCCCAGTGCCACATGGGCACCCTGCATGACAGCCAGGAGCTGGAGCCATCTCCCCAGCAGCTTTTCAGATGTGTGGCAGAGGCTGAGGGAGCTGGGGAGCAGCTCTGAGCACTGGGCAGGGAACAGAGGTGCTTGGCTGAGCAGCTGCCAGGGCCCGACAGAACTTCCAAACCATGGCCAAACTTCATCAGCCTTTGGTTAAAACCACAGTGCCCCTGGGTGCTGCTTTGATCTGTGCAAATCAGCACTCTCCACTCAAAGCATTTCTGGCCAGCTTTAGCTGAGGCTCTGAATCACAGGTTCCACGAAAGCTGGGGGCCTGTCTCCAGCAGGCTCCCTTGCACATCCACTCTTCTGAGAGATCCCATTGTTGGGACGCAGGCCTGGTGCCACAGGCTTTAATGTGCTCAGGATTAGAGCCCAATGGATTTCACACTAAGAACAACCAAGAGATAAACAATAGGATTCTGTGAGACTTGTGAAATAGTCTGTATCTGAAGACTTGGTAAAAGAGAAAAACATTATATTTACAATATTTAAATTTTTAGTCCTCTTTTTACTCTTCTTAAAGAACAAAAAAAAAAATACTCATAATTCTATGCTATTTAGGAGTGGGGAAAAAACTCATGAATAATAAATGTCATTAATACCAAAAGCAATTATAATTTAATTGCCCATAGACATTTATTTCTGCTTATTTTTCTTCTCACTGATACCACCACAGGAAAACATGAACTCACCACTGAGTTTGATAATTTTACATAGCTAGAATTAAGACTCGGTATTTTTCTCACCATGAGGATTATGATACTTGTAGTTAGTTGTCGTTCAAGAGGCTGTTCTAGTTGTACTTTGTTTTGAAATCTGAATTATTCATTCGAGACTCGCTAGAGTTAAGCCATGGGCCTCAAGTTTTACTACAGGGCTTCAGGTCTCTGCACAGACTCCTTTAGCTTCAAGTGTTTTGGGGAATAAAAGTGAATTCATAATTTAACAAAACATAAATTATAGTTCTTTGTACTTTCTCTAAATTATTACATTTTATTAACACTTCTAGTTTTGGTGCTTTCAAAAAAAAGAAAAGAAAAGAAATTACACCCTGAATCAAGGATTCAGCTGGCTTTTTCTTGAGAGGGTGGCTGACCTTACCAAGCAACCAGTTGTTTTACCTTAATTCTTCTCCAGGCTGTGTATTTTTAATTCTTTCTACAAGTATTTTTTTTTTTAATTCTTTCAATGATTATACCATTACACAGTAAAAATAGAGATTTCCTGTGAAGCAGACACATATACAATCACTGGCTGCAATATATCAACACATTTATGCCCGTTTAGTCTTACACAGCTCCGAGTGTAGGAGTGGGTGGTTGTCCTGGCTCACACGGAACTGCTGCTGACGTACAATAGTTACCCAAACTTTAGAGCTTTAGCACATCTCTCTTCACTCTGCTCTTGGAAACAATCACCCCAACAGCATACAGGAGTGATATAATGATTTAGGTTATTAACAGGTGCTGTTTCTTATGGCTATGTACAGCTATATCATTCTGTGCTGTTGATATTGGCTCTGATAATCCTTAGTTGAGTACCACCTAAAAATAGGTATGAACGAAAGCTATTTGGAGGAGGATATATTAAAATTTTATAACATGTTTTCCAGTGCCTCATGCAATTCTTGGCTATTTCCCTGCATAATCAGCTTACGTGGTTGAAGGTTGAACTGCAAAGGGTTGAATCCTGAAAACAGCAGTTCCTGTAAACCATATTGCTGGAACCTGGGGTTTTCTCCAAACCCCACACACAATGAAAATGATCCACCATCAGGGACTAGACCGAGGATATGTGGTCTTTAGCCAGAAAAAGACTAAGGTGCCTGCAGAGTGCCATTGTGTGGGATGGCTTTAGATGTTTAATACATTGCACTCAAGCACTTTTATCCAGTGGGTCCCATATGGAAAATAAAATAATACGGGTGAAAGCTTGCTCTTGTCCCTTCTTGCCCTCAACTGGTCTAGGAGTCCACATAGTGATGTGTCTAAAGGCAGAAGATGATTTTGTGTAGTACCTGGTCTAGCTGGGACCAAGCTGGTTTGGCTTTAGAAGCACCAGAGCTGGGCTCTCCCAGACACAGCTGTCCTGCTGAGATACCTGTGTGCAGAGACTCCTCTCACTCATGTGCTCCTGCACTGAGCTCGGATTTTACAGGTTCAGATTTAAAATACAAAGTATTGTATTTTTCCCCTCCTTGTACACTGTGTTATTGTGTCATACACAAAATGACATCAGAGGCTGAGCAATGGGGCTCCCCAAGCAAACTGGTATAAAATGGACAGAGTCAGCAGCCTGCTGCTGGCAGAATAGCTCACTCATTACAAACCACAGCACCTGTTGGCACCTTCACTCCCCAGAAAAGCCTCTTATTTTAATATCCTGAAGCATAGAATGCGTAGTTTACTTAGAGAAAAAAAATACTTCTGAAAAAACAGAATGTAATTGTTTAATTCATTGTCTCTTTCTCAACTTCCAGCATAAAATAATAGAACAGAATAGACTGTTCCAGCTGGAAGGGAAGTGCAGTGAAGAGTGCACTGCCTGACCAAGTTAAAGCAGGTTAAAGGCACTGCCCACATGCCCTTGAACACTGACAGCCCTGGGGCATTGACCACCCCTCTAGGGAGGCTGCTCCAGTGTCTGACCACCCTCTTGGTAAAGAAATACTTCCTAATGACCTGCTTAAACCTCCCCTGGCACAGCGTTGAACCATTCCCACACATCCTCACTGGATACCAGGGAGAAGAGATCGGCATCTCCCTCTCCATGTCCCCTCCTCGGGATCCTCCCTCAGCCTTCTCTCCTCCAAAGCAGACCCGCCCCAAGTCCTTATCTGCGTGTCACAGGATGCCTCCCAGCCCTTTTGGCAGCTTTGTTGCCCTCCCCTGGGCACGTTTAAGCAGAACTGTCTTTAGCTACGTAAAATCTCTCAAGCCTTTGTTTTAAATGCACAGGAGGAAGTCCAAGCGTCAGTATGAGCAAGGATTATTCTCTAAGGAAACCTTGCCAGGAAGTGACAACAGTTATCGTTCTAAAACAAATACATGCTCATATGCACCCACAAGACAGAGTGCCTACAACATCAAAATTGTTCCTCACTTATATTCCCTTTATCATGATAAAGGTCAGGTTCTTTCACCAATCTCTAGTCAAGTGGACTGATGCATGTATAATAAATTACAGAAATGCCCTTTGAGCCTCTATTATTGTGAAAAGAAATAGCTAAGCAAAGGGTGCTCATCCACCCATAAGGAAAAAACCCACCCAAAACATAATAGAAAAATCTTTCTTCTTTTCTTACTGAATTTCAAACAGAGAGACAGAGAAGTCCCATTACATTTTTTAGTCCTGCCAAGGCCAAACAGATTCGTAATTGGCAGTTAAGCACATATTTATCTGCCTTCTGGGTCTGTCTCCAATCTGAAGAGAGAAAGATCTGACAATCTATTTCAATAAATGCAATAACTGTTGACACACGGGGAGGAATTCTTACAGTATTTATCTGTGGGACAATAGTGTCAGAGTGGAACAGCTTTCTCCAGCTTATGCTGATCACAGGCAAACCACAGAATTTTGCTGCGGCTTGGAAACACACCTGCATTGCAAACATTTAAACAAAACCGAATAAAAACATGGGGAGAAGCTGGACATACATCTAATTTCCACGTTCTGCGTGGAACATGGAAATATTGCATCATTGATATCCAGAACAAGCAATAAAATATGTACAGCATATAAGTAAAGAATCCTTTTTCTCCTACAGTTTTCTGAAAGAAATTAGGATTGCTGAGCATTTGTTAAGCCCAACCTAAGTCAGATAGAGTGTTCAGAAGAGAAGCTGTTCTGACACCTGCTCCCATGTCTGTGTATATAATGCTCTCTACCTTTTATACTCAGTTGCTTACTCTGAACTGCCAGGACAACTGGTGTTTAACAAAAGACAAACTCTGTTTCAAAGTTTTTTCCCATTTATTTGGGGCTTTTTTATGTGAATTCCTGTAAGCACTAGAGGAGATAACGAAATGTTAGTGGTTCTCTGTGGATATAAGTGATTCTACCTGATACAGAATTTAATCAAAAAGATCTTGCTGCTGAAATAAAACAGGGGTTACTTGTCCATATGCTTTCTGTGCTTTGAGATCACAAGTTCTAATACAGACATCTGAGTTTCTGGCTACAAAACTACATTTTGTGTAGATTGTGCTGGATGTGCTGTATTAGAATGGCAGATCCGTCTCTCTTGGAGATATTATTGCCATTTCCTTGATTATAATGTTTTGCCTGTCTTGAATTTTATTTCCAACTATTTGGTAAAACAAGGCTGTAGGATATCATCATATACATTTCAACCATTTTTTTCCTGATGAAAACTTAACCATTTCTACTAAGCTGCCTCATGCTAATCCTTAGTTTTCCAACTGTACATGAATCCATTCTGCCAGGCCCATTCAATGAGCAAACACAAACTCCCAGCAAGTCTGTACAAAACCTACAGTTTAAATGAAAAAAAATTTGTTGTGTCCTAACAATTCTCTAACTGAAATGCAAAAAAAATCCACTGGCAGAAGTATATGAAGTGTTTCCAAAAACCAATCTAGGTGTACTGTTAACATTGCAAGTCTTTTGGTGACTTCCCCACGAGCACACAAAGTCACTGTGGTGGAGTTGGGAATTGAGGGACTGGACTCTGAGTCCACGACTACTGGTGAACTAAACACCTACTTGTTTCCTCCTAGGAAAGATGGAGAAAGAGAGGCAGGTTACTCTACCAATCATGCAAGGACCACCCCTGGGTGAAACATGACTGTTGTTTAATAGGTCATAGAAATTCTACATAAAAGATTAGAACATAGCCCAAAAATCTGTAATTAAGATACAGAAGAGAAGACTAAATGATTGCTATATGATTTATCTGTAATTATACTGGAAAGGAACTATTACCCACAGTATTTCTTGCTGTAAATATATAATACAGGGAGAATTTTCCTGAGATAGCATTGATTAACGCTGGAGGTAAATTATAATAAATACAAAGTGAAAACCACTTACAGCATATTGAGTTTCTGTGGGAAGTTTGAGTAATGATCCATTATTGTAAACAGAAATTATTTACAGTACCACACTGTGAGAAGCAATAGTTCTGACAGAATTAATACATTAATACAAAGACATTGCCTTTGGTCACAGAGAAGTTCACAGGCATGCAAATATCAGAGCTTCAAGCAGGCTCCCCTTAGGGCAGGGACTGTGCCTTTTTCTGCCTGGCAAATCCTTAGCACATCAGGAATAAATAAATAAAAACAAGACTGCATGGGAAAGTGTTCATATTCATCTGTGTAACATTGAAAGAGTACATTGCTTCAGTCAGCTGAGCAGGAGAGTTCTTGCCCAGGGGCAAAAGCCCTTCAGGCAGGTAACAGTCCCAGGGATGAAAACCTGACCCCACGATTAACCCCTGTTGATAACGTTGTGCCCAGAATTTCAGTTTTCAGGGACTGCTAATTTAACCTACCATAAGTGAAAGTTCACAGAAAACAGGGCCCTGAGCACCTGCCTGTATTTGACACTAAGGCAGAGAAGGTCGAGACTTTGGCTTCTACGAGTTCTAGAGCAAGACAAGATCGAAGGAAGAGAAGCAAAGCTGCTGCCAAGACAGTTTTGCACCCAACAATAAAAGAAAAGGACAGCATACAAATCATACATGTGTGTGCCTGGCAGGAGTCCACAAAGCCTTGTTCTTGGAAGACATTCTGAGAAAACTAAAGAGGCATTCTGCAATCCATTAAAAATAATGTATGCAGAGTAATGGGTTATAACTAGAATTGTCTGAGAATAGAAGCATCAATTTTACTTTTTCTTCTGGGCCTGTACTTAGTTTTTGAGGTGAAGAACTGCACTGTGAAAGACCAGTGGGTGACAACAGTCTGGCTAATAGGGAGACAGACATGACAGAAGAGGTTGTATTATAAATGACTATAAACTGTGTCCCCTCTTCAGCCTTCCTTCTGACATTTTACTTCAGGCAGGTACCATTGGGCAGAAACTCAAAATCTGTCCTGGGTGTTGTTCTCATGCCAAGATGCACTTAGGTTCAACAGCACTGTTAATTAGCATCATTAGCAGTCCTGCATTCATCATTTTGTATCAGCTAATTAGGGTTCTTAGAGGAACTTAACTTTGATGTAGCGGCACTGTAACAAATTATTGAAACCCAACACCAGTATTTCTGTTTAAGTACCAATTCATCAAGAGGGAAAAGGTCCAGTTTTGAAAGGTTCCTCACATCCTGTAAACCCATCCAACATACCCCGCTGAGAGGTAAAGGACTGCAAGACAACAGCTTCTTGTTTGCATAGTAACTAAATAAACAAGGAAGAATCCCCAAGACAGAGAAGTCAGTCCTTAGTACATTGCCTCATTTAGGAACGATAATACTGCAAGATACAGACGCCAATGAGAGTGGTTATATTCCAGACTGGAAATAAAGTTCCTGGGGTTTAATAAAAGACAGAGCTGAGGGAAATGTCATGTGATAACAACCACCCCACCTTCAAGACTTCAGTGTAAAAGCAACCCATGTTCATTTGCAAGGCACTGAGAGCTAATTTAACAACTCATTTTTATTCAGTGGCTTTTGTGAAAAGCGTTGTTGATCTCAGTCACTTCCTAGTGACATTATAAAACACAGCTCTGAAAGGAAACTGGTAAGTTGGTCTTGTCAGGAAGGCCAAGAGATGGATGGGCTGAGATGTGCTCACTGGGGTACAGGGTTTCTGTGTGAGGCCGGGACACACTGGCCATGAGAACTGCAAATACACACAGGCACTGCACTGTGCTGAGGAGGGAGAAGTTACTGTGAATTTAATTCATCAGCAGCACATTTGTAAATCGAGCAGCGCTGAGGTACCACTACTGAAGATGCGCTGAACTACTGAAATTCATTTTATAAATATTGGCCTAACTCCATTAAAGTAGGTGTTCATAAAACACGTTCAGACAGAGCTTTGGAGATGTTCTAAATTTCTCTGATTCTACCATTCTCAAAAAGTGCCAGTTCCACCAAGAACAAAGTAAAGCCTAAGCAGTGGTCAAAACTTCACACTAAATAAGATAGTTTTCAAATTATCAGATCTACATTTTTATACTTTTGCCTCAGCTTACAGATTATACAATACACCAGTTTGTAATGAAGAAGAGAGAAGAATGAAGAGAATAGTAAACAAATAGAGGCCATAAAAGGAATAACCTACTAGCAGAGAGACTTCGTGAATGAGTATTTTTTAATTCCAGAAAAAAGAAAAGAAACTGTCCAGCAAGTAGTTTATGGAGGCAACTTTCTTTGCTGTAGACACACACTAAAGTGGAAGCAAAATGTTATGCTAGAGACACTTTCCTGGATGTGTATCCTATTCCTGCCTCTCTGACACAGCAAGACACCTGTATGCAGAAGTTTTTGAGGGAAATATAGCACAGACAGCCATAAACTCAAGAGAAGAGATGGCTGAAGATGCCCCACAGCCAAACAGTCATTCCCTGCACACATTATAGGGAGGAGGAAGACACAGAAAAAGGCCTAACTTAGGCTAATGCAGAACATAAATAAACAATGCAAGCAGAAAAGGCTCTGAGAGAAACCTGACACGAGTACAATTCCCTGGCAGGAAGAACTGTGGGTGTCAGGGCTACCTCTGGCACTGCAGGATGAGAGAGGAGGGAGCACAAGGCAGAAACTCAAGCCCTTGGGACACTGATCCAACAGAACTGTCCCGGCTACAATCCTTGCAGCACTGCTAACTGCAGTGTTCCTGTGCACACACCCCTCAAAGAACACCTGTAGTACCTCTCAGCTCATAGCAGGGCAGTCCCCACAGGCTCACCTGCTCAGCCTAACAGGGCTAATCCATCCTGGTTCCAGCTTTTCCAGCCTTCTCCTCCTGTCAGTTCAGTGTTGTTATTCTTGCCTGTGCAACGTGCCCATGATAATGTAGCCCATTAAGCCTCATTCCCAGAGGAACAGGGACCTGTGCCTGGCCTACTGCAGTTATTTTGATAACTCTTTCCAGTAAAGACTACTTAGAGGAAAACATTTGCATTTTGGCAAAAAGATTGCAATTGGGTGGACAGTTTCAACCTCTGCTCAGGTAGGGGAAGCCTTTTAAAAGCTGCTGAAATTTGCTTCTCCAAAGCAGTAAGATTTTCTCATTTATTGAAACATATATTCATGATTGTTCTTTAAGAGTAGAGGTGTCGCTCTGCAAAAGGCCATTAAATGCAAAAATAGAAGTAGGCCATCTTTATGCTGCTTGTCAGGGTGTGTGCAGGGATGTTATTGATCACAGAAATTACATGTAAGAGGTTTTTAAAATAACAGGGGGGGTGAGGCAGCAGCTCTCACAGTTGTCTTTTAAGTCTGCAGGTTCAAAATGAAATGGGATCATTATTGAAATGTTAAATAGGAATATAAAGTTCCTGTTGATACAGGATTGCCTGTGTCCTAATTATGGAAAGATTTTCTGTCCTCCTTTATCTTCACTCTCCTATCTACTTGGCACTTCCTTCAAAAGGATATGTACATCATCAGGAGAGAAAATCAAATAATCTGAAGGCTGAAGTCACTTATTATATGTTTGAATCATCCTTAAGATTATTTATAACAATAACATTAAATGGTATCTTTTAATATGATATTAATTTCCTTTAAAAATTGCAATGTAAAATCAAGTAAAAAAAATAAAGCAAGTTCCCTCCCCTAGTAAATGCCTGGGTGGTAATTCCAAGGGGGAAAATGGACAGGTATTTGTTCCCTATTCCTCAGGATAGGTTCTGAAATCCACAATTTTAGGCGCAAAAGGGAAAGTGTATTTTAAAATCTGTTTCTTCATTTTCTATTACTTCTTGTCTCTAGTGCCTAAGCATGAAATAGAGTATTTTACCTCTTGCTGAAATGTCATCAGTGGCTGCGCTAGGAAACATTTGTGAGTAAATGAGAGTGCTACAGCCAAGGAACTGGTGTGTGCTGAGTTCCCAGCAGGAGCTCTGAGCTGCATCCCCAGCACCACCGCTGGCCTGGAGGGACCGGGGAGCCTCTGCACTGCCAGGGCTGGCCCGGCTTTGTGGGACAGCGTCAGGCTCCGTAAACAGCAGATGGGACTTTGAGTCAGACACCTCTCCACAAGGTGCCCTGATAACACATTCCACAGCCATAGGGTTGGAAGTGATTTACTTTAGAAAAGAGGAGCTGGACACTGATCAGCTCTGTGGTTACTCACGTGGGATACACCCAGTCTGCTTGGCTTGCAGTATGAGATTTGAAGATTCACCTCAGTGGCCAAAAGCAAATGAGATGGGCTAAATCTCAGAGAGATGTTAGGAATACACCATTCCCCCACCAAAGACTGCATTTTCTTTTTCAAAAGGAGTTATTTGTCTGATGCTGTCTCGCCTAATTATTTTCCCCTGAAACTCTTGTGCATACATTTGAATAAGACAACATTATGTAAATAGAAAATAATTCAGCTCTAGAAATAATTGCAATAACAATGTGGAACACATCATAACTAAGCAGCTAAATGTTAGGATATTATTCTACATAAAGGGCCAATCCAAATTACTGTGGCTCACATAAATGCCTGCTTAGATAAGGGGTTGATTAAAAGACAACCATACATAGGACTCCAAAATACTACTTTTTCAAAATTTATTCATTTTTAGTTATTAGAAGTTAACATCTAAAGATTCAAAGAATCAAATTGTCCCTTTTAGAAGACAGAACATCATTATTCAACAAAAAATAAAAAAAAAGCACCACTTTCAAGAAACTAATGAAAAACAACATCAGAAACCAGAAGAGGGGTCACACCTGAGGAAAATAGGGGCAGGTTTGAAGAGCACTTCGAAAAATTATATTCTGTTTCTGTTTGATGGCATGGAAGGATTAATCTGCAGAGTGGGAAAAAGGACTTGGGCCTTGCACACGCCATCTTTGAGAATTCCCCCAATGGATGAAATTCTGTAAAGCACTCAAAACCAAGGTGTGCTGTCGAGCCTTAGAACAGACCACAATGAATATCATTTAGTATTCATTTAATTCAGGAACTAAGGGACAAGGGAAAGGAAGGGAGAAAGGAATAGAAATGGACATGGTCATGAATAATCACTGATACAGATTTCTCAGGAACAAATGGAGCTTAACCTGAGCAATTTCCTTTCATGTCAATGTAACAGGCCCTTTGGATGGGGGAATGCTGTAGATATAAAAACGTCTGATTTTTAATAGGCTTTCAGAAGTTGTTTCTAAAAGGTTGGTGCAAAATTGTCTGAAAATTGCTTTCAGAGGATAATCCCAAATGATTCCTATTTTTTAATGGAAGGATGCAGCGAACGGAGTTCTGTAGTGATTTATTCTGCCTCCAGTATTTTCAGTAATGAGACGGAGAATGGGACAGTGTACATAAACTTATTAAATTTGTGAACACTATCAAGCTGTAAGGCATTTCAAAGATTTTGAAGAAAAGAATTAGAATTCAAAAGATTATTAAAAGATGAAACATGGAGTGAAAAACAAGATACGTGCCTATTAAATGAGACACAAGGTTCTGTGTTTAAGAACAATCATTGAGAAGAGCAGTCTGACATAAAAGGATTTCTGGACTTTAGGGGATTGAAGGCAAAAATGGATCAACAACTCTCTGCTGATGCCAGAGAAGAAATTGTATATTAGGGGGCATAATTAAGTAGACATCCTGCAAGATATGAGACATATGAGAAGACATGGGATGCCAAACCTCAAGAAAGATGTGTTTGGAAAGGCTGGATTTCTGAAACCTCTAATCATTCTATGTGAGAAGAATTGAAATACTCATTCTGTGGTGCCGAGACTTCAAAATACATAAAATGCTGCAGCATAAGGAATAGTCATCATCCTTTGGAAAGCCAGTCATTTGTATTTCCTGTGAATCTGTGCAACAGGAGAACATGCAACCTACTTCTTAAACAATAAATTTTGTTCTCTGCTGTTTTAAAAGATAACACATTAGGACTGCTTATCTGAGAACAGAACTCTAATTCTTCCCTGATCTTCTGTCTTCTTTCTCTGAGCTTTTGATTGCTTAACACAGACTAACAACCTGACATTAACAAGACTTGTGCATGCAGGTTGGGAAAAGAGAGATCCATAACTGGATGTTACAGCCTCACTGTAGTCCCTGATATCATTTCCTCTTTAGACAGACTGTAAAAGAATAAATCAGATTATGTCAGAAAGCAAAAAGCACACTCATACCCATTGCTGGGCCAGGTATGTCAGGACAGAAGATGCCACTGGGATGTGCTTCAGGTGAGATGAATATTGAAGCAAAATATTTCTTAAGCCTCACGTTAACCAGACGATTCACTGGAGAAATTGTCCTCCACCTTTGCTGGCTGAATAGAAACAACAGTGAGCAACTTCCTCCCAGTTTTAACTCTCTCTCTGCCTTAAATCTTGCTCTTAATCGCTTTTGCCCTTGAGTGACATGAGAATCCTGCAGGGAATTTGTTACCTGCAAGCTACATGCAAGGGACTGCTGACTTACTACTTAGACATAACAATAAATAACAAAGGCATGAAGTTGGCTTCTGTAATTTTATACTGTCTGGTCTTTTCCTTCTAAACTGTTAGTACATGGTATATGGATAGCTAATAGACAAATTAATGGGATGCCTGAAGCAAGGCAATTTTTAATGTATTCAAACCATTGCAGTGAAAGAAAACCATAAATGAGGCTTACAAATATTTAGAGTAACATTACAATGACAGGCACATTCCCATTGCATAAAAGTATACTAATCGCTGCAAAGCAAGTAATTTCATTGAAAGAAAAAGCAGTCAAAACAACGGATCTGAGATGGCTGGTACATCTTAGCAGACTATTTCTGGGGAAAGTTACAGGAGTGTTTGATTTGTAGAACAACTGCTACTTATGGGAAAGTATAAAGGACATTCTTCTGGGCAAAAAAAAATTCTGTTGTGTAACTCAAATTTGCTGAATTTATCTTTTGTTAATTTGCATAGCTAAGGATACTTGCAGTGCTCAAAGTGTGTATAACTAGTGGGTTTAATTAATTTCTCAACTCTGCTACTTGAGGCAAAAGAAGATGAAGAAAACCAGAAATGTGGGCAGGAGTGAGAACACAGCACTGCTCCCTGCCCTCTGACAACTCAAGCACTGGAAATTGATATGAAAGCAGGGTCCTGATATCTCCAGAGTTCATCTGCTTATTGCCTTCTTAGAGGTTATAATCCTCAGTTTGTGAAGCCACAATGGGTAGCTGTAGAGAAGATTACAATGCCACAAATCCTATCAGAGGATTATAAGTCTGTCAGGTTGTGAGTAATTATGATGGAAAAGCAGACCTCCAGAGGACATAAAAATAACCTTCATAAAAGGAGATCTGGTGTCACATAATAAAAGTCTACATGGAAAACCAGCTCTTTTGCAAAGCAAGAGCCCAAAAAATATTACAAGGATGTGAGTGTGATGGCACAGCATGGAGCCCAAGGGAAATGAAAAGCACAAGAGAGAGGCTTCCAGCCAGTTCAGTCACAAGGCCAGTGATATTCCACTCCCACCCTCCTCGGATGGCAGTAAAACAGCCAACTGACTTCACAAAACTCTGCTCCTACATGCTTGGAGCCTAACCAGAAACAAGGAGCCCAAACCTGAAACATGATGAAGGCCCCATCTCCTAAATCCCTGTGACCACAGAGAATCCAGCACCTTACAGCATCAGAGACTTCATCTACAAGACAGTGGGAAGCTTCAGTCTACAGGTCTTGATTTTAACTTACACACAAAGATGCAGTTGTCTCTTTGCCCATTTGCAACTTGTCACAAAGAGTTCAGAAGAGCTCACAGGCATAAGATTCTTTTATATATATATATCTAAACATATATATATACATACATACATATATATGTAATTCCCATAGATTTAAACATAAAGTGATAGAGCACATTTAGTAAGAAAAAGGCCCATGTACAGGAACATTGAGAGTTCTTCCCTGACTGGACACAGATAGCAATGGAGCCTCACATCTCTTTGGCCACATTGCTATTGATTTTCCTTCTCTTATGTTTCAACTCCACTCCCACCCATTCACCCACTCCTTATATCATTATTAAAAGAAATACAGTCTCTGTATTACTTTCACATAGATAAGTGTCTGAAGGATGTAGACAGAAAATTAAAGGGGTGGAAGAGGGAGGATTTGTATTGTAAAATTAGTGCTGTGCTCATCTTCGCTTCAGATAAAAGTATTCCGAATGATGAGTCCATCTGGTTTTGAGTGTGTGTAGATAGCATTGCCTTCATCTGACAGCAGAAGAGAATTCCACTGCACTGGAAGCAAAATTGGGAATTTTGACATTTAAAAACAGGCATGGGGCATTTTTTGAGCAACAGCAGTACCGTCACTACTGTCACTGATACATCTCTAGACTTCGGTCTCCTGCCAGAGGAAAATCAGCTCCTACTAAGATAAGCACCAAAGGCACAGCAGCATGGATTTTATGACCTGGCTCCTTGACCTTCTTTCCCATGTGCAGATGAAAGACACTGTCTCTGAACATCAGCTCATGAATCTCCCTACCATAATTCTTTCTTATGAAGACTGCACCCACAATAACCTTGTTCATCTGTATCTCAAGTGAGACCAGCAAGGTGCCGAGAGCTGCCATCCTGTCTATCCTTTGGTGTCAGTGAGCACTGTGCACCCTGCTGATGCAGCAGCAGGGATGGACTCGCAGCAGGGATGGGTATCCTTCCCTTGCCTGTGCTCTGTGCTGTCAGCACAGCCCCAGAACCACGGGGCCAGAGGGAGTTCAGTGCCTCCACTCTGCCTGTGTAATTGGAGATGTTCCTGCATCTTCTGCACTGGGAAGGAAAGCTCATCTTCAGAGATCCACTGAGGTTATCTGTCTGTGAAAGACCACACAACCTTTATCATGGGAGACAGCAGCGGAGCAAGAGGTTAATTGTGCAGGAAGTAAATATAAAACATGAAGCATCAGAGGTCAGTGTGCAGAGAGACTCCCATGCTCAGTGGCACCATGGAGAATCCCAACATGCAGCATGGGACTGAGTCCTACAATGACTTGCTAGGACAGCAAAAGGCATAAGACAGGATTTTGATGACATGTGTTTACAGTGTAGACTGTCACTTCCATTAAACAGAAACATTTTTTTTTGCTGGATGAAATGCCATCCCACTCATCTCAGATCTTTTCTGTGATTGTGATTAGATGGGTAGGTTGTCTGTGTTGCAAGAATGTTTTTGTGATATGGTGCAGAGACAGAACAGATCGCTGACTAGCACAAATTGTCGTGAAAAATATGTATTGTCTCAGAGCTATCACATTTAGGGCCAAGGCAACTACTCACATGACTTGTGCATCATTGATGTGAAAAGAAAAAAGTCTGCAGATCTTAAGGGACAAAGACATATAGGGATGACTTACAACAGCATTATATACAGAACAACACAGCTCTGTGGATTACTGAGGGTAGAATCTCATCCTAGAAGTTGCATTGCAAAGCTACAAGTATTGAGAAAAGGCAGCAGTAATGATCAAAGATTGGAAGGATTGAAAGGAATGAAATTATTATTTCAGAGAAGAGAATAATATTTGAAAAGCAGTAAAAAATTATTTACAATAATGAATGATGAAGTCAGATTGCAAGCATCTGTTCTTGCAAAAATACAAAATCAGTTAAATTGCAAGGCAGAGAAATTAAGATTAGATGAGAGGAACACTTTTCAGTTTAGGACTTGTACTAGACTGTGGAAAATGTTGCAGCAGAATGCCATTAATTTGATAAGAGCTGAAATACCAATTTTCAGCTATGTAGAGAATAAGGCCACGGATATTTATAACAGCAAATGCAAACAAAAGGCTTCAAGTTTATAAGTTTTGGGGCATAACCTGTTTTGCTGTTTCTGGGAATAACCCCTAGGATAAGGGATAAGCACACAGCTCTCACAGACTATTCTGCATGTCAGTACCGCTGGGGCTCCTGCACCCTCCTGTCACACATTTGGTATGGGCAGAGAGTGGCTGTTCAGCTGCAGGGACCCCACATGTCAGGTGTGTCTGTATGAGCACAAACAGGGCACTGTCTCATGGGCATAGCACCCCGATTTTTATGCACCACCTTCTGCAGAACAAACCCTTGTATGGGCTGGGTGTGAATAAGAATATCCTTTAAAATACAACATTTAATGCAAATCTGAAGGAAGGGGTAAAGAATGTAAGACAATGACAATGGCATCACAATACCTACAAAGACACAAAACACTCAAGTTATAAAGGTGTAAGAAAATGCCCAAACACAAAACCTCTGTGAGGGTCAGTTCAATTGCAGTGGGACAACCTACAGAGAGGCAAGAACAAATACACAGGGCAAAGGTTTGAGTGTGACCCCAACAGGAGGCTCAGTCTTCAGTCCTGAATGGAGAACAGTCTTATTATCCAGGAAGAAAGGAATTACTTTACAGCCATAGTCAAGTTGTTGAAAACCTACAGTCTCCATCATACGTGGGATTTTTCAGAAACAGCCCCTGCAGTATCTCTTGGTGAGGCTCGTAGGGACACAAGTATGGATTCACAATGCTGGTTGAGCTTGTCTGATAATTACACTCAAGAACAAAGAAGTAAATACGCTTCCTGTGTCAGTGTGGTTATGGATGGGATGGGAGCAATTTTATACTGATATTCTCTAATCACTCAGATCTCTCCTGTTTTCATAGCTGTTATTTTCAATTTTAGTTAGTTCAGGCCATATCTTTTTCTCCTGAGTATCTGAAAATGCTCAGCTATTATTATATTTTGCTCTGAATTTTCTCTTTTTTCCCCTTTGACTTCCCAGACTTCTTTTGTCCATCTTGCTCTCATTTCTTTTGTGTGTGTGTCTGCAGGTGGCTTTTATAGCAAAATCTCATTCTGCTTTCCTGGCCTCCCCCCACCCTCTCCTGTTCTGTTACTGCATTGCCTGTCTCATTTGTGCTTTTCCTGATGCCTGTAACCACTCATTTCCTAATAGATTCCATTCTGTGCCTATGGAGTTTGTTCATTTTCCCTGTTTTCAAGCACTGAATCATTGACTTCATTGTACAGAAAGGAATGAATCCCCAGGCCACTCTGCAGAGCGGGTTTCACTCTCCCGTGGCTGAAGAGGAGGAGGGAAGTGGCTGAGCTCAAGGGATGCCCATGGCAGGCTCTTGGCTCTGAAGCAGTGAACAAGCTCATTACTGCTGCAGCCTCCTCACAGGCTTTCCTTTAACCCTGAGCCTCCCATAGCTCTGGCAGCTTCTTGACAAGATTTATCAAACTAGGTGAACACACAGTGTATTCTATAGAAAATGCAGAAATCATTTGATTCTGCATTTGAGGCTTTTGCCTTGTCGTACCCTGTTTGTACACAGCACTATGGTTGGTGTCGTGTGTTTTACATTGAGTTCTTATTTGTATTTAATAATTGCTGACATGCCCATTGCTTGGTTCCTGAATGAAGTGCATAAATCAGATGTAACACCATCTTAATTGGACAGAGTGCAGAATAATTACAGTGACCTCTAACACTACTGTCATGTGATTCACACTAAACTAACTCCAAAATTCACAGTCAGAGAGGTGTGGAAACACTCCCAAAAAATATTTTCATTTGAAAAATGCAGTAAACAGTTAACTGTAACAGCTTCAATTGCATAGGCTGAGTTATAGGTCAAGGTAGTAAAGAGATAAGGTAATGATCAATCTTCATCAGCTACTGGGAATGAGACCAGAAGCCAATGCTCAGACATTTCCAAAGGCTCACTGTTGGTGGCTGGGATATAAACCCCACTTTCTCTAGCTATAAACTGGTTTTGGTGCGGCTTCCTTCCAGTTCTTATTTTCTTCTCCATGTGTCTCCCAACAGCTTTTCTATACCTAGAGGTTTTAAGGTAATTACAGTCTTGTAAAGTCTTGTAAAGACCCCTACAGGTCTTAAGGTAACTCCAGCACAAGAGGAACTTCATTTTTCTTTCCTTGTCCCTCTCATTTTCTGCCCATCAGACATCTAGCTTGTGTGTGGTGAGCTCCAGCATATTTCAAACTCTTCCTTTGGGCTGACAGTAGAAAGACAGAGAGCAAACCACAAACACGTCATCCACAATAACTCCCCAAAGTCTCAGAAGGTTAGGGAGCAGGCTGGCATCACATTTCCTCGCTTCAGCAGAAAGTAAGATAGGTTGGGAATATTGCAGGTTTTTTACAGTATCACCATTGCTAATCAGGTCTGATTATTCATGCTAGAAGCTGTGGCACAAACAGTTTTTTGAGTCTTCGTGATGTTCATACTCTCTGCTTTTTAAAAATAAGTACATAAATTGGCAGTGGCACAGTGCAGCTGGTTGTACGGAATACTGTGGTGGACAATACCAGTGTCACATTGCCAAAAATAATCTCTGAGCACAGCCACAGCTTTCAGGTCAAAGTTGTCCTCATTCAGTGAAGCAGCTATTTGCAAATACCAATCACAGAATATCTGGTTTCTAAGTATAAAGGATTTCACTTGGCATGAGGGGTCATTGGTAAAGCTGGTATGGATTTTTCTGGTTAAACTTTCTTCCAATTGAAACCAATCCCTTGTATCACAAAATATTTTGAAGAATCCAAATGATTATTATTTCTTCCCTGAAATGTAACACTTAGTATTTTTTCCAACTTTAGGAAAAAATTAAAAATCTCAGATTTCACATGAACATTCTGTGAAGTAGTTGTAGACAAATGTCTTATTTCCTGAGAGAATCCCTAGTCGGTACTGCTGAGACTGAAGTAGTGCTAAATAAAAGATGACATTGCTGAGGCCAATCCCTTTTTTAGTTACAAATGTGGATTGCCCCAAGGTAGGCAGTGCTGCTGAAAACCTCCCCGTTGCTCACAGCTTACTGGGCTCCTGCAGTGGTTAGACTGACACTGCCCATTGCCCAGACTGCTGCAGAACTTACATTGCATCATTGCTGCTTCAGTTATGAACATTTCCTAAAGAGCTTCCAAACAAACACAGGTGAATTTACCCCCATCATGTTAACTACATGGGGAGAAAATGACACAAGTGTCCTGTTTGCTCGCTTCTTTCTAGAAAACCAAAGATAAGGAATCAGATCACACACTTTAGTGAGCTTGTGAACATATGCAACATTCACCAGCAATGGCCAGTTAGACTAAAATTTAGTTTGATTTAGATCTAGACAGATGTGTATATCAAGCTGAGATATCTCTTGTAGGCCCTAGGAGTTCATTCCAATGGGAGCCTCTTTATAAACAGGAATCATTCTTCAGTATGGCTCAATGCACTTTGCCAGAGGTGGCCTTTTGCTTAATTTACTTTGTGCAAATGGCCAATTGAATGAGTAATTTGAACTGTCTTCTATGTGATGACTTAGTGTTGTGTAAGCATCTGGCTCTGAGTGAGGGGCACTGTGTTAGTGTGGCAGTCTAAGAATGCCTGTCTTTCATTCACTTGAAATTCATAATTCAGAAGAGTTCTGGGCTTTTACCAAGACAGGAGACAAGTCAAAGAAGATCTAGAAATTGAAAACATATTTCTTTACATCTTTGTAAACTCAAGGGAGCAAACCCCAGCATCATCAGTAACCCAGCAATAGAGAAGCAACACAGTCTGTCACAGAACACCCGGAAAAAGCCCAGGCTTCCCTAATTCATCTTCCCCAGTACATTCCTGGGGTAACTTTCTTCACGGTGTTTAAAGAGATGACTGAAAAAACCTGGTATGTCTAAGTAAGAAACACATACAGAAACCAGTCCTGGTTAGCTACACCTTATTTACATTGGTTTTACAAGTCTCCATGGCTGGAAGTCATTTCAGCACTGAGTGTGGCAACACTGGTGCTCATAATATTTTTAACACAGTGAAATCATGATGTTTTGACAGATTAAGAATAAGAATTGCCACAAGGGAACTTCATAATAGTAGCATCCATGAAGTACTGATTTAGCTCTACTCAGAAAAAAAATTAATGACTGTAGGGGTAAAAGGTTGACACTTTCCTCACAGTGAAGGTCCCAAGAGATATTTGGAAGGTATGGATGGTTTGGAAAGAGTGGTCAACTATTCATTGTTTCGAACCATTCTAGTAAGAGGCTTTCCTCAGCTGTGCTCTAGAGATGGAATGGGAATGGTACAGGATTTCAGAAACTCCTGCTCCAAGAGTCACTCAGTTGCCTCAGACATGCCAGTACTAGAGCTGAACAGAAACATACTAAGAGTTTTTATTTACTACAAAAGAACAATTCCTTAAAATAACAGCTGTTTCTGTGATATTGTGACTTGACCAACTTACCTTTCAAGGTAGAACTTTAAAAAATATTCAAAAGGTGTTCCAATAGTTTTTGGGGAATTCTGAAACAGAAAAGTTTCTCATTTTCAATTCTTCCTTAGTAAGAACCCGTAACAGCAAGAAGAATCATCCTGTCATTAGATGATAGCACTGGTCCTGTTTTAGTCCCATTGCCTCAAGGTGCCCTCCCAACTTGGGTATGGGATGGGCAGAGCTCTGCAGAGGCTGGGGCAGCCCCAGTGTGAACAACAGAGGCTGCACCAGGGACCAGAGACAGGGAAGAAAGTTAAAAAACACCTTTGTTTTCTTTTCTCTCCCAGAAGTAAATCTGTTAACTGACTTCAGAGCTCCTGCTTATTAATGAGCTGTGGAAAGCCAGGTGGCTCAATTCCCTTAAAATCCTGGCAAACTGCAGGGATATTTGGCTCCTGCCAGATCCTGTGGGCACTTGGAGGATGGTCCAATCAATCCATCACAATAAATTGCCTTTCCCATAACTGACCAGCTTTCTGTCTACACGATCTCTACGCTGTGCTTGATGCTGTGGGAGTTACTGTATTGTCACCTAGACAGCACCGTGGTCTCATTGCAGGAGAAAAATGTGCTTGTCTGTGATTGCAGAAGCCATGAGAAGGTTCTAGAATTGCCAATCAGCTCCAAATATGTCAAAATACAGCCTAGAGAAATGCTCAGCAAAAAAGATACACTGACTATGTTGAAATCTGTTGAAATTTTGGGTTGCAAATTGAGTGCAGCATACAATTATAACCAAATGTTTGAGACGCTGGAATTGAACACTAAAAAAAACCCAAATAAATTATGTTATATCTTAGAAAGAAAAGTATACAGGCTGTATTCTCTGCTATAAAGGAACAAATAAATTTCAGAAAGGGTATAGGGTGGGTGCTGGCATAAAGCTGTACGTAAGCAGTGATTAGCTCCTGTTTTTATGTGTGTCTGCTGCAGAAAACATGATCTTGGTATGATGTTATGATACGCACCGCTGGGGAAGAGGACAAAACAGAAGGACAAAGTGTGTGCTTTGAAGAAATCACCTTATGATAGTCATGAAGCAAAAAAGCACATTTTACACTGCGATGCTTGTCTACGAACACAACATAACGCTGTGCAAATAACCAAGCTGCTCCTGGTTTTAAAAGCAGTGTAACTGTGTATGTGCAGCAGCCTGAGCCAATTTAAATGAGTCTGGCTCTTTTACTGCACAGAGCAACTCTACTGCCCTGTATTCAGTCTAACTTGGAACAAACTCCTTGTTTTGCTTTGTGTCTTACTGATGCAGCAAATTCAGTATTGTCAGTGTTCAATTGTTTTGAAAACCTATTTTTTAGTTCAAAGACTGCTTTATACAAAAGTTACTGTGTGTTGCTATAATCACTTGTGAGCTTTTAATCATGCCATTAACTGTTTGAAGTACAGGTCTGCTGTACTCAAACTCCCACATTGCCGTAAATACTGTTTTATTGCATTAAATCTCAGGACAGATTCTGTCTAATCTGTACTCAACAACGATGTTAAAACCTTAAGACTAATTTACTTTTTACTTAATCCCTGTCGATTTTCTTTAATACAGATCCACCACAGATGAATAATGTCATGCCAACATCTCCCCTCCTTCCTCAGATGGCACATCAACATTCATACCCCAGCCTGGGACAGATCACAAACCCATATGAGCAGCAGCCCCCAGGCAAAGAACTTAACAAGTACGCGTCTCTAAAGGCAGTCGGTAAGTAAGCGACGCAATGCGCGACTTCTCCTTTAGCTCAGCATGTTGCACTTGCTGCTGGCAGCTGACATTCTGCCTCCAAGTTGAAAACCAGGTCTAGCTCATCTGGACTATTTCATGACAGTATTTCATATTGAATATCCCATGGTAGAATTTAATATGGAATAACATGTTAGTTGGAAATGCAATGAAAATTAAGCCGAGGATTGCAATTAAGGGATAAGAAAACTACATGCAAGAACTGGTGCTCGTATGATGCAAGCTCATACATGCACACAAAACCGCCCTGTGCCCCTGCAAGTCATTTTTCAGCAAGTTTCACCTGTGTCATACACACAGTGTTCCGCCCCACTTCTTTATGCCCTAAACCTGCAAGGAGCAGGGTTGGACTTGATGGTCCCTGTGGGTCCCCCTTCCAGCCTGAGGTATTCTATAATATGCCTAGGTATGCATTGTGATGTTTATTTCCCATAGCTTTCTACACAAATGAGAGAGAAAATCATCACCTGCTAAATACTTCCAAAAAGAGAAGGCACTCACACAGTTCTGAAGTAAGAGCTTCCACATTTCCTGCAAGATGTACATTAGTAGGTCACCGAAGGAATGCTCTGAGATCTTATGATTTCAAACAATTAGTGCATGATAAAACTCCTAATAAAGATCCCAGTGGTGGCTATTTTCTGTGCCTGATTAATATTATTTTAAGTAAATGAGAGAACATCCTCAAAGAAACAGTTGTGGGGAGGGAAAAGGGCAATACTGAGTAAAACATTCAAAAGAATTTTCATATTGAATGTCTAAGCTTATAATAATTTTCAGGGGCTTTAAATAGCTACTGCACCCCCTGTGATGACAGAAAGCCCATTCTAGACAGTAATACATTAAGAGCTTGGGGGTTTTCCCACTAATCCGTGCTTAGCTTTCACATATGGATGTTGACGTTGTTTCCCCATAAATTTAGAGTAATGCCACACTCCCTATTTCCCAACAGAGATACTTATCTAGAAAATCAGCAGAACAGCTAAGAGCTTTCTGACTTACGAACTGAGTATTCACCATGCCAGAAAAAAACTTCATCACAAACTGACATTCCTTTATCTGCACTTCAGGATACCAGACCTCTAACAAAGTGTGCATCAATGTCCCATCTCAAATAGTTCAGTTTTACTTTAGCTTGTTGGTTTTGTACTTTACAAGTGGCGTTTTAAATCTGCTTATAAAAACAAGAGTTAATAGCTTTCTGCTGGGTTTTGAATACCAAGCAGCTTTACAATTCCTTCTTCAAAAGGTGCTACTGTGTAATGATGTGGTGATTATCACAGATTTATGCACTGATATTGAGCTTTTTCAGATGTCAATTTAGGTCAGGCCAATCATCAAAGCTAAAAGGTATTTAACCATAACAAAATGAGAGATGAAACACTCTAAGAAATTTCTCTCATCTGCCCAAGAGCCACTGAATGTACCTTTCGAAAAAATTATTAAATTAGAACTTAGATATGTCTTGTGTGTCTGAGTACAAGTTTTTAAAACAGCTAGATTATAACCATACAGTTAAATCAACCTTGAATGATTGTGCACTTCAGCTCCAGAAGTTGTATAATGCCTCTCAGAATCTTAAACTAAATTAAACACAATTTTCAGGGACATTTTCTTTCAGGGGGATTGCACCATCTTCCCATGCTTTTCCCCTATCCTCTCTATGCCTTCTCTGTTTTATTTTCCCCCACAGATCTACTGGTATCAGACCACATTAGCCAAGTTCTAGATGCAAGTGAATTTTCACAAATACAAAAGTGCTGCATTGTGATCCAAACTTCTTAGCAAAAACAAGAGAGATTTTGAAACTGTTACACATTCACACCTTCTGTCTGGACTTATGGAACAAGAACTAAATACACCCAGTTTTCAACCCTCTTTAGACTCTCAAGGCCCTGGTTCTTCCCAAGAGTACCTCTTGAGTACATCCAAGGTCACAAAGAGGTTTTTGCATGATGCCAGCCAGGCCCAGGTCTGTGACCACGCTGACATCCAGCTCTCCAGACTGCACACTGCAGGGTTCGTGTTGGCTTTCAGAGAGCTCTGACAGGAAACAGGAGCTGGCCTACATCAAGCCCACCAATACAAATTTAACCTGACATCACCTTTGAAGCAACCAGACATAGACTGAGTTCACCCTGACCTCAAGTCACAGGGCAAAGGCATTTTTTGCCTGCCAACCTTCAGGCTTGTATTTATGGATCCCCACAGCAGGTTAATGAGTGTGTGTAGCCCATTTGCCTTTGCATTCATTGATAGTGGCTTGGGGGTGTATTCATTTACCACAACAGAAACTTTATAAGGGATCTTCATCTCTCCATGCATTTGAGGCAAACCATATTCATTTAAGTGCCCCTTACTCTGCATGATCCCATTGTTCAGGTGTAGTCCACTGTGCTTAACCCTTTTCTTTAATAAGGGGTTGGAGGAAGAGACATTTCCAGTGCTTTGTAGCAACTGTAGCTATGGTACATTAATATCCCTCATCAGAATGTGGCCATAAGTGGTAAGAAGTTTAGATAACTGAAAAAGTGAAGCTTTACCAGAGGCAGTATTGAATTAATTTCTACACAGCTGCTTTCTTCTCAACTACAGATGTCCTAAAAATTTGGCTAATTTTAGAAGTGAGCTACTCATTCCTCAGTGACTGTCTGCTGTGAAAATTCAGTTTATGGAAAAGCAGTAAGACACATTAATCTCTGTTTTGATCATGTTCAAGTTCTCCAATCTCCAATTCAGTGAAGATTCAAGTGCTTGTGAAAACAAGAGACAGCAGTACCCTTGCTATTAATTTGCATTGTGCTGCTGAGTGAGAATGACCCATACCTTGGTAGTGAGACCAAGCTGATCCCTAGGAAGCAATTTTAAAGCTACACCTCATACTCCATGTGACAGCACTTACAGAGTGTGGTTGGACGTTGGACTGTTCATGCATGTGTGCAGTGCAACGTGTGCATTGCAGTGTCTCATTCAGCACTACAGGGGAGAAGAGAGTTGAAAAGGTTGCTGTGGACGTATTTTATTTAAAAAGCTAAATATTTTTACTTGAACAAACTCAAACTGCACAACCAAACCCTTTTACACTCAATGGGAGAGGATGTTTTCCTCATTTCTTGTTAGGAATTCCTTTATTTGTTTCAGCCTCCAGAATTCCTTAAGTACTGACCATGGCTTCTGACCACATTCACCTTTTCCCCTTACTGCCTGCTGGCATTTCCATCTCTGAATGATGTGAGGACATTCTGTGCCTATTTAAATTCTCAGATGAGTGCTTGGAATACAGCACCAGTGAGCTGAGATGTGCTTACTGTTTTCCTCTCTGCACTAGAATTTTACTCTCCTTCTACCTTGGCACACACTCTACCAGGGAATAATCAGCAGAAGACAGAGGACCACTTGGAATTGAGACAGAGAACACATATTTCCTGAACAAATAAGAAATCTACCTCCTAGTGTCTCTAGCCTACCTGGCTGACTGATCTGACTTATTGATAGGTACACTCGGTTCATCCATTATTTTTCCATTTTCAAGCCAGAGAATCTCTTTTCAACAATGCCAAATTTTTCCCACCTCAGAATGTGAGAGACTATCTGAGGGAAAAGGGTTAACGAGCTCCAAGGCCAATTGAATGTTGTGTGCCAATAAACACCCAGTGCTTAGAAATTTCAATTTTTGGTCACCTGAGATGACATGATCCTGGTTTCCTTCAGTGCTTTTGCAGTATTTGATTATTTATGTGAAAAGTGCAGAAAGAGGTTTTTCTGCATAAATTATTCTTATTTCCAGTTCATCAACCGTGTTTTTACTCCATGCTTAAATGGTTATTGCTCACTTAACAATCCTGACATGCCTAAAGCTACAAGTGGATGGAGATTTTGTAGCTGAACACCTTCATGACATTCAAGTCCCAGGACATACAAAGGTAGCTCATCACAAATTTTTGTGCACATCATTTGGACATTCATTTGGAAAGCATGAACAATCCAACTTCAAATTCCACTCTGCTAAGCTGTAAGAGTTATAGTCCATCCTGTTGATTAAGAGTTTCCTAGAGCTCAAACTGGCCTCATTATCCTGAGTTGTTAGTTACTTATTCGGCTCAGTAACAGTTAATTTTCTTTCCTGAGTTTCAGGGAGCGCGAAGTCACTATTTTTAGACCTTCTCGCAGAAATTAAAAAATACCCCAAACCCAACTTCTAAATCCTCAGAGGACTGGGAAAATGATCACTCAGCTGCTGGGGACATGCACAGATAAGCAACTAAAATATTTCTAATTTTTCTACAGTGTAACATGATTTTATATTTCTTTGATAAACTTTCTTCTTCCCTTCTCACACACACAAACATTTGAGGAACTGAGTGGACATTGTCAAAAAAAAGGCAATAAAAATACAATGGACAGAATTCCTCCCTGAAACACAGACCCAGAAAGCCTTCTCTGATGCTGGGAGTTGTTAGTCTCCTGTGGGATTAAATCAGATCTAATTGATTTGATATAGTGAAGCTAGGAGGATATAATTGGCAGCAGACCCACCATCACATCTCTGAGTCTACAGCTCCCAGCATTTCTTAAAGCTGCACAGTTCTTTGATCCCAGAGGAAACATTAGACAGTGATCCAGCTCTACTTGCAGTTGCAAAGCTGTGAAGTGAGATTCTGCAAATACGACACTCGGAGAATAAATATCTCCTGGTTAGGTCCCTGCAGAAAGGAGTGTGGCCACAAGTGTGCCAAGGCACCAGGCAACAACTCCCCCAGAAAGGTGAAGCACATGAGAAAACTGAGCTGGTCGTGTGTCCTCTGCACACACGGAAGGATCCAAAGGGAAGATCACCCTAAGGTTAGCTCTGGGCTGTTATCTTTGAACCATCTTCCTGTCTGATGGGAAATTTGTTGCTGCATTCTCCTGAGCTTCAGACCTTCAATTTCCATAGAAATGACTGTAACTCTTTGCTGGTACGAGATCTGTCTGTTGAAAATAGAAGTGACTTCACAACGACCTCCTAAGAATCTGATTCCTATCTCACCATGAGACTCTGCACCATTCCCTGTAGTTCATTGTGCTCTGGCCTGGAAAGAAACACTGTAACTGGAAAAATGGAAACACACAGCATGCCTGCCCGTGCATTCACAGGGTTGATACAGTCCACTTCTAGAAAAAGCAGAACTACAAAATAATTGGACACAATATGTTTGTATTAATTTACTTTCCTATACCAACCACACTGTTACACTGAGGAGTAAATATTCATATTTCTTTGGAAGGCTTAAAATGGGAATTGTGCTTTCTTTTCAAAGACTAAAGAAATTTTCAGTTACCACTTCCGTAAGCAATTACACAAAGATGGATCAAAAAAAAATCTGGGACATGGGAGTATCTCACTAGATTTAACACCACGAAAAACTGACAAGGAAGCACAGATTAATGCATCACTTGTAATATCCAGAGGGTGATTCAGATAATGATTTCATATATCCAGAGGTATGTGCTGTGTCATAAATAATGCTTGACTATGCAATCTGCCCAACTCAACACTGGAACTACAGATTTGGCTCAAGGAAGTGTGACATAAAAGCTTGGTATCTTTTTATTATTATTATTTACTCAGCCCAGTGTGGCTGGAGAATTTGCAGCTTTTGAGTGTTCATTTGTTAAGGAAGTCTTTCATATTTTTTTCCTTGCTTCTTCTTCAGGCATAAGAGAAAAGCCAAGCAGCACTCAGGAGCAAGCCTTGCTTTACCAATCCCCCTGCCAGGACCTTCCCTCAGCCTTCCCATTCCCCAGCCACAGGAAGTGCAGCATCACTTGTTTCACTCTTCTGATGAGACCCAGCAAATTTCGCATCCTGCCCAGTGCATGCAGATGAAATTACAAGACCTTTTCTTGCTTCCACTAAATCATTTAATTTTCTGTTATTTACCCAACTGCCTTCTGATACCTACAGGCACACTGTCATAGGTGAATATAAAATGCTTGGAGAGTCTTGATCAAAATATTTTCCTGTTTTATCATCCAGCACACTCATTTCTTCTTCCAGTGAAGTACCCATATTTTAATTATAAATATGTTTTTTGTGCAGAGACTCAGTATCTTGAGCTAAATCATCTGCTTTGCTGACATCCTTTTTTGGCCTTTTAAAAAACAACATTTTACTGTAAAATCTACAAGTGGATTTTCTTTCTGAGGATGGGGAATTCTGCTCTAAGCAGTCAGACTTCCAAGCAGCCATTGCCCATTCCATCCTTCAGCAAACAGATTTGTGAACTTTGGGGATATGTTGGTCTTGGCAGAAGCAACATCATGGTAGGTGGAAGGAAACTGCAAATACTCCTTCTTTTACGAGAAACAGTTTTAACACCAAAGTAAGATGCTCTTAAACACTGCCATCTATGTTGTCTCATTTCTTAGACTTTAACAACACACTGAACTTGGGAAAGAAAGGAAATCTGACCTTGAGGTGCATTTAGTTTAGGTTTAAACTTTAAACTTTTAGTTTTCTGGGTTGGACTCACACCTAGTGAATGTTTTTTCTGAATTTGGTCCACTAGCTGGTTTTATGGTGGCTGAAGACTATTTATGAAAATTGATTAAATCTTAATCTATTTTTCATGCCAAAATAGCAAATTTAAATTTGTGCATCCTAATTCTTGTTCTTGATGTTGATATTCTCTGCTCACATGCTCCCTACCACACAGAAACAGCTTTTTTGCTATCATCACATTAAAATAGTGAAAATTAAATCTTGAGCAATCATTCATAAAAGTTCAGCTTATAAACACCACTCCACATTCCATCAGTTATACACCATGTAGCACTCACCCTCTTCCACTGAAAATTAGGTTGGTTCTCTGGAAACAAATTGATTTTAAAAATCCTTATTGATAATGAATCAAAATGAAAAAATAGTTATTTTCTCCTTTTTTTGAGACATAAAGGACAGATCTAAAATAAGAGTACCAGGAACCCAGCTGACCCCTAGAGAATGGGGGGTTTTGCTGTCTTGTCCTTGAAGATAGAGCCTTCAGAGGTAACGAGCTTACAGTAACCAGGCTTATTTCCATCTATTGAGATCAGTGGTGGCCCCAGGAAGAAAACAAGTAAATCTAAATCAAGCACGGGTTATTCCAACCTATTTCTATGAAATTATGATGAATTATGCATGAGTTTTTTTACACATTAAGTGAAGACACGAGTGAAACTTTATGCTCAGGCAATAAGAGTGAGCCAATAAAAACAAGGCTCAGCTCATGCGATGACAAAGTCCAACAATGCTGAGCATTTTCACTTGCAGCCCTTCCTAAACATCCCTCTCTGTAACTGTTTTATTTTGCAATATAAACATACTTCTCATTCTGCAATGCAAATTTTTTTAATCAATTATTTAAGCATAGAGATTGATCTTAAACATTCGAAAACAACTGTGAATACTTGCAGATGAACAGCAACACTGTGGGATCCCAGCTCAAATCTAGATTTAGTCTGAAGTGTGGCTTTTAACAGTTCCCACCATGGAGCCTACACATTGCACTGCTTGCTCTTAACATATATCACCCATTTTCCCCTCTGAACTATTAGCGTTGTAGGTAATGTATGGCAATATTTTTGCAGGAAGAGTCTCATACATGTGTTCAACATGTGATATCATGTTTTAAGACTTTTCAGCTTTGTACATGGATATATGTCAAAAGCAGAGTGCAATGTTCTTCAGGATTACCCATGAACACAAAAGATAGTAAGACAACTGATAGGAATGAATCCCTTATTAACATTAACATATAAATAGCAGCAATTATCTGTCTGCTATTTTGGTTCTGCAAAGGGGGCTCTGAAGACAGTAAATGTGTTTTTAAGAAATTGCACAGATAAAAGTCACAGAGAATTGCTTTATTCCTACACATTCATACTATAATAACAAAGGGCTTGAGCCATGGAGGAAGAGTGTAACATGATTTGTAATGCACAGTTAATTTTTGCAAAAATCCTTCCCTAACAGCTTATTTGAAGAAGGATAAGGGGAAAAAAGAAGCTGAAAAAAAAATCTGATGTGTACTAGTTATGATACTACAGCATCAAAAAAAATTACCACAAAGATATCATTTGGTCCCAGTCTAAGGGAAATATTAAGTACAACAGGTAATTTCTGTAGTGGGAAAGCCTGCAAAGCTTTCTAGGCTATGGAAGGTGCTGCTGTGGAAAACAGCCAGGGCCCTGCCACAGGGGAGGAGGAAGAGCTGCAGCTCAGCACTGCTGCTGCTCATTTTTCCCAGCAATTGATATGATTGCAATTCCTGGGAAAAAGGGGAGAGAGGAGCTGTACACTCCTCTGTGGCTGCAGTCTGGTGTGTGCACTATTAACTATTCATGGCAGACAGCTGCATTTCCAATTCTTCCCGGGCTGTCAGTCACTGATGCTGCTGCCTTACACGAGGGCTCTGTTCAGAGCAGGCACCACTTCTGCTCTGCCTTGGACTTGGCACAAGCTGCATGAAAACCTGAAGAAACTAATTTTCTTCTGACAGGGCAAGTTTGGGGATTGCCAGGGAACACTAGTTCCTTTCAGTTTGACACACATCTCTGGTTTGGAAACCTCTGGCAACCATGCTCAAGACTTTAACAATACAAATGCCATAGAATCTAAAAAGAGGGAGACAGGAAAAGAAGAAAAGAAAAATCCAGAACTCAATGTGTATGAGTATAGCTATGAAATTACTTCCTTTTTTTTTTTTTTTTAAATTTTTCCTCCTAAGAAAAGAGTAGAAAAAGATAACTTTCTAATAGAAACAGCTTATGCCAGAACTATTTTGGAAAAAAAAAATCAACTTCAATCCAGAACAATTACTAAAAATTCTTTAAAATTAAAGCGGTTAAGAAACAGATCAAATGAAACTAAATTAGGCAAAAAATAGCTATTATATCACTGAGACTTTTTTTTTTTTTTTTCATTTAACCAGTGTAATTCAAAAAGCCTTTAGGTCTTTCTTCATGTTGAGAAATAGTAGTGTAAATCTGGTATGATGCCAGTTGAAAGGCAGAAAAATGCAGGTTTATTTCAGAACTAAAAACACATCTTAATTATATGTTCAGACTCTGAATTGCATTTCTGTGTGTTCTCATGCAGTTTCCTATACCACCACATCTGGTATTTGCAGCTTACCTGTAGCTGATTCAGACATCTGTGTAAGAGTTATAACCAGCAGTATACTAAAAGAAACTATCAATCAAAAGTATTAAAACTGAAAACAAAATTGAGCACACAGAAGAATGCCAACAGCAACGTGTGAAAAGAAAATTAAATTATGTTCATGCTAAGAACAGTTATTACAAATAAATGTGGTCAGGAATAGCAGAGCTTTTTCAGTCAACGTTAGATAAGGTAAATTGACAACTGAAGGAAAACCAGACAGGCTTGTTTACATGCCAAACCCCACTGCAGAGCTCGGCGAGCTCTTTTCTGCAGTGCCCCCCATCCCCTCTGTGTGCAGCTGGCCAGGGCAGCCCCTGCCTGCAGCACCCCCCCAGGAGCAGGGCACCCCTGAGCAGGGCACCCCTGAGCAGGGCAGCCCCGAGCAGGGCACCCCTGAGCAGGGCATCCCCGAGCAGGGCACCCCTGAGCAGGGCAGCCCCTGCCTGCAGCACCCCCCCAGGAGCAGGGCACCCCTGAGCAGGGCAGCCCTGAGCAGGCTGCTGGAGCCCCTGGCTGCAGGAGCCCCTGGCTGCAGGAGAGGGGCTCCCACTGCTCAGCCCTGCACGCTGCTCCTGCACACGCAGAGCAGGCAGCGCCCCTGCAATCCTGAGGAGGCTCTGCCCTTAAACAAACTGAAGGTCCTCACCGACCAGAAAGGTTACAAACAATTTCGTATTATTGTTGATGTATGAAAGCATTGCTGCAAACTTCTGACACAATCAGATTTATCCTGAGGAGCATTGAAAACCACCCAGTGAAAAAGCAAGCAAGATTACCGAAGGGAGAAGTGGAAGAAGCCTTTTAAGCAAATCTCCTAAATGTTAACCTCTTTGGCTTTGGACAGCATTTTTAGAAAGCAAACCAAACCCTCCTTTCCTAAATCAGTTTATGCTGCAGTCATGCTTTATTCAGAAGTTAAGCATGACAGCATGACTCCTTAGATAGTTTCTATTTCAAAAGGCAAGTTTTCATACCATATATAAGGTTTCCAGTAAAACTCAAACAGATAAATATGCTTAAATGAGATAAAATGAAATAAATATTTCACAGTAGAACTTTTCATATTTATTTGCCATTGTAGATTCCATGAAAGCCAGAAGCTTAGAGGCCTTTAGGAAAAAAAATAATGAAAAAACAGATTTACAGTTACAGGACAGCCACTGGCTGCATTTTCAAAGAAAAGTCAAAGATTTTAATACATAATTCTCTGAGACTTCTTTTACAATTTCATCCCTTGGATCAAGAATAGAACTGGCACTCTTACTTCCTTCTTAAGTTTATCATTCATTGCATGATACTGAACCAGCAGTTTAGCATGTTAGTGCTAGAATTTAAAATGTTAAATCACTTGATTTGCAAGTATTCTGCATACCACTGGCCGCTAGATTAGGTAGAATGTGTGTGTGTCTGGAGTATTTTGATCAAAACCAAATCACAATATCACTGCAGCACTTTGCAAAATTGAATCATAAATATTGCAATTTAATACTATGTAAATCAATGCAGGCAAATATACAAAGCCCAGCTGGAAAATCTGTTTTACATGTCCAAGGAGAAACCTGCCTAAACTCATACAGTAAATAAACATTTGGAAAAAGAGAAAGAAAAAACCCAAACCTGGCAGTGCTGTGCTTTTTTGCACGTTGTCAGAAGAGGGGTGCTTCTGCTCCCAGACATGTGGCTACTCTTGTATTGCAGGGAATGGTGACCCTGCTTCTGGTGAACCACACATCAAGTCTGATGCCTGAGGACTTCATCAAAATCTGTCTCAGTGTTCCCAGCCAGGCAGCAGACTTTGCTGGGGGGTTAAAGAGCATTGCCGAGACCAGAGGCTTCACTTACCCGGTCTAATTACATTCCTATCCTAAACCATTCCTAATGCATCTCAAAACTCAGGAATATTCTGGCCTCTTCAGCCTTTCCATAAACTGTCATGAAAATAATCAAAAGAAGAGAAGAAATGTTTGGGCCTACATATTTATCTTTTTCTGTGTCTCGTATCTTGAAATAATTTTATTTCACTGAGAAAACAACATGTAGTCTTGTGTCTGGAGGTGGACAAGCTCTTTTCAAACAATGCCTGAGAAGAAAAGGTTGATATGGTTTGTTCCTTCGTGCTTGGTCTCTCTCCAGATCACTCTAAGAAATCGGTAAATAGATGAAGTGGTAAAGGGGGCCAGGAGAGGAATAACACTGAGCCACAAAAAGTAGGTTCTACAAAACTTATGTGGGGTTCTATGCATTATGTATTTTTCTTTACCTCTGTCAGTAAAAAAAACATGGGAAAGAATCTAAAGACATCAAATAGCCTTCATTTTCAGAATGTCTTGAATAAAGGCAAAATAGTTTTAGAAGAAAACCAAATATTTAGGACAGAAATCAATGCAGGCCACAGGATGAATTCTGAATTTTCAAAACTCAATACAAGAATGAGAAGGACTGCAAAAATGAATATAAATGGTCTTTGACCTTTCTGGAAACTTAGTATGGTTTAAAATTGCCCCAACTTGTAAAGAGCCACCCCAGTGCCTATGAGATGAGAACAGCCAGTGAGCAGCCATGGAGTAACCACACTCCTTCCTCTTGGCCACAGACAGATCTCTCATCATCCTGCCCATTCCCCATTCTACCAACAGAATCCTGTCTAGCTGAAACTTCCCCATGCAGTCTATTTTCCAACACACTTCATATTAATGCAGAGCAAATTCTTCTATGGTCCATGACAGCTGGTAAGCCCCTTAATTCAAAACACAGGTCATTAGTTATTTATTTTACTGTATGGAACACATTTTTCTGTGAATTTATTGGATCCAATTCATATCTGGGGCAGCAAATAAACTCTGTCCATGTGAGTTTTTTCCCCTCACCCAAGAATAAACTTGTGTTAGTGTACAAACGATACTTCTTTGATTTTCAGATGAAATCCTGCAAGAACTCTCACACAGAGCTGGTTTATATCCTGGAAGCCTTTGAACATATTGTCTTAGATGCCAGCTTGGAAAGGCAAATGAATAAGCAATCACACATTCAGACAGGATCAACAGCACCACCAAAGGCAGCAGTGCAGTATTTCCCTGGGCAAAATTCTCATGTTGTCTCTGAGTCAGGATTCATTACCCTTCTGTCTTTCCTTGAGTTTTCACTTCCATTACTTAGAGAAATATAAGTTTCCCATAGCTTCAGGTAATGACAGCGTCATCTCAGCAAACTCACAGCTGCAGAAACAAAGCCTTGTTACAAACTGCTATAAATGACATAGGGACAGCCCTACAGAGAAACCACGCACAAACGGGCACTTCCTTCATTTCAGCTGTTACCTGGTGTGTCACCGGAGCAATTCCATTGCTCTCCTGTCCTCAGCACTTTCCACTGGCTTGCTTTCTGCATCTCTAGCCCTTCATTTGAAATACAGACTTTTTGGCTAAAATAAAGCTCTGCATTTCACATAGTTCTTAAAATATATTCCGATAACAAACAATTCTGTAAATATCTAGCAAGAAACAGTGTCCCTACATATTTTCATAGCTTCTGACTGTGACTGTAAGCTTGCCCAAAAGTTTGGATTTGGGGTTTTGGTTTTTTACTGTCTTTAGACCTTTTGTAAGGGCTCACTCCTTTGTGGATTCTCTTTCCTCACTTCAAAGGTTTCTTCTCACTCCTGGGTGCCTATTTGCACAAAAACTGTAGGACAGAATTGTCTTTCAGGAATCTATATCTTCCCACAGCTGTAAAAAGTCATGTGAGTATTCAGAACCATGTTGTGGACCCACAGAGTTAAGAGCATTGTCAATAAGGCAAAGAGTTCAAAACCCCTGCAATATTTTACAGGAAAAAGAAAGCATTCACAATGCTAATGCATGTCCACGTGACTCTATGCCACAAGTGCTTGCACAGTGACTTTGAAGACTGCTTAAGCTGGGGAACAGAACAACATTACATCGTTTCAGGGCCACCACTCAAGTTAGGCTTATAGTCAAATAAGCTCACTGAGAAATTCTGACCCTATTGCAGCCACAAGGATTTTTGCCACTGATATTCAAGGAAACATATTTTCAGCCATGGTATTTATTTGGTAAGAGACTCACTGGTTTCCGTGCTTTTGTTACACAACTATGGATTATGAAGAAAGATGTGAAACTTCCACATTTGTTCATGGGCAATTATCAATCAGCACAAGAACAAAGCTTTTCTCTCTTAGTGACAGATTTAGGAAGAAAGGTGAACCTTGAACAACAACATACCATGTAAAGCCCATTTTTTTCTGATCACTTCGTCTAGGTGAGCCTATAGTCACTGAAGTTTTCCTAGGCATTTCCATACTCTTGCTATCCCAAGCAGCTTGGTAGCCACCTCCTTTCAAAATCAAAATCCAAGGAATAAGTCAATGGCTCCAATCTGAAACATTTGACAGCAGTACCAGCAAAGTCAAGACCAAAACAAGTTGTGGTCACTCTCTCTAAGGCATTGCTGGATTCACGTAAGAGTGAGGAGCAATCTGCATTTTACATCATAAGCTCATGGTTGTACCACTGCTCCAACAGAGTGGGATTTCAATCTAAATTCCCTACCCAGCAAGATGCATCCCTTCTGCTAGGATGGGCCCCACCCAGATTCACATCCTCATGAACTTGTGCTGTGGAGCAGAAGAAGATTCAAGATTTACTATTCTAGAAAGACAAAGGAAAAGGAAGCATCTCTTCAGCTTAATAGTTAAGGTACCTGGCTGAGAGGGAGAAGTCCTCCTTTTGATCCTTACACTGTTTCTGTATTCTTTCACTTATTCATTTCATGAACAGCAGGAATAAAGCCCAAGTTCTCCCCAGTGCCAGACTCACCCTTAAGGTTGGAAAAAAACGTCATATTTCAACTTTTCTTCCAGATGAGCAGCTACAACAATAACTAGATTTGTAGGTGCACTACCTTAAAGAAGTAAAAACCTTACAGAAATATTGAAACTGAGAACATTTTTTTAGTTAGCTACCAAGAGGAAGGAACACAAATAATAACACTTGGAATTAAAGCCCTTCTTCTATTATTATTTGGCAGTGTTGCAATTCTAATTCTTTACTCCTTTTGCAAATACAACAGTGATATCTTTAAATCATACTTTTACTGATCAAGATACAGAAGCCAATGCAAAAGGCACTTCTATAGCACCTTTCATCCAAAATCTCAGAATACTCTACAAATAGCAATTCAGCTTCCTAACACAACTACCTCCTCCACTGTGCTAACAGCTCATTTTACAGCAGGTGAAACCAAGGCAGAGGGAAGTTGAGTCATGTACCTAAGGTCACATAACAAATCCATCCTCTAATTCCAAAATATCTCTTTGGATGTTTAAAGTCCACAAAATATTTATAGGGTCTGTTTAAGAAGAAAAACAAACTCCCTCAGATTCACAGTTGATTTTTAAAGTAGTTGGCTTCAGGATACTATTAATATACTTTTCTTGGTAAAACATTTTTTACAAAACCATGCTCAATATTACTGTTCTGAATCTTTTCTGCTTTGAAAATGAGAAGTAAAAAACCCTGTTTCTACACTGTACTAGCATCAGGTCACTCAAACAGGGCAGAGCCCACTGCTATTAAGAAATGTGCATGAAAGAACAAGGACTGCTGTAACAGTTGCCAAAAGCCCTCTTGAACAAGTGAACAATTCAGTTTTATCAATGCTGATTTTGCTCATGTTTGCTGTAAGGGTATCTCCTCCCCCTGTTTCTGGTACCTGGGCCTAAGTGCACACCTGCGTGTGCAAGCAGGAAGAAAACAGGATTGAGGGAGGTTAAAACATTCAATGCAGGGGTTGCCTCTCACTGCCAGCACTGAACTCTGAGGCACAGGGAGGAATGCTCAGGCAAAACCTGCAAAACATTACTGGATCAGGACAAGCACAAACAGCAGCTCTCCCACACTGGCACTGCCACACGAACGTGCAATCAGCCACTGGGCAGCTGCTCGCCAGCTTTCTGCGTGACTTTGCTGATGAGGATTTACTGTTCAAGTCCTGGGTTGGTCTCCTCAAGCCCAGTTTCCAGAGAACAGTTGAGAAGTTCCTAGAAAGGGACTATGGACTATATCAGTTTAAGCAACTTTAATGGAACCAAGTTTACAGAATTAATCATTTCACTTTCTGTGTGGTTTGCCATAAGAGACTAAGAGTTAAAAATTTGACATTATAACACGGCATAGAGAAGAGCAAAACCAACTTCAGACATGTCATAGGCACAATCCTTGTGAGGCTGATTTCTTCCTCCCTGTTTCAATAGTGAAGGTATTCCTTATGTACAGCAGAAAGAAAATTCACTCTTCCGTAGGACATCAGCCTTGCTGTGACTGGAGGTCTGAGTAATTATCTAATGTCTGATAAAATTCAGAGACCCAGGACCATTGCTGGCAGTTGGAAAAGGTGTGAGTGAGAAAAAGTCAAAAGAAACTGAGGACATAGCTTGAGCTTGTTGTGGCCTCAAAGAGAAAAATGGCATGAAAAGCCAGGCAATAAAAATATCTCCAATTTTTGGTCATTATTTACATAGCTGCATCACCACTGCTATTTCTAGAAAGAGAAGTCATTATTTACCTTGTAAATGATTAAAGATCTTGGCTACAGAAGACAAATTGCTGCAGCATAACTAAGATAAAATTAAAACTACAAACTTACAAATTTACTCTATTCTTACATTAGATTAGCTAAGTTTTTAATTTTTGTATGCAAATTAAACTAATTCAAATGTGAAACAGGCATACAAATGTATCTCTATTAAAAGCTGGACATAATTAATTGTGCTGAATTTAAATTATATAAGCTAGTGTGACTTTTCATAAATAGCCAAGGTCTAAGTCATGCGACATAGAAACTCGCTCCCCTAACAGCTGGCCTGCAGTGCCTTTGATGTAAAAATTTATAAAAATGAATACTTGTATGAATATTCACAGTGCCTTTTCTGCAACCACTTTTTCAATTATTGATAACAGATGAATGAGATAATAGCAGTGCAAATGCATTTCCACCCCGTTTTTATTCAACTTGTATATAATGGTCCTGTGACATTCAGGGAATATTAACAAATTAAAAAGACAAGCCACATGTACAACTGGAAACAGCACTTTCAGGGAGAAATAGGTACAACTTCTTGATTATTCAGATTACAGCTCTCTAAATGAAGCAACTCACTCCAAAATCAAAGCAGAATTTCACAGACTCTCTTTGTAGCACATGACAGGCCTATCATGCAACTGCACACCCTGGGCTGAAATGAGAACAGGCCATTATCTCCATTCTGTGATTTGTTTCAAGCAGAAGACACCTGTATGCTATAGAAAAGCATTCACTCAACGACTGAAAAAGGAAACAGATGGAGTTGGGTAAAACACACAAAGTCCAATTTGACAGCACAGAAAGGAGCAATTTCAATCCACTGGAGAGGAAACACCTCTTTAATGACAAAATTAGGAATTTAAGAGCAGAGTCCAGTTTCACAGTCATTATAGAAAAAAAATGTCATGAGATAATAAACAGCAACTGCCTTTGGTAATATTCCTCCCTTTTGAGGGGCCAAGACAAGGGGCATGCACAACTGAAGCCTGATCTTGAAGATTAATATGGTGCTCCTGGGAATTTCCCCGCCTTGCATAAAGATCTAGTTCAGAACTAGAGACAGGGAGAAAATTCAAAGTGCAACAAAAGCCTCCTAGGAATACTTGGGTTACAGCAAAAGAGGGAAGCTACACGTAAAACAGTGCAGGGAATTCAAAACCTCATGAAGGTGAGAGGAGCTGAGCTGTACAGACAGCTGCACGAACCAGACTTCTGCAGAGAAGCCTTACGTGGCATGGCTTCAAGGGAAACGGATGGATCCAGCCAGGGCACAGCAGAAGTCAAATCCAGGCTGACACAATCATATATTCCAAGCACACCATAGCTGATTAACACAGTGCCAGTTGATCTACATATTTGGCACTATCTTAAATGAACATCTAAATTTTTGAAGGGGGAAAATAAACACTCTTTACATAAAAGCAAAGATCTTAAAAAATGAAATTCAGTTAAAGCTTCCCTTAAACCTCAGTCTCAAAATTGAAATGAGTTGCTGGATTGCTGCAGAATGCCTTTATCTTCCTGAGCATGGCTCATACTTTCAAGCAAGGCCAAATAAATGCCAGCAACAACAATCAAACTTGAGCAAAAGCGTGCACTGGAAGACACTTGCCTAGGAAATCACAGAGGGCAAAATCCTGATTTGAGAACTGCAATGCAGTATTTGTTGGCAGGGCTGTTGCTGTATTTCTTAGTGGCACTGAACCCAGAAAATGATGTCAGAACCTGGAATTTAGGATTTTCATGGTCTGTAAAATCACAGGGTAAATACCCAACCTTCAACAACCCAAAGTATTTTCAGCCCCATAAAGCATTAGTGAACTTCCAACCATTTAGGAGAACAGATCCCATTCTTAATATTGCCCTGAGGCATTATTGAACAAAAACGGGTCCACCTCATCACACATCACCAGACCTTACAGCTGGCTGGGTTAAACACCCACGTGTCAGTTTGAATTTAAAGGGGTGTGCTCTCATACAGCAATGCAACCCAAGATGCCGCTGTATTCCCAAGAAAGCCCATGTACTTCTGTAGACTTCCCTAATTTCCTGTGCTCTGTGACATGAACAGTGACGAGATTCATAGGACCTCTCCCCATAATGTAAATGTCAGCACAACCTGCGTGATTTGGGGCAGGGACAGTCTTTTGTTCAAGGGCAACAGTCTGCATGTATGAAAGCCTGGCACAATGGCATCCAAAACTCTGCTCCAGAGAGAAAATAAGGGCTGGGTGGTGGCACGGATTTCTCCTACTGATGTACCTGTAAATGTTCTGGTCTGCAGACAGAACTGTGCATGGCCTACTGCAAACTGTTCGCCATTTTTCTTGTGTGCAACTGATTCTTTTTATCCCCTCCCCCTTTAACCCCAAATAGCTGACAAGGTCAACGATGACTTCTACACCAAACGCCGACACCTGGCCGAGCTGGCTGCCAAGGGGAGCCTGCCCCTCCACCCGGTGCGCCTGGACGAGGAGAGGGCCTACACCATCGACAGCGGGCTCACCAGGCAGAACGGGAAATCCCGGATGGGGAAGATACACACTCACCCCCTGGGCTACAATTCTCACTACAAGACCTGGGATCCCAACGACCCGTCCCTGAGGCGGCAAGCGTTCACAAACAAGGGCAAGCACGGCATGGGAGACCCGACGCTAAGTGACCCGCTGACCACCCGGAGCCAGCACTACTTGGGCCCACAGCCATACTTCATAACCAACAGCAAGACGGAAGTAACTGTTTGAATTTGTTTTCTTTCTCTTTTTTTTTTTTTTCTAATGAAATCCTTTAAAAACCACATGCAAATGTATACACAACACAAACACTCAACCGAAAGGCAAAAAAAAATTAAATTAAAAATATGAAATAAAACAAAAAAAAAAAAAAGAGGAAATGGAAGGAAGGAACTTCCACCTGGACACTCTTGGTATCCAGCCAGCTGTAGGCCGAAGAGTGGGTTAATACCATTCAGCAATACACACTGAAGGTTGAATTATAAACTCCATTTGTATTTCACAATGGAACACAAACCCTTGTGACTAAATTTTTTTACTTGAAACTAAAATCCATGATGAGAAGTAGCACAATCTAGAGAAACTTTATGTCTGCTTAAACATTTACACTATGTTCCTGCCTTGAGACAGAGGAAGAGAGAGAGAACAATATACTGTAATATATTATTTCAGAGAGGAATTTTGTATAAAACCTATTAATAATCACCAGACCTGTGAAAAACCAAGAGCAAACATCTTGGTACAATCCCTAACATCTATTATTGTACTTTCACACCATCCTATAGAGAACGCAAAAAATATATATACAATAAGGGACAAAGACACTTTCACAAGGAAGTTATGAAGACTGTTATGATTAAGAGCATATGGGACCTTTCTGGCTGGTAGAGAATTCTGCAGGATGATAACAACAGCAGAAGATTTAATTTCAGTTTACTGCGTTTGATTTGAAATTTTTGGAAACCTCCAAAATAAGAAGAGACACATCATATGACACGGAAAGCTGCTGGGGGGAAAAGGGCATCAGAATATTCCCTCTCAGTCCTCCTGTTTTCGGGCAGATGGTAACAATTCTCACTTTGCAGACTGTCAGGATTTTTTCTTCACCTAAATGTTTTGCCTATCTTCAACTGCTTCAGACTGAAATTAAGCGTGGGTGGTGCCTTTACTGTATTACTATTGTTCAATGACAGTCTTGTTCCTCAAAGTGACCCCTCTGTTCCTTTAAGCTATTTCCTCATGTTTTGCTAAGGATGACAAGGGTTCTGCCCTGCTCAGCCTCCTCTGTTTGTTCTGAAAGGAAACTGGACTACATCTCCTTGCAGTGGTTGCACAGTCGAGACTATTTAGTTAGCCCCTTCATTTTCCCAGTTTCAGCTTTTCCCCTCTAGTCTCTCATTTTGTATTTGCTTTTAGCCATGGTAGTTCTCTGTAGTTCAACTAAATGTTATCTGGTATATTGTCTCTATTGTTTGGCTTTCTCTAGTGGTGTTCCCTCTTGGTGGGCTGTGTGGTGGAAGAGGCTGATCCAGCCTCAAACATCAGAGTTCTGGGGTTAAACTAAACAAACAATCGGACTCATGGTCTTGACTGTGGTTCTGATGAGCAGGATGCCTTGTTCGTATCAGTAAAACCACTCTTGAACTGGGCACTGGTAGCAAACTCACAGTCCTGGGCCTGTAAAGGCTTCGGCACATCCACAGATGCTGGGATGGGATGGCAGGCAATGCATTCAGTCTTTCAGTAAACTCCTGCCATTCCCCCAAGTCACTTGGCTAAATCCCAACTAGCTGTCCTACTACAGTTGCATTCTCACCAGCTGTCAATTCTTCGGGATATTAGGTCTGGAAGAGTATTCAGGGAGGAGTGAGAACTGTTAATGTTGTAAGAAGAATTGGAAGTGGCATTTCTTACTGTACTCAACAGACTGTCAGTGCTTCTGCTTAGTCAAGGATGCAAGGGCTAAGATTTTGAAATCTGGTTAAATGGAGATACCATTTTTTTAGCTATATCAAGATTGATTTGCATCCTGAGAGCACCGGTATCTCTCCATAAGCGTGCTGCTAAATTTTATGATCATATGTTTTAAGACTATCAGAAGTGGACAAAGCCCACAAGACAAATACTTTGCACACAACCCAGACTCTCCACTATCTTACTTTTATTCCTTTAATCTTTATTGCCTTCAGAACTGGCTGACTTAATTTGACCCTTTATGGAATGTTGCTGTTAATCCATATGCTTTAGATACACATTACAGCTACACTCTAATTCACACAGGTTTCGTGTAACTTGAGCATATTTTATGTGGAAATATTTTAGTAACTGTATGTTCTGTAAGTAAACCCGTGTTAATACTTGTTAACTACAGAGTTTATGATACCAATAATACTTCCTACAATAAAATGTTTGTTTGTTTTTTAAGAATGTTTATTTGTAAACATATGTATTCACTATATTACTATGAATTTCTTACCTGGCAATAAAATTGATTCTAAGTGAATCCAACTTGCTGGCTTATTCCTAAACTTGTATCACTGGGCCAATTTTTGAGTATGAATTGAGCTTTTGGAGCATCTCACTGCAGCCAGTGGGGTTCATATCAGCACAAATGATGGTTTGCTTCTGCCACTGGGAACAAGGGATTCTTTGGAAAGCGACTGCATGTTATCTGCATTACAGATACAATACAGGGTGATGTTTGAGGTTCCTTCCAGCCCTAAGCAGTGTGTGATTCTATGACTGCCTGTTACATGCAATGCAGCACAAGATAAACAGGGATTGCCAGCCTTGCAAATCTTCATGTGCCTTGTAAGCCTCCAGGCACCACACACACCTTATGCCACTTGATCAGTTAATTAATGTTTTGAGGAACAACAACAAAAAAAGATAAGCAGGCCCAAGGGCAGAGCCTGAGCCTCATGAATGCATGGGAGTTTTGCAATAAGCTTCAGCCACGTCTAAGGATTGCAACCACCCAGTGAGAGCAAATGAAACACTGATGTATATTGCTTCAAAAATGTTATATATTCATTACAGAAAATCCTGTACACAACATCTGTGTACCAAGTGTGCTGGAACAAAAAGTCCTTATAGGTTTTTAGTAGTGCTAATGTCTCGTAAAGCTGACAGAACCTTGGTAGAGGGCTTGGGTAGCTTCTTCTCTTTGCTTTGCTAAAATGATAGTGAATAAATTTCAGAAGAAGAAACAGGGAGTGAGGATACCCAGCTTCAGAATCCGCTTAGTGCACGACCTGATGCAAATTCTTTAGACAGTTTATGAGCCTTTGGAAGCCATGACACATTATCAGAGGGAAAACATCAGTTCAAAAGTCTCCAGAGTTAGCCTTTTTAAAGAGTAGAAAAATCTCATTTTCAATATACACCTTTATCGGTGCCAGGAAATCGTTCATAAAAACCCCATTTTTGGTTACAGAAGAATTTCCCTGCCTCAGGTACAGCTACAGAAACGACCCCTTTCTACCAGAGGGCTTAGGAGAGACACACAGAGTTTGGTCAGTGCCAGGAAAATTCTGGGCAGCCCTGTGACCCACAGGGAAACCTGGGAAGCCCAGTGGAACACAAGCCTAACCTACAGTAGACACAGCTTACTGTTACAGTTCCACCACCAGCCCATCTATGCATCTGTTGTTTCTAGCAGCAAATTCCTGACTGGAATCACAGATGGGAAAAGGGCCAACTGCTTTGCTAGTAGAAGTGTCTCAGCATAACTTTTGTTCTTTCAGGTACATAAAACCTCCAAAAAACCCCCCTTGAACGTAATTTTGTGTTTCCACATGTTTTTTCCTCTTACGACAGCCTGACCCCTTTGACACCACAAGCAAGAACTGCACTAGGCTCCCATCAGCATTTCTTCCACAAGGCTCTTTGATACTAACCACAGATGCACTGACTACAAACAGAAAAGTGCACTGGCAAGAAAAGATGATGTTCCTATACAGAGCTGAAGAGTCTAAAAGCCCAAAGGCTTCTGGTTTAGAGCCCTTTACCCTGGAAACATCTGTTCTCATGACTAAATCTTTAGAGCATGATCCTCAGCTTACACAAACTGAAGATGTGATGGCTTATATAAATAGAGGATCAGGTCTCATGAGATGTCACGCTACGAGGTGTCTCCAGGACTCACAACTTTAGATTTTAATAGATCTGGGAAAAGATTCATGCTTTGCTCTGTTCTTATAGAATGGTTATTGAATTTTGGATACTAAATAAATAACCCTAGTCCACAAATCCCTTTTGCACACAATCCTGTGCACTTTATTTAATCCTGGTCTCTATACCTGAATACATGAAGGACTTCGAGTGATAAATATAGTCTTCACTGTAATTATATCATCTTTCTATTTGGCATAGATAATTTTATTTTGCTAAAAACAGTTATGACAGGAAACATTATTGTATTAAACTATATAACCTCATATATCATCCACAGCTGAAAATGAGATCATAGGATGAGCACCACATTACCAAAAAGTGAGCATTGTTATTTTTATCAATGGGAAAGTCATACAGCTCTATTTTGAAAACTGTCTGTAAAAACAGTCTTGGAATTCATGCTTCAGAGAATTCCAGACTCAAATTTTGCTCAGCCTGCAAGTTGGATGAGTCCTCATACCTGCCAACTTAATCAGTAACATTAGCATTAAACCAGGCCTTTCCTTCCCACCCAGGTGCACTAATGAAAGTCAGGACCAAATTAGGGTACTGGTTATACCCCACTTCTGCACAAAAGCTGCTGTCATACAAATGCAGCTGAGGGATGCGCAGACACTTCTGCAGAAGATGCACCATGAAGAGTTTGACACACCTCATTCAGCTGTACAGGCCCTATCATGTCAGCAAAGCATAAGAGAGATGTATTTGTCCCCAGTGACAGCCCTTTATGAGAGCCTGATCCTAATTCTGGGCATTCTTCCTATGTCAGAATCTGCCAAATAAACAATCCTGAACAGGCCATGCTCCCTGAATAGGCCCTTCTCATCCCACAGCCACTCTTCTAACAAGATAAGGGTGTTGTTCAATAGCAAAGTGTTCTCCCTTAAATTTCATTTTTCACCTTCAGAGCTAAGGGACCCATTCAGGAAGGGGAAGCTATGGATACAGACAAACCTGAGGCTGAGGTAAGTTCAGAACCTCCATCTATTACTGCTGCTCCCGTTTCACATAACAGAAAAGAATAATATGCTATTTGTACCTAAGTGCATGAAGCAGTGCTCTACTAAGTCAGGTCCTTCAAGGATGCATGAAGAAGATCTGTACCTCTCTTTCTCTGCAAGGAACTTGAAGCCAAATTTTCATCCCCAAACAATCACTCTGTAAAAGGCTTTATTTTTTTTTTTTTAAGTAAAGCTAGAATTCAGAGTTGGATTTCAGTTTTTGTCTATGCATTTCATAATACACCGCTGCACAAAGTTGCACCTTATCTATTTAAGTCAACACTAGCTGCCTTCACTTGGCAACTTCACCTGCATTTACATGGTAAGAGGCATTGCTTCTCATTAATAGAGGTTGATGATGTGCTGGCAGAGTTCATCTTCTCAACCTGCACACTAAGCCTTGTGTGCATCCCTTACAATAAATTAGGCTGGGAGAACAATGTGTTATCAAAAGGGATGATTGCAAATCAAGAGAACATCAGGCAGTGTTGCTGCTGTTTAATCTGAGGTTGAGCTACAAACAAGAACTGAAAACCAGTAATAATCACAAGCCTTTCAGTGGTCACTGGCAGCATTATTTGATGAGGAAACAAGTCCTCCCAAGCAGCAGGTGTGTCAGTGAAGCCACTGACACTGCCTGAGCAGAAGCAGGTTCTTCATTTTACTGCATGCAGCTGTTGGCCTCAAGTTCACTCTGGGATTTGGGCTTACACTAACATTTTGATCACAATAGTTGTTACTAGAGAGACTTTGGCCAATTTTATTGAATATATTCCTTGAAGTAATCGATCCTCAGAGGAGAGAGTGCTTTACTTATTATTTCTTTAAGCAACAGAAACATTGCAAAAACTTGGATGCGGAGTTGGAACTAGATGATCCTTAAGGCCCCTTCCAACCCAAACCATTTTACAATTCTATGATTGACTGTGCTCCTTTTTTTTCTGCCCCAGGTGAAGAGAAGCTAGGCTTTGCTTTGTCCTTAATAAGGGTGAGAAAGAGCTCAAGGATGGCTGCTTTTCTTCCTCTTTTCAAGGCAGTGTTACAATTCAGCAGGAGTTTTTCATACACATCCTGCAGGAGACTGCACTGGCTACTGAGCACAGAGGCAGCCTGTTGACTCCTTCATATACTAGGAGTGAAAAACTCATGCAGTTGAAAGACATAAAGGTAGACTGGACTACTGTGGCATCAGTACTGGCTTTGCAAGTCAGCACCTACTTTCCACCACCCCTTTGGAGAGGTCAGGAGAACTGCGTGGTATTTTCACAACTGATGCTCTTCAGTGAACTCCTGCAGCCTTCCTGAGCACCCCCTCACACACAGCACCTCACTTGGGCTCTCACCTCCCATGCCACAGCAGCACTCTTGGGGAACAACCCCGCTTTGTGCACACCTGTATGCACAGACACATTTTACATCACTTGAGCTTTGGAGTTTGACTCCCTAAATCATTTGTGTTTGTAACGCTATTGAAGGGTAACACTGATTTGGAAAATCCACCTAACTGCCTCACTACATTTTAGGGGCCTTATTTCAGTTTTGAAGATGAGTTCTAATTTACTTTACTGCTTTTGAAAATTAAATACCAAAGAATGTGACATTCTAAAGAAGAGACAGTCTAATGTTTAGGGATGAAAAGTGTCCTTTAGAGCTGTAATGTATTTTGCCATTACTGCTTGGGGAATAATACTAAGGATGATAGAAAGCAACTTGACAGGATTCAATAAGGCAGAGACAGCATGTGTATGCTGTGATGCACAGGACTCTGCACAAGTCTGCCTATGCAGAGCAAACTGTTCTGGGTTTTACTAACACTGATTTATGAGTTTGTTTTTGTAGTTTTGTCTTTTTTTTTTTTCTGTTCTAAAAGATGGATCTAAAAAGCACAGCGCTGAGAGTGCTCATAACAAAGGCGCCCTGTTGAACACAGCAAGTGGCACAACACTGTACAGCATGGCTGTGACAGCAAAGGCCGTGAGCCCGCACTGCTGAGTTAGTGGCAGGAGGATTGTCAGCGTGTGGAAAACCAAAACCCACAGACAACACACATTCACTCTTTGATATGCAGAACTTTCAGACTCCACTACAAGTGATTTTTCTCCACCTGACACCAACTAAATGGTATAGAAAAGGAAACGCAGCAGATGCACCACAGGATTGCACAGATCTTCCAGACTGAGTCATGGCTGAGACTGCAGTTCAACAAATAATGGCTGCAACACTGCCTTGTAGCAAACCACAATTATCCTGCCAGCATCTCATCTCATCTCCCTGGATGTCTCGTACCTTTGACACAGCTCATAATGAGTAGGGAAGACTCCACTCTCAGGCTGTTGCTTGGCTTCAATGTGCACATTCAAAGTCCTTGTGAAAGACAGCTACTCCAGCCATTAAGATACTGAGGTCTGCATAAAGTCAAAGTGCAGGTATAAATCTTATCACTTTCTACAAACATCAGCAAAATACATTGAATTTTGAGTCCCAGATACAATTCCCTCATGAATTTCTGCCTAGCTTCTTCAAACCCCTGTCTTACACTCTTGAGGTTCTTTTACTTTTAGTTAATATTTAGCTGCTTACTTACTAAGCAGCTATGTTTTTTGTGTTTCTACACAAAATGAGCATCACACTAAATACTGGTATACCTCAGGCTGCTACTTCACTGTGTACAAGGTATTTTATTATTAATTGATAATTTTATTAGATGAGATGTCATTCTCCAAAGACAGCAGTATTGGAGGAAATTTTCCTATCAAATCCAGATCTACTGATAATCACTGTTCAGTTATCTTTGGGGTTGTACTTTGTTGACAGGTTAGTAATATAAAAATTTACATTTTTAAAAGCTCCTATATATACTATAAAATCTATTCCCCCATTTTAAACATGTTTCTTTTCATAATAGGAAGAGAATACACAGATCTTTTCAAAAAGATTGTATCTTTATGGACTGTGAGTAAACACGTAGAAGAGAGGAGATGCTACACTTCAGTAAAGGGAAAATATGGAGTGTTTTATCAGCTCAAATCCCATTCCCCATATCTATAATATTCCAGCCACAACCACTGCATAATACACTTTCTCATACAAGAATACTATGGAGGTTGAAGTGTAGCCAATGCATTTAATCAACTTCAGGGAAAGATGAAGTTGACTTTCGAAAAATGATTTCCAGTATGTTCTATTACATTTGTTCACTCTTCAGCAGTGACCTTTGAGGATGGGTCAAGCTTCAGGAAAAAAAAAAAGAGCTACAAAACTGCATAGCTATTCTGTGTAAAATATTACAGTAATCAACAGCCTTTAAAACTCTTTTCTCTTGTCTTATCTGACAATGGGAGGGATATATATTGTATCCCCTACACATATATGTGTGTAAATATATATACAAGAAAAGAAGCAGCAAAAAAAGGGAAAAACGTGGACAAGGCATTCCGGTGTGCACCTCCTCCTGTTAACACTGTCAGCATCACAGAACACTCCCCAGGGAGCAGCTTACCAACACCAGCAGAAGTAAACTTGCATTAATATGGTTAAGCAGACAGAGGACATTACTTAATAAAGATGTAATGTTTTTTTCCTTTCTCCTCTGCACTGCCTCTGGGGTTTGGCTGGTTAATTTTGGGTTTGTAATGTCAGAATAGGCATATTCTTGTCATCAAACAGAAAGCAGAGGAAAAACCAGATTATCAAAAAAAATCCACTAGATCAAGAGAAAGGTTACAAAACTTCAGAAGTGACTAGGCTGCAGTAAGGAAAACCATATAGACTTGATAGTGCTGCCTGTTAATAACTAGAGATGTTTTACACCATCTGCTAATTTCCCTTTTGTCAGCTGCACAAGGGAACCACATGAGAGACACCATAATAAACAGAGGTATTTTTTCTCTCTTCGAGATCATAAGTCTCCAGAACCTGTGGCATATATGTTCACTTACACCCAAGCTGTTAATATATACAAGTGAGAAGAGAACCAGTATTTTTATCAATGTGGAATAGCAGCTGAGACAGACAACACAACCTCCGCAGAGGGACATATCCATATGTTACACAGGAACAAATGCCAGAAAAATAATAGCGTTGGGGCTTTTCTTGGAGAAAGGCATTTTAACTAGAGGTCACAAAACTATTGTCCATAAAGACTCTACAAAAACTGACATAGCATGAGATCTTAAAAAAAAAAACCCCAAACCACAGACCATCTGGAAAGTGTATGCTTTCCACTAAGCCCCTACTTCTATTATCCAGTTAGGACATACACTTGGTTCTGCCAAAAGCCCTGCTATGCATATACTATATTTCTTGATCTTTTCTGTTGCCTAGTAAAGGTTTTTGAATTTGCTGCCAATTCAACCCCTGAAGCACAGATGGGAATAAAAAGCATCTTATCTCCTAGCATACTATTCCATATCATGTTTTCTACTATTTTCAAGCTGTACAATCTCTCAAGCTGCATGACATGCCGCTTTCCCTTGGGAGACTATTTCATATACACCCAGAATCCTAATTCCTCTGTGCATGTCCCTGTATGTAATGCTTGAAGCTGTGATAGAGGAGCTCTATGCTCCCATCTCTTTTTGTCTCACTCTTTCAGCAGCAGGAGAAGAATTGGCATAAAGCTGTTTCATAAGGTTCTCATCCAAAACTTCAGACCAGCTGGAGTGTTAGCAGGGAAGGCACTTCTGGTGCTTTGTTGGTAAGCAGAGAAAATTTCTCCTGAGCATCCTGATAGAGGTGCAGATTTCTGCGCTGAGTTCACCCAGTGACATCTTAAAAGTCGACGGCTCTTTTCTAATGGTAAGGTCTCCAATCCAAAAGACGGCAAGCAGCAGTAGATATCATATAATTTATCAAGATTTCTTATTCTGGCTTGTGTCATTTTCATAATAAATTAGGGAAATATGGGTTAAATTAGCCTACTGTAAAATATGACCCTCATGGAAGAACACAGTTATCAGTAAGCTTCTAATAACCCACAAAGAGGAACCAAGCAACATTCTTCAAAAGTTTGCTTTAAACTATCAAAATGTGTATGTGTTTCATTGTCTAAGTCAGTGAGGAAAAGTATTAAATTTACATGTAACTCCTGTCAGCTTAAAGAAAAGGAAAACAATATAGAAATCAGAAAGCGTTCACCACATAGCACGGAGGTATGAATTAAACAAGATGGAGCACTGAGGACTATTGCACAGTATCCTGCACATACAGTTATTCTGTATGAAAGGTAGGAATGCGAGCATAGACAAACAAGTTTCAGAATAACAGTTCAGGCAGCAGAACTGCAAAACAAAACAGGGCTTGGAATTATAACACTGTAAAAGCTGCCTGTGAGTCAAGAAATTCCAACAGGTCAAATAGTAAAATCACATAATCTTCCCACTCTGCTCAGATGCAATAAAGTCCCAGCTAGAATATTGTGCCAAGCCTTGGCCATCATTATTCCAGAGATACAAGGGTCAACTGGAAAGTACCAGGGAAGAAGAAAATCAGTAAGGTTACTATAATCAGTTATTACTTAAACAATCAGTATGAATAAGCAAAGGCGTAGAGAAAACAGTGTGAGGAAAAAAATGAAAAAAATGCAGTTGTTTATGCTGCAGAACAGGTAACTGAAGGGAGGTATTATGTACAGATTACATATTTTGCAATAGAGTCACTGAAAAGAGGATAAAACCGTTCATGTCTAGAACACAGAAGGAGTTAGGTCTCATCCTAACCTTCCCTGAGAAGGAAAGGCTCATGAAGAACTTAATCATATTATTTCAGTACTTTAAAGGATGGCTAAAAAGGGATGGACACTCTCTTTTGACAAGGAACCACATGGAGAAGACAAGGTGCAGCAGGGTAAAAGTTGCACTAGGAGAGATTTCATCTCAATAAGAAAAACAATTTTTTTTTTAAAGCAAGAACAATCAAACACTGCAACAACCTCGCCAGGGATGTGGCAGAGTCCCCATCACTGGATTTTCAAGACCTGAGTGAACAGGGTGCTGGGTCATGTCATCTAGGCTTCCTTTCCCATTAAAGGCTGGGCCAGATGTCCACTCAAACTGTCTTCTAGCCTGAGTTATCCTGAGAGTCTTCAGCTTCTCTGCTTATACCACTGGCAGTGCAGGTAAGGAGTGACATATATAAACATTGAGGCTGACACTGGTCCCTTGATATTTAAAAAACACAGAGGGGTTTTTTTAAGAAGACAAAATATAGCCAGCAACTGACAATAAATCATGTTTTAGATGACATTATTATACCTATATAAAGAGTTGCTGAAAAGAAGAAAATCGTACACCACCAGAGACAGGAAAAAACCTCCCATTGGTGTAAGCACAATTTAGTCAAGTATTAGAAGAAAACCCTTTTGAATGGCGTGGAATGACAAGCAATGAAATGCATTATATACAGAGGCTGTGGAGTTTCCATTGCTAAATGATTTTAAAGAAACATTGAACTGATTCTGTCAAGAATGATTAGGTATTTCTGAACCCTTCTTGAAGAAAGATGGACCATTCAAAGGCCATTACAGCTCTCCTATTGCTGTCTCTTCAAGGCCCAAAGCAAAGATGGGGCAGAAAGGCTTTTCCCCTAGGAATGAGTTTTTTCTCACATTCTTTTATCAGCTAGCAGCAGATGAAAGCTGTAATTAGAAGCATAAAGGTATCTGCTGTTTCCCCCAAATTCAGTGTTGTTACACTGCAATTGCAAATCAGCGCATAATGTTGCCTAGACAGATTTACACAGCAGCTAAAAGCACATACATTCAGACACATTACAGACTGTCTGGGAACAAAGAATCCTGAGGCACAAACTACTCTGTCTCATTATACATTACCAATATCAACTTCATTTTTACATTTAACAGTAGCTCTTTCATTGCATGTCCTTCCCTGGCAGCCAGCCACAGTTTTTAAAAGGTCAAAATCCTGATCTTCAATATAACATCCCACACAGATGACGTGATCTCAGAGGTAAGGAAAGAATCTGCCTCTGCAAGTCAGCTTAGAGCTACAAACTGAATAAATCATGACTCTGAATTCCATGAAAGAATTTGAAAGGGCAGAAGAGTAGAGAAGGAAGGTAGGGCAGGCTTTGAACCAAGAAGCAAGACGGGGCTTCCAAAAACCACAGGTTCCATTTCCTGGTCTGAAATATATTTCCTCCATCATTTAGGATGAAACAGTTCATTTTCTGTGGTATCAGTTCAGCTGAAAAGTTAATTAGTTCAGTTAAAAAGATCAGTTATCTGTATAAAATAACCTGTCACTTGGCTGTCAATGTCCTGGGACAAACAGTCTAGCCCATACTATTTAAGGGAAAAAGGTGAGGAAAGGAGTATGTTCCCAGCTGCTCCCAGTAGAGTTCATAGACAATCTCTAGGCAGCCCTGGGAAGCACACGTAGGGTTAAAGCTCCAAACAGATAAATTCACTGAGAAGTTAGGCAATGATATCACTGTGACCAGAAGTTGGCCTTAAGATAAATAAATGGGCTTTCGCTATTCCCTTCAGGCATTTGCTGTCCCTCGGCACCAAGATGAAATCATAATGCTTTGTAACTACAGATAAAAGAGATTTGACATGAGAGCTCTCCAAACAAGCCAAACATCCTGGAAAGTGACAAAAAAAACCAACAAAAAAACCCTGACAACTTGCTTGCATGCTCAGTCTCCAGAGTCGAGAATAACCATCATGACAATCTTCTTATTATTAGCAGCTGTTCAGAAATCAGTACTGGATTCATTAGTTATATCAGTGGGCTTTCCCAGAAAAAAAAAAGAAAATTATGGAAAGAGAAGGATTTGAGAATAAATTAGTCAGACTGCAACAATGTCAAAAACATGAAAATCTGTAGCTGTGGCATGCAGAAATTACACAAACCTAAATCCCACTAATGAAAGATATATTACAAGCATAACTGAATAACTTAAAGTATAATCACCCATTTATCAGTCAGCACAGAGGATGGACTAATCTACAAAAACTCCTCTGAGAAAGATTGCAGGGATAAGGAAAACGTATAAGGAAACAAATAGGAAGCGTTATGCACTGCTACACCTGTAATTTGAAAACAACTCTAAATTATATTTGAGGAAATGTTGCCATCACCCTACAAAGGACAGCATTAAAAAGTCTTTCTACTATCCTATGAGAAGTTCATAAGGCATATGAATAAATTCTTTTAAATTACCTCTGTAACCACCAGTACAACCAGTGTGTGTCAGTAACATCTTTAAAACTCCTGCAATGGCGTTGGTTAGTTGCCCATGTGTTCCGTGGGGAACCCCCTGGGGGTTCATTCTGCAAGTATTCACTTTTTTGACCTGGTTTGGAGCTGTGGGCTGCTGCCTACGTCAGACTCTTGGCTGCACAGAGGCATTTCTAAAAGCCAGTAGCACTGACAAAAGAGACTTCTTTCCCCTGTCAGGAAACTCAACAATCCAGGTTATTGGTATTAACCCACTACAGAGAAAAAGCACTATTAAAAAATGTGAGTTGAATTTATATAAACAGTGCAGATGTGCATGTAAAGAACATAGCCCAAAGCCATACTTACAAAGCCTGTACACAATTTTATTGATGAAGTAGAAAAACTGTTTAAAAATTTAATTGCAAGAATCTCACATTTGCAAGAGAAAAACCCCAAGCACATTCATTCTTTCCTCAGTGAGTTCACCATTAGCACATGAAGACCTCGCTACGAAACTCAAATTAGCAGCAGCAGTGATTATTTTAATTTTATCCCTTTCATCCCTTAAAGCCTTTTCTAAAAAATTAAAACAAAAACTACTCTTTCTTAGGATGAAGTGTTTCCTCCAAGGTATTTTATCTTTAAAATGTGAAAGACTTTGACCTAAATAACAGAAACTACAGTTATGACTGCAAGCAAGCATCTAACAAAAAAGTAATAATTACCTAGTATAGAACTTCACAAAAGTTTTGGCCACTGATTTTCTGTCTGCTGTCAATACTTGCTTTGCTACTGTTTTGCCCTGCTGGTGCTGTTTGTATGAGAACCACTGTCTTCAGTTTTGTAAACCCCTATCATGGTCTTTATTAGTAAAGTGTGAGGTGTGTTGAAAGAAGAACATTAAACAGGATTTTTAGTTTCTCTTGTCTTGGAGAGGATCCCTCTCCTTTGACAGACAGTGCCAAAGAAATGCCACATAGCTTTTTATTTTGTGCTAGTATTGCCATCCACAGACAACCATACTCAAAATTATATACAAAATGTAAAAAGCACCCCTACAATTTAGTCTGCAAAGTAGAGATAGCTTGTTGATCTCATTAAAGTACAGACTAGGACATTTAGTATTTATAAATGTAAATGCAAAACAATTATTCAGCTATTTCACAGGGAAATTGGTGATATTTGTTGAAAAATGCTGGCAATCATAATTTTAAATGCTTATATACACAAGCTTCATTCTTGAAGAAAAACAGAAACTGCTAGAAGGTTTGGATCAACAGTCTAAAAATCTTTGTAAATTCTAGAAAAAACTAGTCAAATGCTTCACCGCAGGTACCAGCAGGATCCCTTCAGAGGGATTTAATTCCAAACAAGACAGCATTATCACCAAATGTAATCCTCCCAGGCACTCCCTCACTGACCTGCCCAGGATCAGCTCCTCCCTGCAGGGCACTGGAGATGCTCTGTCCATATCTGACAGGCATCTGACACCTGGGGCAGGGCTCTGGGCTGAGAGCTGAACTTGCTCTGAGCATCTTATGGCATGGGGCTCTAGGTCCAGATACCTTATTGAAAGCCATGGGGATATTTAAATCCAAAGGATAACATCTGAATGTGCTGCATTACCCAGCCCAACACCACAAACTCCTGAGCTCTTTCTGCTAGAGTTGTTCTGCCCAGTACTGACTTCTGTAGCAAGTATCTTCTCCTTCAGTAACAGTTCTAACCTCAACAAAAAGAAGAATTACCTAAAATCTTTTATTCTGTGGTCTAACATACTATCTGTTGTTGCACTAATTTTATTCATTATTTACATAAATTTATATATTTATAATCTCAAGTAGTATATAGTAGGAAATCCTATCTTGCAGGTAAGGTTATCTCCATTCCTAATGTATCATTTCCCTTTTCCAATGCACTCTATCTTCTAAGCAAATGTAGTTACCAAGGGGTAAGACAGTTGCAGACTTATTACTAAATATTTTCCCTCTTCTTTTTTTTTAATAAAATGCCATTCCTTAAACATTCTGAAAAGGTAAAACAAAACAACAACAAAAAAACCCCAAATAAACAAAAAAACAACCAAACAAAAAAAAGGGGAGCAAGTCTCTGACTGCAAAAATAGACAGCAAAGAGCCTTTCTTCAAGCTCTAGCAACAGCTAATCCCAGTTTTCGGAACAAAACCAATCACTGGTAGCAAGTGGTGGGTTCTGAAAGGCCTGAGCAACTTAAGGTGACCTGGGATCCCATAGTAGGTCTTGATAGATTTTCATAATTTTTTAACATATTGTTCCCATTTCTGTATAATTTTCAATTTGTATGAATTTTTCTTTTTGGTAGTAGCAATTCAATCTAAAAAAACCTATTTTGAGATTGAAATTGCACATCTTTACTTCTTTACTGGAGAAAACTGTCACTATAGCATTAATTAGTCTTTTCATTCTCTGTTAAACTGCTGCATAGGAAGGGGTTTATTGCTAAAAAATATAGGAGGAAGGGATTTTCATTTTAGCATGAGATTTTTCTAAAATTGCTTTTTGGCTACTGAACTGAAAGAAAACCTGTAGTCTACTGCTGGAGGGAGCTCCCTTCAAGCGAAAGTCATAAAATCATGTTCATTCAGGTCATAAAAAAAAATTTTAAAAAATTTGTTTTTCCCCTGTAACTAATAAACAGCTAGTAAACAGCTTGTTTTAACAGTCCCCTAAGAATGAATTGGAGCCATCTGAAGCTTGTGAGCTTTTAGATACAAGATTCCTCTTGATTTCAGTGTTGGTTCTATGTTTTAAAAGGATGAAAGGTTGCCTTTAATAACATGTTTTCACTTCTATTTTATCTAAAGATGAGCTCTTCATGATTTTCCCCCTGTACTTTAGTTTTCTGTAAGTGACTTTGCGCGTCTTGCGTGCACCTTCAGCTTTGTAAGCAGTAGCAGAATACATGAGTGGATAAAACATGATCTTCAGCTATAATGGAAGGTTGCAATGAAGAAAGATATTTCATAAATGTCTAAAAAGATGGATAGCAAGTCAGACAGAATTGAAAAAAAAATAAGCAGTATCAATCTATATAATATCATTCCCTGTCAAAGAATGGGCTATCTTAAGTGTGTGTAAACAGCAATATTATTCATGGTTACACCACAGTGTAATTGCTTGCTGGATTTGAATGAGGTTTCTCTGAATATAAATGAAGACACTAAGTGAAGATAAAAGAAGCATCTGAAGCTAGAAACAAAAAACCATAAAATGAAAACAATTAAGTCAGATGCACTTCCTTTTATTGTGTGTATGAATACGAATGACTGTTAAGCCAATAGATTTATAACAGTAGCCAGAGTGAAGCACAATGCAGGGAGAAAAGGGTTTCCCAATTCCATTCTGCCAACATGCTTCAGCCTTGACACCCAGCGTAGTTGCCAGTGGAACGCTAAGCCTCTTTTAAACAGAGTCTTGAAATAGCTTCGAACTGTATCAGAAAAACTGGTGATTTTTAGGAAGATAAATGATTGCAGAATTCTTACAAATCCATATCCGTTTGTGCCAAGGGGAATCTAATACCGAGGTCACTGGTGCTAAGAGGCATCAACCAGGCCTGCCACATCTCCAGCCTGTTGATTATGAACTGAAAATTGTAACAAGGAACAGAAGGCAATTTAATCTGCCATTGTCAGTGTGTTGCTGTGACTTGGAGCAAACCCAAGTGAGCAGCAACATTCAGTGTGTAATTCCCTGGTGCCAAAAGCAGAGCGTGAGGATCAGGCCTAAACCCTTTGAGAAATCAGCTGTTGAAAATGCACAACACCAACACGTGGTGTGATCCACCTGAACTCCACGCCTCTGTCAGGCTGGGACCTGATCCACCACGCTGGCAAGGCCGGCAGGAACCAGGGCAGAAACTGTCAGGGAACCCTGACAACAGAAATCCGGCCTGAGGCAGCTTGGAATGAGGAGAGAACCTGCTGCAGTACCCAGTACAGGGGTGATGGGAGGCTCCACATGACAAAAACAACAGAGCAGCCCAGAACAGGTGTAGCAAATCACTACCAACAAAAACACACCACAAAAAGACACTGTTTGTCTTCCAAACAGGCATGTCTTGTGGAGCAGACAGAGTTTGGATTCCTGGGCTAATCCAGGCTGCCTTCCTCCAATACGGCCATTAGGACAGTGTTAATAACAAAGGAAAGCAGCAAAGTCTAAGGTGCAGGAGTCAGAAAGATCTTAGTCCATCCCCAGAAGACCATATTGGAGTTTGTTTGCAGTGGCAGGCCCAGAACAGTGGATATATTGGCTACTTTGTCAGTCCACACCACAGCTATGTTTCTAGAGATTAACTGATCTGGACACAGCTTTCTCTCTACTCTCCTACCTCCAGAAGAGAAAAATCTGAATTCAGATTTTTAAAAAAAAGCAGACTCAAACATTTGCTTTATGAAATATAATTACTTTTGATTCAAAATGTTACAAAGCTTTTAAAATAATTTTGAAATGTTTCTGCTCCAGGCATGTAAACTTTTAAAGTATTTAAGTTTTCTAAATTTAAAAATGAAAAGTTATATGATAAAATTAGGTGCTCCTTTCTCTGCTTAATTGAGCATTTCTCTGCTTAACTGATGAATCTGAAAATTAAAAAAAACCACCTGAGTTGAAAAATTATTCTTAAACAGCATTTCCCCATGAATGTTTTGTTTTGATATCCAGGCAACATTTCGCTATAGCTTTTTCTTGATAAATGTACAATTAACTCCAGCTCCTAACATAACTATTAATATCTGAAACCATGATGTTTCCATGGGCATGCTTAATACCTAAGCAGGGTACCCATTTCATAAAGAGTAAAGCTGCTCATACCTATCTCGACTTCTTTCAACCTGAGATACAAGCAAACTTTTGAAAAGAATCAAAGAATTCTAAAAGCTTTCATTTACAGTACAATATATATTGGGCTCAACTTAAAATTCTGTTTTTCCACTTTTTTAACTCCAGCTGCAGTTGCCTCCCTCTTTATTTGTATGGCAATCTAGAGCCACTCACACTGTTAGATGTCAGCTGAGGTAACATTTTGTATTATTCAAACCTCCTTCTGCAATGACAAAAATACTTATTTAGAAGATTCTGAGAACCTGTTTCACAACATGCTCAAATATAGTGGGGGGAAAAGGAAGCCAAAGACTTTTTACATCAATATTTGCAGGAATTATTCAGTGTATTTCAGACTCTACATCTTACAATTTTGATCACAGCAGATTATTTGCATAATGTCATCTTCCAAAAGTATAAATACAGCTACAGTTAGAGCTTAAAAACATCTAAGATCAGTAAAAGAAAAGAAAGGAATTGACGCCAATCTTACGGAGCAAAGTTATAATTTTGGCATTTCAATGCTTTCAAAACTTGCTGTGCTTGAAAAACTTTATGGCAGATGGGATTCCCAAACTTAGTTTTCAAATGCTGAGGTTAATTTTAATTTTATTCACTCAAATGTTAAATCTTGGACAAACATTGTTAAAAAGATTAAATCAAATCAGGCATAGAAATTTCAACAGAAACACCTGTGCCATCTAGAGTAGTAACATTTGAATGAATACACCCAGAGTAAAACCTATTATTAAAGCATTATAGATACCAAATGTTTAACTAAGGAGATAATCCTGAAGCAGTCCAACAGAAAGACAGGGTCAAGGGGAAAAAGCACTTAAATAGGAAAATAAGAATAATACAGGATCACCCTGAATCTCCTCTGTCACAATGGATAGAAATCTCAGAAGTAGCAGCAAGTCTGAGAACAGAATAAGAACAGGTGAAATGAACTTGTACTCTCCTGGCTTCCAGTGGTTTGCAGTTCAGGCTGTTCTGAGCCAGGTAGGGCATCTTCCTATTTAAAGATCCCCACCGGATTATTTTTCTTTCATTATATTTCCCAGTCACTTCTAACACATGTGAAGTTTTAGGACCCTCAACACCTGCGGACAGACACTCTGCACCATAATGTATTGTATGAAGAATAAGCTCCTTTGCATCTACCTCCTGCTAATTTCATTTGGTGCCCTCCGAATATTTTGAAAGATCAGTTAGGCTAAAATGAAGTTGTGAACACAAGATTAACTGTTCTTTACGGGGCTTTTACATCCATTTATTCATGTGTTATCCTAACATTTAACACTCAGTAAATGAAAATTTGTGTATTTTGTAGGGTGATTTAATTAAAGCTTAAGGTTACAGAAAGAAGAATAAAGAAACACTAGTAAAGAAATGCTGAAGAAAGCCATAGAGAAATGGAGACATGGACATGCTGTCTCCTACACCACTCCTGCTAGTCCTGTAGGATCCTAGTCTAGAACTTCTCCTCTCATGGCTTGCAGACATCTAAGAGCCTATAGGCTGCTTCTACAGCCTTGGGAACAGCTGCTTAAGAGGAGTAAGTCTCATCAGTAGCTTTAAATCTATTATGCAGGGGTTCATTTCTCTTAGAAAATCTAACCTACGACTTGAAAAAGACTAAAAACCCCATTCCAGTCAAAGCAGAGCAAACAACTGTGTAGAGGAAATAGACATTGATCTTGTTGAGTTACTAATGAGAAATATTGTACATCATTGTTTTAAAATAAATAATGGCTAAAAGACTTTTTTTATTCAGAACAAGACAAACTTTCACAAATCAGGCTGTACAATGGATCTTCCCCAATGTCAGGAAATTCACAGGGATGGTAATGACTTCCTCTTCATTTTGCTGCAGGTCCCCTTTTGCTCTGACAGATGGTCAGCCCCTGGACAGTATTTGAGAACCAATGTGAATTTAAGCTTCAGAGCAAGAGAAACAAGTTTAAGGCTAAAGGCATTGCCAGTTCCACTGGATACCTTCTCAACTTCACCATTACAAGCAGAGTCAAGCAGCTCTTTTAGAAGAGTTTCTTTTCCAAAGCAATACTGACATGAATGAAAGGAGAAATAAGAATATCTGAGTCAATCTAAGTTAATTACCTTCTAAAGAGCTTCAGGATATTTAAACTATTAAGATAAAATTTATCCCTCTTCATTAAAAAAAAAAATCTAATGTCCTTGTTTCCAAGGATCTCTGATGAGAATGGGAGTTTGGCAGTAGTTCTACAGCTGTCAGCCAAATTGTCAGGCATAGAATGTTACTTTAATAAAGGATAAATGGCAACAGATTTAAAGTCAGCAGGTATGTAACCTGGGGACAGAGAGGCATTAATTAAATCAGTAAAGGCAGGCAGAAGCTCAAGAGGAAAAACCTAAACAAGAATTTGGAAAGCACTGATAAGACTTGGTTTTCTCTCTGCATAGCTTTTGCCTCCAGAAATACAGCCCTTAAGATGCAAAAAAGCTGTGAAAATGGTAGCTGTGAGCTACCAGAACCCTTGTCAATCACTGGACAAGCTGTATCATGGTCAAAAGGTACTTCCAGGGCCTGGAGGAGAATAATGGAATTTATCTGCGATATGTGTTTATCAATGACTAACTGCAGATTTGATTATTGTAGCAAAAAGGCTTAAGCAGAAGGGGAAGAGTGATAATGGGTCAGTTAAGAATCATAATTCTTACTCCATTTTCATTTCAAAGACCATTTTATTGTTTCAATAGCATTTGCTGATTTGCATGGTAAGGGAGACTTTCTGTGTTACGGGAGAAAGGGAGACAATTCTGCAAATTGTTTATTGAAACCATATCAGGTGGTGCTCTTTCTAATTTCAAATTCAGGGGGTTGAAATTTCCATTGGCAGAGATGCACATTTATCCCTGGAGATGGCTGTTCCTCTTTGAGGAAGATGCGATACAGAATGAGAGAATAATAGCCTAGACTCAAAAGAAATCTGATAGTTGTATATTTTATTAAATTTTTTGTAAAAACAAAGCTGAAGAAAGTCTTAGGAGTGCAAAAAGTGTGGGTGTATATATGTATAACATTTATGCACTTTGTGTGGAAAATACTTGTTTTACCTGTGGAAATAATATTTAAAATCCACCAAATTATCAGTTGTCTGGAGTCTTTGTTATTGGTCTGAGCAAGAAGAACTATACACAAGAATTAACTTCCAACTTCGGTCTATGTAATCTGTACCTAATCAGTTCAGTTTGGAGGCAAATTAAACACATCAGTACTCATTCTCTGGACATAAATCTGTCACCTTACTATCAGGTGAGGAAGTGTTTTCTGTCTGATTAATCAATATGGAAGATTAATGCTGTCACCTCCTTTGCTGAAGTGAAATTAAATTAAGATGATGGTTAAATGGAAACTACATGGTTGATGTTAAAATGTGTTCTACAGATCCAAAAATACAGCCTGGAGCAGGAGTTTGTGCTTCTCTTTTTACATATTTTTATTATATGAATGTAACACTTTGAAAGGATCTGGCTTCATATCAACTTTCAGCAAAGCAAGAGCAACCCAAGATTGTTCCACTCTTTAGAAATGAGGTGGAACAAAGAGAACATAGAATGCAGTGCTCTAGTAGTCAGAGAAATGTAACACTAGAGAAAAAGTAAATAGAGATTTATAACACAGCAGCTGAAAATACAATCTGGTTTTCAAAGGTTACTATGGCAGATCTGTTTAATTACCAGTAATAGATAAAATATGCAACCAGTTTTCAAAACATTGTGTCTGACATTGTTAGTAGGTGACCACGTCCTAATCTGCATTCTTGGTGAAACTGAAGCCAGTCCAGAGCCCTAATCAAGAAAGGGGTCCTGCTCCCCAGTTTTTTGAAGAGCTGGAATAGGGTGCAATGGGCAGATTAACAAAGGAAAGAGCTACCTCAGAGTGGCTACTGCAACCACCTCTCAAAATACCAGAAACAGATGACAGATTTCCACAAGAAACATTTTTCTTAGATGTTTGCAGCTGTTCAAATGAGAGATATTTTCCATTAGCTTCTCCTTATCTTCATATGCAGTCAAAAGAAGATTTTTTCAGCATGTCACTTTTCTATAAAGTCCTCGGACTGAGGGAGAACTTCTATGCTTCAGTTATTTAATTTCTTCATGAAATATTTTGCATTTCATAACTTCCCCCACCCCCCCAAATTACCCCAAGCAAAATCAGCATAAGAAGTCGTGTCTGGGAAAGGTATTTCAAATTATTGGCACTGCTCTGAAAACCTAGCTGAATAATGACATTCACTTAGTTAGGCTTTGATGCCAGGAGTCTAAAAGAGCTTTCTCACCAGTAGAAACCTTCTTTTAGTGAAGAGTTTACCTAGGGAAAACTAGATCAAAACAATTCCAAGTGCTAATTATGGTCTGCATATGAAGGCACTCCACCTTCATAAGCACAAATAATGAATAGACAGATTTTTTAATAAACAACTTCTCTAACAGGAAATTAGAAATGTACATCCCTACTGAAGAGAAAATAGCAGCAGAGCTCATTTTTAATTCACTGAAAACAATGCAGCAGTTTAGTCAGAATGGAAGGACAGATCAGTTACGGGGGACTTGTGCATTAGTGGCAAAACTGATCTGCATAGGCTTGTTGCACAGATCTCTCCAGAGCCCAAGTCAGAGGAAACAAGATGTGACAAAATAGAAGGGCTGAAAATGAAAAAACTGAAAACATTTGTGAAAAGGCTCAGTACACTTGCAGCAGACTAATCAATCACCTGGTAAGTATGTGATCAGCACGCATGGGAATTCCCAGTGCAATAATAATAACAACAGGTAGATAAATTGTGTGATACAGTTTTGCTACAGATACTGCTGCTACCAGTGGAAAGCAGCCATTCATTCTGGGGATGACAGTTATACCCTCTGGCCATTACCACTAATTAAATCCCTATCTTTCCTATTCCATTTTTCCCCAGATACAGATGCGATCAGAGATAGAACAATATAAGGAAGGAACAGGAAACTGGATTTAGGTAATAATTTTAAAAGCAAAGTGAGATAGTCTGAGATACTAATTCACTCCCCCTGGAACACAAAGCATGCTTCTGGCAGGAAGGCAGGTTCAGCAGTGTGTGAGGCAATGCGTGTACAACTATAATGTTGTAATCAAAATCTCGTGCCTTTCACAATTCCTAAAACTGCTAGAGAAACACAGAGCACACGTACAAATAGGAATAGTTTATGGATATGCTCATGTTTTCTACAATGTGGTTACAGCACTGGTGGGTAAGGAAAGATCTTGTGTCCTCTACCTGGACTTGTGCCAAGCATTTGACATTGTCCCACAAGACAGCCTTGTCTCTGGAGTGGGCAGACATGGATTTGATGGGGAGTCATTTGGATAAGGAAGTGGATGGATGGTCTCACTCAGACTTGAGGACAACAGCTCACTGTCCAAGTGGAGGGCAGGGACAGGCAGCTTTCCTCAGGATCAGTGCTGGGACTGGCACTGTTTAACACCTCTGTTGGTGACATGGACAGTGGGGCTGAGTGCACCTTCAGGGGAAGGTGTCAGAAAGAAAAATACTGGAAGGGGTCGGAACAAGATTATTTTTAGGTCCGTTCCAAACCAAACCATTCTATGAACCTGTGATTATGGCATTTCCCTATGATTTACTCATTTTTCTGTAAGATATTTCAGATTTTACCTCCTCATTAATGAACTTTGCCAAAACAATGGCTCAGCAGATCTTTGTGTCAGGGTCCAACAGGGAATCTGTCAGTCATTAAGACATTCTGTTTGCTCCAGCCTCGTGGGTCTGATCCAGTACAATTAGTGAGGCTTAAGGAAAAGGGGCAGTCTTTGACTCCTGAAGCATTTTATAATGGCTCATTATCTTTTATAAACTTTAATAATACTACATGTTCTATTTTAATGTGGAGACCTGTCTTGCTGCCTACTCCTTTGTGAAAGAGAATGATGGCTTCTATCCATTCTTAACACATTTTTTCTTTAAACACAAAATTAAGAAAAACATGCAAAAGCTCCTCACTGCACAAGCATGCAAAATGTAGAAAATTAATATAAGAAAGAAGAGCTCCAAATTAAAAGTGGGGCTGCAGATCAGCAGTGCAATTTAAAAAGGGAAATAAAACATCCAGTTCTTAAGCAGTAACTGAATCCCACACCTTAGTCATATTAACTAGCATCCTAATGTCCTGGCACACTTTGTTAGGCTAGATCCTGGAGCCCAGATTTAGCAGAATACACTTCCTTGAGCCTAAGCAAAATGAACAAGGCACATTCTAACTGCTAATGCTTGTTGCTGTGATGGGTGTCAAAAAGCAGGGTCTGAAAAATAGAAAAAGGCCTTCCTTACACAACAGCCCTCTGTCTGTAGCTCTTTGATCACCCATCTTTCCCAAGTCGTTCTCTAAGTACTGGCATATCCTTGGAGCAATTTTGCAGCTCAAGACATTGCTGCCCCAAGCTGTCAACCTCGACCTTTCCACAGAGGTCACTCACAAGCTCAGCTTAACAGGAGATGCCAGCCTGTCACCAGAGAAAGGCAAGATGTGCACACACACCCTGCCCTGTCAATGCTTGCATGGGCACGTTAAACCATGGCATGGGAGATGGGGGCACAATGCCAGAAACTGCTGCAGAAACATTCCTCAGAGGATCTCTGCATCCTAAACAGCAGCCTTATCACAGAAGAGGATTTAAAGCATTTTAGCTTCAGTACAGCAAGTTATTACACCTACAAGCAATGTGGCTGAAGTGAGAGTGACTACATATATATAAAAGAAGATCCTCGCTTAAGTACTTTGCTGAATTAGAGTTTAATACCTTATATATTGATATTTCTGCAGCAATCAATGAAAAAAAAGCTAGAACATACCAGCACAGCTCCCCTGGGAGCCCGCATTAGCTGAAACAATCATGGAGTTGACACATGGTTTCTGTTTCTAACGAGGCATGCCAACTAAACAGAGAATAAAGGGATGCAAACCCTGATACTTCCAGATATAAAATAATCAGTCTCAGGACTGAAAGCAGCATTATCTTGAGAGCTGAACACCCAATGGCTCTCAAGAGGCGTCTTGTATTTGGTGACAGCTATGGCCACAGGGGACACATGCACAGCAGGTCTGACCCACTACAGGAGCTCCTGTGTTCTGTTTCTGTAAGGGATGTGTTAAATATATGGTTTCATAATTCCTACTGGAGAGATTAATGCTGGGGGGAGTTCAGACTGCTGGAAGACAGAAGGTTTGTCTACATGCAGCTATTAATAATCACCCTTTGTTAACTTGGTGCAACACTCCCGGGACAGAAACGCACACAAAACCAGGGCTCAGGAGCTGGCCAGAGACATTCCTGCAGGATGGGCAAAAACTGGGCAGGTGAGCGTGGCATTGGCACAGGGAGCTATCCCAGACTCAATTCCCTGCTGCAAGGGAATACATTCCGGTATTTCCAGGAGTAGTTACAATACCTATAGCTTTTAAGACATCCATTTAGTATTTTTTATTACCCTGCAGTGACAGCAGCAATAATTAATTCTGAAAGAAATCCTGCCTGAGGAGCTGTAAAACGACACTGAGGTTTCACTGATGCTCAGCACGCGTGTTATGATACATATCTATATAGGTACATATCTATGCATATATTCAAAAAGATATCAATCTGCAATGCAGATTTCAGAAAATGCAGAACTGAACGATAAATTAAAGTGCACCTAAATTTACTCCCATCCTGAAAGAAGTAAAATGTAAACATATTATTAAAGGATGGATTAGCATGTCTAATTCCATGGAAATTAGAATATAGATAAAAATTTAAAACTGTAATTAAAAGAATGAAGAGAGAACATTAATAGGATGAATTATACACTCTAATGCAAAATGGTATATAAAATTGTAGGCCTGTTTTCAAAATTAGGCAATGAGGAAAAAGGATACAGTCTGTTCCTAGGAAAAGATTGGTAATAAGCAGTTAAGAGTTATCATACAAAAACTGTTGATAGGTTCTAAAACTTGCTAGATGTCTTCATTATTCACAGGTATGTAGAAGAAAGCTTTTCATTCTATTTTACAAAAAGAATGAAAGGGAGTAAATTTTTTTTGTCACAAATACAGCTGAATAGTTTGAAAATTACGGTTTTTGTAGTTCTCTGGCTACAGATTAAAACTGCAGTTTATTACCCATTTTGGTCAAAGCATCTCAGAATTTCCATCTCTAACTATACAAGAAAACAGTTTTCAATTTCAAGTTAGTACAGATATTCCTCTGTTTCTTCATGCAGTATTTTTTGGCTGAATTTCAATTTCAGTTTAGAGTATGACAAAATATTGTCATGCTATAGAATAGTTTGGTTAAGAGCTGTCTAAATCAATCAAAGGTGAATAAAAAATACCAAGGACTTTTCTGTCCCTGATGCTGATATAGAAGGGCACCTCCTGAACAGAATCATCAGCTACAGTCCTAAAATAATTAAATCTTTTTATCTTAAACTGACATATAAACTCATTTCCATGGTAACTTTGTTTGGCATTTCACAAAGCTCTAGCCCTGGAATTTCTCTGTTGTACCCAGCACATGATGAAAACCTGCCTCTGAAGTCACTGTCTACACAATGAGTTGCAAGAGTTGTATTTTGTGTATTTACAGGTGCAAGAGCTATGGGACTTATATACTTTCTCTACTTTTCAATTCTCTGCTTTCTTCAGTTTTGTTTCTCTGCAGATTGCTTTTAATCAAGATTTCATTTTTAACTAAACACAGACATATTCAAGTGCTTCCTACTGTAATTGAACTCTCTGCAGTACAATAAAATTCCTTCTGTGTGTCAGGTTGGTTTTCTTGCCGCTGAGCAAGGAAAACAGGTTCTGATCTAGTTATCTAGTTAACTCCGTTTAACTCCAGCTAAAAGAGCACCCTGCTCATACAGACAGGTATATTCACAGCTATGTCTACAATCTCAGTTTTGGAATCACCTTTGGGAATCATTAGAAAGTACAAACTCAACAGAAATGCACATGTGCTTACACACCCAATGCACAGACAGGAGGGAGGTGGGAAACAAGCTATGATTTCAACCACTGCAACCCAATCATATTCACTTGCCATGCTCAGGAAGCAGAACCCATTTTGTGATTTGATAACTATTTACTTTATGGAGAAAAATGACTATTTTACTGTACAAACTAAAAACAAAATGTTTATTTGTAAAAATAAAAGTGCTTGGTTTATTTTTAGCGCACTGAAGGAATAACTTCTGGTAAATCTTTTACACTTTACTACTTTGTTCCTAATGGATTTTTCTAGCAATAACAGTTTACGTGGATGATTCAGAGATATTTCAAAGATAAAATACAGCTGATACCTCATAATTTAGATGTCATAACTAGATCTCATGGACTAGAATCAAAGTTCTTATTACTGCATGTTCACTGTCCTCCAAGGCACATTATTTAAACAGTGATTTCCTAGGTACAACTTCTTCCAACAGATTGTGGAAATCACTGGATTTATGAGCCCAAAACCCAAGTAATTGTTCTTAGATGTAAGACAGTTTTGGGTGAGGTGTCCTGACACGCAACCCACTAACAGTGAAATCCTCAAGAACAGCCTTAGGGTCAGAGAGAAGCTCCGGGCTAAGGGAGTGCAGAAACTCCCACGGCTGGGTGCCAGGATTGCCGTGGCTGCAGGGGGGGGGCTGGTGTCATTGGGAGAAGCTCAGGGGATGACGACCTCAGCACAGGAGCTGCAGGATCAAAGCTGTGCCTTCAGGCCAGGACCAATGAACCCATTTCATGGATGACTTGAATCAAACTTTGATGGAGAAGTGAATCATTAGCTCAGTCTCCCTGTGGCACCAGGATTTGTCAGCCACCTCAGATAGACCACAGGATAATTCAGTCTGGGACTTCAAGAGGGTCTAGTCCAGCTTCCTGTTCCAAACTTCCTTCTACTACTCTTACCACACCTTCTGTATAACATACAAACACATTTCATAACCGTATATTCTAAGCAAAACCAGGTCAAAAAGGAGCTCACATTTAAGGACACTATTTTGCTCTGAGTTAAGGAAAAAGCAGACCTGCTTTTCTTATGAAAAAGAAAAAAAAACAACCAAACATCTGAGGCAAAATAACATGGAGCATAAAGCATTACCTTTAAAGCCATGCTGGCTTTTCTGCTAGCAATGAAAGTGCACATAAGAGTTAACATTAAAAATTAAAATGAAATAAATATGCTCCCTAATGAACTAATATATGTGGGTAAGGTAACATCTGCTACTTTGTTTATAACAAATGTGTCAAGCATTAGATATGCCAGCATTCGTGCACATGTTCTGATGGAAGTTGGAGAACTTGCTTTATTCGCCCAGCAGAAAATGGAAGATTTTATGTCATGGCAAAGTAATGTCAGACCTGAGAGCGCTGGGAGAGAACAGCAGAATTTTCTTCTGAAGCAAAGAGAGAGCCCATCCAGTGACTGTGGTTAGCTGGGTCCTAACCCAGAACTAACACAGAAAAGGTGTTTTAACTGATTTGGGAACAAGCAAAGAAAATATTTTTTAAGAAGTTCTACTACTGACCTACTTTCTATCTCTAAACAAGATTCTAAGTAAGGAGTGATTAATAAACTGCACTAGGTCAGGATAATCTTGGGAGATTTTGTGACCCTGCTGCTTCCTTTGTATTTGTCTTCCCTAACCAGGTAAGGCTAACAGGGACGTCCCAGCCTTTCCCAAGGCAGTCCAGACCTGCTCACAGAGAACATGGCAGATATTCCCTACTGCTTTACAGGCATCCTCTATTCCTTTACAGAGTCTTGGCACTGATGATTTGTTAGTGCCCACCTTAGACAGTAAGCAAGAAGAGTCTACACCACAGATTCCCTATTTCCCTGCAGAGGCAAGTGAGATGTAGAGCCTAAAACCTGAAAGGTGCCCTCAAAGGGAGTCACAGGTTGATCTAATGCCCTGTTTTTCTGAAACTATGCAAACTGTTCACAGGCATTTCTTTGGTGCAATGGATAAACCTTGAAAGCTTATTACATCTAAATAAAACATTTAACAAGAAACTAGACTAATTCCTCCATTTTGTTTGTAAAGTTCAACAGTTCATGTTAACTGAAAAGTACTTTTAATTTGCCTACAGTCCACAAAACAGAAAGTTGTTAAATAATAGAAACCCAGAACCTTAGGAGTCAATAAAACCCCCAAGATTTCCATCCACTTGTTTGGATTCTTTTATGATAAGTCACATCTCAGGATTACTAATACGGAGTAATTTTTGCTTCTTTGTTTAAGCTGTTTTCACACTAAATATTTCAGCTGTTTTACTGTTATAACTTGTTAAAGTTTTTTTGGGTTGGTTGGTTTTTTAACCTTGTTGCCTCACTTTGGGTAGTCACAAAAACATAACTCACTGTAATAACGTATCATAATATCACATTTACTTATTATTGAAGCACTTTTCTATGAAAATACAGTATTAAAATATGTAATAATAATATTAAATTAATAATAATAATATTAAAATATGCTAAAATTGCTGTGCCTATACCATATTCCAAGGGTATTGAAAGCTCTTTGGCGGCAGGAGAACGAGGAGGTCACAGGCATTAGAAATTGCTATTTAAGAAGTTTCTTATACCAGCTCTGACTATTACCTAGATTAGGTGATTTCCACTCATCAACCCTATTCTCACTTCTTGGGAACTTGACCCTCCACTGCTTTACTGACAGTCTTTTCAAGTTAATACTGGAAATGCCTACAAGCTCCCAGACACTGCCATTATGCTGTACTTCAGCTCAGCTTCTTCAGGGAATTTTGTAATCAGTGGTGTTTTCAGAACACCGAATAGAAATTTTTCTGACAAAATATACCTAAGGAAAGATTACTCAAATTATTTCAAATATGCTGACAGTACTAGAATACAGGCTTTCCTCTACATCTAAGCTGCACATGGAAACTATTTGCATATGAAAATATGTTTTCTTGATTAAGGTTTAACTGAATATTTCTTATTTTCCCAGCTCTTTTTTGACACCAGAAAATAACAATAATAGTTCAGATAAAAAATTACTTCCATTTTACATTGTGTATACATTATTTTATGTTCTTATTTTTTATTATATATTAAAGTGGTTAAAATTCATTACCCTTCTTTTTCCTCATACTTCCCCTGCACCATGCTTTTAGTAATTAAACCCACCAACTTCTCTTCCTTTTGACTTCAAGCTGAGACCCCAATAGGATGTAACAGAGCACCACATTCCTTCCCCTGTCATGCTAATTTGACAGGAGCACCCTATGAGTTGTTTATACCCTTCTGTACAAGTACATCCCTATTGTAAAAGCTTTTCTTCATTTTCTGAGTATTTTCAGATATGAACAAATCTTTCATTTTAAATATCTGGGCTTGGCAGGTCTGCTCATTTCTTGTGATGTTTGTGTCCACTGGAACTTCCCACAGGATTCTCAGGAACCGTCAGCAACATTAAATTGTTTGAATTTAAACACCTATATTAGAGTATGGTTTCTGAATGCTTTCACATATTCTTCAGATGTAGAAAATCCCCCCTCTCCCTTTATAATAATTCAATTTATTGGTAACAATACCCTTTTCTACTTAAAATGTTTATCTCTTATCTGCCACACATGAAGTCTTGTCCCCACAGCTCCCACCGATGTATTTTGTGTAGGCTTCCATAATCATACATAACCCAGTCTATTAATACCGAAATCTCTTTAATAGTCCCAACAGTTCTGCAGATATCACCATTCTTCTAATCTCCAAACATCTAAGAAAAACAAACAACATGAAATAAAAAAAATATGTTGATTATAAGAGAAAACCTGTGGTCATAGCAATTTATCACATATCTCCAGGAATCTTATTAATTCATTTATGCTGCTGTCCGTAGCAATTTAACATCAAATTGTACCCAAATAAACTAGTCCAGGAAGTTTGTTACGACATGAGGACTTTCAGGCAGCACTTCCCTTGCATTTGAAACAACTTTGCAAACAAATAGCATTGGATTTTTGCTTTGTGTATTAGGATAATCCATACTAAGGGTGAGGAAAAGGAAACATAATTACAGCTATAGTCACCCCTTCCCTTCCTGTACTGTCAAAGGCAGAGAGATTCCAGAACACCCCTGTCTTCATTGCTGAAGTAAATCAGAACATGTTGGCACTGAGATCATTACCTTCCAAGGTCAGTGAACAGGAGTTAAAGGGACAAGGCTAAATTTCACAGACAGCAGAATAATTTGATGGGTTTTCGAGATGCAGGTGGAATGGCTGTCCAGCTGTCGCCTTCCCTCTACTTCAACAAAACAAAATGGAAACTCATTTCTAGAATCTTTTCCAGCACTACAGATCATGTACAGACAGAACTTGGTTCACAAACTATTTCAAAGGAGAAAGGATGCATGAGACATTTTGTGTAAGTGCAAACACTGCATTAACGCTCAAGAAAGCTACCAGAAAGTTGCTCAAAAGTTTAAGTGAAATCATTTAACATAAGATATAAAAAAGAAATCAGGCTGCTCTGGATCATCTATAAAATGTATTTTGAAAATACTAGATCAGAATGAATTAGAAGATTATTGCATACAATAAAAATAAGAAATAATATTTTTATAGTTATATGTTATGGCTTCAGAAATTATCCACTAATTCTCCTCCTCAACTTGAAAAGGAGAATGTATCAATGCGAAAATTGTAGGAGTGATAGACTATGGCTTTAAAACAATTATGTAACTATAGATGTCAGCAGAGACTCTCATTATTATTATAAAACCATTCAAAAAGACATTTTAAGCTCTGATTCAGGAAAATTCTCTCATATTCAGCATTTCATTTTGTAGGTTCCAAATATTTAATGGGGATGCCTTTCCCAATCCTCTACTTCATTTTCACTTAAAGTTCTCAGAATAACATGCCTAACCCATATTTTCTGTGAATGTCTCCATCAATATCCGATAGGCTTGGGTGATCTGCAGCTGGTTGGCCAAACAAGTTTTAATTTCCATATGGCAGAAACAGAAATTTGCTGGTTTATGCTAGGGCTGCTGCGTTAAAATAACTTTAGACTCACTTCAGTGATCATTTGAAAGGATGAAAAATACCAAAGCCCTGTGGTGAGTGTCCACGTACCTCTCTAGTGAATTATTTCATAAAATCTGGAGGGGATGGAAGGGTGGAAGTCAGTCAGGTTGTCACTGGAATGAATGATCCTTGAACAGCTCTGAGGACATTTGCAAATATTCCAATACGCTGGACTGTAGTGAGGAGTGTGTTTGTTTAATTTGTACTGCCTCGAAGATCGCAGATGTAATCTGGCATTGTAACTGCAGATTCAACACAGACACTGAAGTTTACTGCATCAACACAACGCTTGTGAAATGTTAGGTAAAAACACAACGAAAAAATATGCATAGAAGCACATCACAGACTCAACTGGCAGTCAAGTCTGGCAGAAGTCTATCACCTAGTGACAGCTTCCTTTTCTCTCAGCTGTTAGGGTGGTGTAAAGAGAAATGAGAGAAACAAGTCCTGGGCTTCATTACTCCAAGAAGAAAATGGTTGCCAAGAGAAAAACGATCAGCACATTGAAGTATTTTGATATAATGATCAAAAAGTCATAAACACTTTACAATGTTTTGAGGCCGTTCAAGTCAGCTATGTCCATATTTGATTAAAAACCAAACTTGCTGATGTACAAAAAATGACTCCGTGTTAGCGAATATTTGCTGGAAGTGTAAAAGAAACAGGTAGGAGTTAGATTTCAGTCCTAAATCAACCACCACCAGGTTAGAGGAAGGGAGATTTGTCTGGTGTAAGAACTGTAATTTCAGTGTCCTCCTTTGAGTTCAGTGTTTATGTCCCTAAAACACAACTGTCATGCTTGGATATCTTAGTCACTGGGTATTTGGGAACACTGCAGATATCAAAAGAAAATGTCACTGTTAGGAACACCATAGCCAGCACATGAACATCATTACTTGGAGGTAACACGCACAGTGGGAAATCTTAACTATTGGGAATCAGAACTGTGCAAAGACTTGAGAAATGAATCACTCCTGTCAATGCTTTCTATTGTCTAGGAAAAAACCCTCATCTCTGTCCTTCTTTATAGTTTAATTTCTCTTTTGTTGACTTCCACTTACTGATGCAGCTGAAAAAAGCTACACAAACCAGTGGCTTAACACCTTCACTGTAGAGTGTTTGCTAAGGTAGGGAAACCAGAACCAAAAAAACCCTGTCTGAGCAGTTAGCAGGTAATACCTTATGATAGATGTCCTTACAGGAGGATCTAGTGGCTTTTATAAACCAGCCAGGCAGCTGCACAGTGTGGGCCCATTAAGACTGCATAATGATATTTAGATGAGCTACAATATGGAGAGCTCCAGATAGTTTTGAATTTATTTCCAACATGAGATGGGTGAAACAAGCCAAAAAGAGAAGGAGATTACACAGAACATAGTGGGTTTGCTGTTTAATTTATGAAGCAATTCCTTCTGAGAACAAATATGTAAGCACTGAAGAATTCTCTGTTCTGTTCTGCGTCTTTTAATGACTGAACTCTAGTGTGAAAAACGAGTATGAACTCTAGCCTGCAAAACAGTGATGTAAGCATTCTGCAGGTGTAAAAGCCTCCAAAAGGTTTCCATGTGAAGCTTACAGTTCAGATAACCTCTCAAAACAATGGGCTTTGGAAAATGCTTTCTCAGAAGGAATTTCTCGCTTGGGAAACTGAAAACATTTTCATAAAATAAAGCTAAGTAGGACTTCTGTGAGATAAGAGAGAGAGTCTACGAAGATTCAGGTATTAGTCACTGGTTTGAGCAAATTCTTGCTTAAAAAAACCCCAACACGTTTTATTACTCACAGGAACATTGTGAGGATACTTTAGAACTGATACTCAAAATTATGTATTTCCAGTTTATAGCTCAATCTAAGTGAGATTTCTGTACACTGCAAGTGATTTCAGTAGTAACTGACTACCCACACGTGCCCTACTCCAACGCTCCAGCATGAAACAAGGTGCCATAGTAGAAGAATTAAGTAATAACTTGGGTTTTAATCCTTTAAAATAACACTTGTCAAAGCATTCAAGTTGTTTTTTACCATATTTTACCTTGTTCTCACTTAAATTATCTTCCCTTGGTGTTTTCTAAGACAGACAATGTAGCGACATTGTTGAGACCTTAGCAAGGCTCCCTCAAGCAAGAGGAACATGAGGAGAGAAATCAGTTTAGTGCACGGGCAAATTCCTGAAGAGTCCCTGTGGAACCTTACATCATAGACTTAATTCCATTTTTTTTCCCTTCACCTTGTTAAGTACATGCCCTACAAGTGCTTGAATGCATTCAGGGGGAGAAGGGGAAAGAAAGAAGAAATGATGACAATGCAGAGGCAATTAGTTTCTGATTACCGTGTATAATAGGTAAGGGAAGGAGGCAAGGGTCAGGCAGACAATATTGGAAGTAATTTAGAACTTGCTACATTATACAAAAATCAGAAAACCTATCTGGTTAAATCAAAGCCCTATATCAAAGGGAAACTATACAATAGTATACAGTTAAAATAATTTTTTATTCTAGTAATCCTCATGCTTCTGAAAACTGAGAACAGAGAGTTCTCTGCATTTCTTGAGGACATAACTAAATGACAGACCTTTTTTTTAAATCTAAATCCAAAGTGTAAATTCAGTTCAGTTCCAATGAAGGAATCAAAACATTTTTAATTTTTATACTTCATTACCTTGATCTCTTAGCCTTGCCCTGAAGCATTGCCAAAAAATATTCAGCCTTGGTAGCAGAATTCTATTCACTCTAAACTATGATAAAATTCATCAGCAAGCTTTGCCCTTGGTGTGAACACAAATACATCTACTGGTCATTTTCTCTGGGTGCATAAAAACACTTTCTGTCAGTTCACAGCGCATTCATTCATGCCTTGTTCAATATGACATTTGTCTGTAATTTAAATTCAGCCAAAGTGATTTTAGAAAGATATTGCCTTTGTACTCTTTAAATACTGCACCCCACAAGAGTTTTCAGACTCAAATTTCCAGCACAGCACTTGAAGATCTTAGAAAAGCTAACTACTTTAAGTGTCTGAATATGAAGGACATTGATTAAATTGCATAAAACGATGTAGTTGGTTTAATTCAGAATTTAAATAACTCATTTCATGTGTCTTAATTCACCTTGACTGTAATTTAGATCAAACCAAATTGAGACCACTTTAATAATGAGCAAGGTTGTCTATACAGAGATTAAGCGTTGTTTAAGCTGCTGCAAAGAACTCAGTGCTTGCATTGCCATTCTTGCAGGATGTGCTGACATAGCAGATGCTCATCAGCAGCAAAACCACTGTCAGAAATGGCCATGTCCTTCTGACATCTTTTGCCCAAGCCACTGTACTTGTCCTCCACACTGCAGTTTGTCACAGGGTTGAAATGATTCAAAGTGAAAATAACTTTCTGGAGCAAAGTTGCTGCCAAGAGCAAGACATGACACCACCTCAGAGCTGTCAGTCGCACAGCACAGCCAGACGAGCTCGGCTGACCATCCACTGCATTTCCGTCTCTGCACTGACTGGCTTTTTCCAGTTTATGTTATCCCCTTCCCTTCTGCTGACAGCTTTCTCATTTCACTCAGTACACCTCTGAGATGTATTGGGAAACAGAGGAAATGCTACCCTGTTGGGCTCACCTGTGTTTAACCACAGCTACACCACAAGCTGCTGTGCTGCTCATTTGAGCCATTTTCAGTGCATGTGATGACTGGAAAAAGCATCCAGGGTACGATGCTCTTGAAACATACTGAATTGTCTGAACAAAACCACCTGCGGTTGCTGTTAGTGCTACAATTCTTTGGTGCTTTCAAATCCACACAGTTGAGGACCCTTTTACATATAAAGCACTTATGACATTATAACATGTAACTGCAAAAGATGCTTCAAAGGTCTGCTGAAACCCATTTTTCTTTGAACTGGGGTGCCTGCTAAAGTACATGCAAATTTCACTGAAGTTAATCTGATTTTAGCTCACAGCTTCACGTGGAGGACAAAATATATAAAAGACATCATGCTTGCCAGATTATGGGCTCCTAACTAGAGCTAAAGGAGTTGGCTCAAAAACAGATGGGAAATACAAATGCTAAGCTTTGATTTCTGTTGGAATAGGTACAGGAACCGATCTACATTCATAGTAACCTCTTCAGTTTCATCTCACAATGTATTCTACTATGCAGAAAGATTCTATATTCTGCCTCATCATGTTTTCATATTTAAAATCTGATTAAGAGCAGTGAGATTATGCTGATACTTCTGGTCCATGTTGGATGAACGTCAGGGATTTATGTGTTATATATATTGCTAGAGTTGCCTTCACACCTAAATTGAAAAGATTTTTTTCATACAAACTTGGAGGTAAAAGTAACTCTAGTAATATACAGAGTAGCTCTAGTAATACTCACATGAGTGCCTGAACATTTATCCCACACAATTTTAGACCAGACCAGACACAAAAGTACTTACTTTATGGGAAGCTACAAGTATGCATCAAGGCCAAGTGTTTTCTTTAGGTTTCAGTGAGTACCAAACTCTGCCTGTGCTATGCAGAGGCACAGAAGGTGTTCACAGGCTGGAAGTGAGGGGTCCTGCTTTAAGCAGAGAATTAGAATGACCTGCAGAGGCCCTTTACAGCCTATACTGATGTGCCAGTTTTTCCTGCTTGTTCCTTATTTCTCTGTCACCCATCAGAGTGAAATCATTAACAGATCAAAATTTAATCACATGGAAATTAAGGTCACTAAGAGGCATACAAAAGGAGCCACTCCTTCAAGCAAATATGGAGGCTTCTCATTCGCTAGGTTACCATGTTTGAAAAAGCTTATCACTTGCTCACAGAAAAAGTCATAATTTGCATGAAAGAAGCATCTCAGCATGCAGTGTTGGTAGCAAGGTTCCACAGCTGATCTCTGCTGCAAAGCTGCCACACGAGACCAGGATAAAATTTTATTTTGGCTGAGAGCTAAAAAAACTTAACTAACTGCAAACCTGAACATTATCTTATTTTATAAGAGCACACAATTCATTAACATCAAGATTCAGCAAATAACAGGAGACTTTGCTGCCCCCTCCTTGCACTGAAACGCCTCAACAGCAATGGGTTTCATCAGGAAAAACCCCAGATGCCCAAAGTGTGAGAATCCCTGGGTGGCTGTAATGTGCTTCAATTACCACTACTGCACATCTGGAGTAGTTTCACTGCAGTACAAAGTGGGCTCCCATTACTAGGAAGGTACAGTTCTTCGTGCTGTTGTGTAGGGCTACATAAAAGGCAGTGAAAAGAAAGGTCTGATAGTTAAGTTTAAAGTATTTTTAGTCAATTCAATAAAAATACTTTCCAATCATGATANAAAAAAAAAAAAAGTAAAATGTATAGCCTGCTTGGAAACAGAGAAGGCAAATATCACATGCCAAGCTGAGAAAATTTTAACTTAGATGTATTGACTTCTCCTTCCTGAGCATGGCAAGTCATTAGAAGTTTTGGAGAAGTTTATAGGTCCATGCAAAAAACTGTTTGGTTTGTCACTCAAGGCTACACCTCAAACCGAGCCTCCTTATTTTGTAGAGCACCAGGAAATAGGAACAGACAAAACAACTGTATATTCATTAAAAGATAATTAACAAAACAACACATTTACTGAGTGAACTCAATTATAAAAATAAGCCCCTTTCAGTAGCAGGTTTCTGTTTCCATCCCAAATAATCAGATTTATAGATTGAGGCTGCTAGAAAATAAAGTTTCAATACACGGCATTCAAACACCAAAACTGACATCACCCAAAAGAAACCTCAAGAGACATTGCCCTCTCCACCTGCAGAAATGACTGTAGCACAATTCAGGGTGTCTGCCAGTGTAGGCCATCATGAAATTGGCAGAGAAGTGGCAGATCCTGACATTTTAAATGAGTTGAAAACAGAGAATGAGACTAATGAAGAGGTGGAATGTGGGCAATAAAAATGTACCCACATCACATATGCCAAGTAAACAGCAGAATGCCTGGTACCTCAAGCTTTGGTCTTGAGAAAAAGGAAAATTTTCAAAAAATTAGCTGGTGTGTTCATTGCAATATGCAGCCTTAAGCCAGCAGCCAATTTCCTGGGATAAATAGAGGTTACTTACTGCTAAACCTAATTTAAAACAAACCAAAGCATATGTGGAACAGAACTAGATAAGCATGTGCATAAGGGAGGCAGTTACAGAAGAAAAAGTGCAATATACTTGATGCTTACAGCATAGAGTCTGAGCAAGTGAAACATCCCCAAGGAAACTCAGAGCACCCCTGACTCAGGAATTTGAGACTGGCTAAACTCAATCTCCTTAAAACAAAGAAAATACAGTAGCAGGACATCAGGGTGTAAAAACAAACCAACCAACACACAACTACATCAAGCACCACTGCCCCACCCCTTCCCCTATGCCAAGCCCACATCAAATATGTTATCTGTGAGGCCAGTCCTCCCTCAGTGAGGGAAAAAACTCCAGGAAATGCAATTGTATCACTGCTTGGGGAATGCAGAGCACCTTAATAACACATGGACAACCCCAGCTTCACATACTTTTTGCCCTCAAGCAAACGTGCCCTTCACTAAACTGCTGGAGACTTGGGTCTGTCAGAGCACACTCATGGCCAGGACACCCTTCCTGACCAGGGGAATTCTTTTCTCTCACTCTGACCAGGAGTAAACTCAGATCGTCCAAACAGTCGAGGTGTGATTTTCATCCAGATGGCAACACTTCTGTTCTCCTCAAGGGCCTGCAACAGTGATTGGGCAGAAGCCCTCCTTATAGCAGAGTCCTATTTATTGAACTTTAAAAATGTTTTCTCTAAGGAAAACAAGTGGGTTTGGGTTCTGGTTGTTTGCTTGGCTTGACATTTTAATTTGGGGGTTTTTTTAATTGCTCCAGGTTCATCTGGCTGTACATTAATTTGTTTTCAACTTTAGAAATTCACTGAACCTTCCTAGCATGTAACTTCTGGCAAGATAATATGCCTGATCACCTCTTGGAAACAGGATTTTTGAATGCACCTGATGGAGTTTTTTGGGGTTGCTTGTGTTTGTTTTTTAAACCCGCATGCACATAGAAACTCCCAGAAAGTCACTCTATTGCTACTCTACCCTAAAGGGAATCAGCAAATTGCTTTCACATAGGGAGCTCCTATAAAGGAGAATAGTCTTTGTTTGCTGACCCAATTGCATAAAATATTAACAGAAGGGAGGTTATTGCCTAAAAACATCAACACTGAGTTACAACCAAAGTTACATAGTTCTTGTTGATGACTTTCAGTACTCAGATTAATGTCACCCATTTCTCCCCAATGCATAAAATTCTTATGCATTAATTCATTCAGATAATCTAAAATGTCTTCTACATGGAAGTCTTCATGTGAAAATTATTATTTATGAGGTGTCAAGTGAACAGTATTACAGCTGTAAGAGACTATTTGGTAGAGACATGGGACACATTAAATTTTTAAAAACTGACACGCCTTGTTAATTAGAAATGCCAACATTTGACATTTTTATTCCCAAGAAACTTAATTTAATACAGATTCATTTAATTTTTGGGAGAAAGCTGATGCTGGGAATTCTGATTCACAGCAGATTTCCAGCCACAGGTTTCAGATCACCTTCTGCAGCACAAATAGATATAAATGAAATGCACTGAGCCCTCTATATCTAAAACTCTGAGTAAGCACAGCTGTGCCAAAGAACTGATTTCCATCCACTTTCTGATTCCTCATTTCCCACCTGGGACTGTGCAAAGCACTTTTTAAGCAGTCTTCCCAGTAGCTGGAAGAAAATTAACGATTGCACTGCTCAGTAGACAGAGTTACGCCAGTGACCAGCCGTGGCTTTTTTTTGTTTGTTTCTTTTTGTCAAAGTAAAGAAGATGATATAAGAATACAAACAAAATAGACACATACCTGATTCTCACAATTATTTTTATACCTGGCAGGTCTATCTAATGAGGGCTGTTCTTACACAGTAGGCAGATTTCCTTCTACAGCTGTGTAATACCATGCCAAACCTCCTGGCTTAGGAGTTCTTTTTTTCCAGAAAACTTAATATTTCCCTACACTGGGACACTTTCAACATCAGAGAAAACTGCCTTCAGCATCACTGTGCAGAACTGGAATTTATTTTCTTCGCTAACCCAGATATTTAACAGTGACATATGATCAACTTACAGCTTCACAGTAAATAAGCCATAGTGGCTGATAAATTCACACAACACAGTAGTTGAGCTAATAGTGCCCCACATGTCAACATGGACTTACACCGGGAAGGAGACAGTGAGGTACACAACTTGCCATACCCCAGACCACACACCACAACTAAGAGGCTAAATTCTTAACTTCTCAGGGTAGCATTCGGAGGGTTTCAGGCCAAAGCCCATCAGCAGTGATCCTTTTAGTAAAAAAAGTGCTGGCTTAGCCACACAGCTGTGTCAAAAACTTCGTGCTAACTTACAGCAAGGTTGTGTGTTTGAGCTTCTTTGTTACTTATGCGAAACATGAATCCTTCTGCAAAACAAACACAGCAAAACCTGTGTACCAAAGGGAATTCTCCTTTTCAGCTCTTTGTAGCAGCTGGTTGAATAGAACAAGATAATTAGATTCCAGCACTCAGACAGCTGAGATTTACTGACTGTGAGAAGTAATGTTGCCCCCAGTGAAGAAAGCAGCATAAATAGCTCTGGCTCAAGGGGTACCTTGGACATATTGACATTGGCTTCATGAGGTATCAGTATGCCAAGTTCTCCCTGTGTGGGATGCAGAGGCACACCTGCTGGGGTGGGGTTAATGTGCCAGGAGAGTCATGGAGAGGCTATTTGAAGCATCTGGAGCATCTCTCAGTTTGAATATAACACAAAAGAAGAGAAGGTTCAAAGAAAAGATGCAGTAAGAAAGGCATAGCAAAAACAAACAAAAAAGTCAAGGAAAAAAACCAATAAAGAAACCAAGCTTGAAGGACCTTCTAGAATTAGAAACAAAGAACTAGTCTACAATTTTTTTAAATCCAAATCATTGCAGACTATTGTATATAAAGAACTGCCGTGCTATAGCTGCGTCTAGGCTTTAGGTTTCACCTGTGTCCCTACAATATTTTTTCCCAGGTTACCTACAATCCATGAATTTATTCTTCTAGGGCTTGTTGTCATTGCAAGGCAGGAGTTGTTAAATGTCCTTCTGCATTTGGAAGGAACATTCTCCCACGGCTTCCTGACGGGGAAAATAATCCTTGGACATTTGGCACAGAGAATGTTGCAATCCATCTACAGACACAGGTGAGAACAGCCCAACTGCCAGGATGCCAACAGGAGGGGATCTGCTCAGACTCCAGGCCAATCCATGGCCTAATTGTGCAGCAAACTTACCTTCAGCTGTGTCACCACGGTTATTTCCCAACAGTTCATTTTGGAAAAGGTGCAGGAAAATGTTACAGAAATAAAGCTTTGCGAGAGTCTTTCTAGACACCACAAGTAAGCATCAAAAACTGCTGAAGGTAAGTGGAAGATAAAGGCAACAGAAAGAACAAAAGGCATAGCTTGTCTATTTTCCTACTGATATTGAGATGCTGTTTCAAAAGGGGTTATCTCAAAGAATGCAGACACGTGCTAGAGGCTGGGCACAATTTTTTACAATCACTGACTCACAGATGTCACCTTTAACTGGTTTGTCAGTTGCCAAGCACTGCCTGACAATCCTGCTCAGAGATGAAGTACAAGCAAGACTGCACCTGTACTGTCTAACAACAGTGCTGCATACTGCACCAAAGGAACTGTCAAAGACAAATCTAAAGAGCAGCTCTTCAGGTAGATTCTCAGACAGTAAGACATGAACAGAAGTGCCACATAAATGACCTGTGAGACGCTGGCCTTCTGGTTTATGTACCAGGGTCCAAGATCAGAGACGTGCAGAGCTGAGGAGCCAAAGCTAGGAAGCATTCAGAACCACTAAGAATATTTTGCTCTCAGGGTATGAGGTCAAATCAAAGAAAATTTTGCACAAGTCTGACCTCAACAGACAGTTAATCTAATCTTAACAATGTGGACATTTCAAGTCATGATGCGTTTATAAAGCTGTAGATGTCACTAATCTAAAAAGTTTACAGGCACTCTGAAGGGACAGAATAAAAACTGTTTTGAAAGCTGTTCACTGGAGAACTGTATTCTTTCCATGTGTTCTGTGACAAAAGCAATCAAGACTGACGGACTGGAAAATCTCTGCCTTTAATGCAGAAATATTGATGCCCTGTATGTGCTAAATTAAGCCCACCTCTGCAGGTGGCTTTTTGCCCACTAGCAGGAGATAAAACAGTCATTAACATGTTCTAGGCAGCACTGAACTGTATCTCAGTATATGCAAGCTTAGTAAATACAAAGTAATTAACTAATTATTTTCTTTTACAGTTGATATGAATTTTTATAGTGACAAATCAGAGGCTTGTTAGAAAGCACAGCAAAGTATCACTGCCTGTGACAAACAAGGAGACTTGAATAGTGCAATATTCTTGTTCCATCTAGTGACCTCGGTTATTATGAAACAGCACACTGTGGACACTTACACAGCTATGTTTGGGCATGGTTTCTAAGCCACCTCAAAGAATTTCAGTACACATACTTCAAGTAAAGAGACAAAGGAAAATCCTACCTATACAAATTATATTTACAATCAAGACTTACACTGCTACTCCCATTGTTCAGCCATGAAATGACAAGCAGTAGAATTAAGTGAAGCTTTAAAGAACTCGCATGTAATCCAAATATAATTCCTTGCTTCTCACATATTTCCTGAAAGAGGCTCTTGAAATGTTCTTAACCACTTAACACTGCAGCTATGCCTAGTCACTGTCATTAAGGGAGATAAACATATTCGGAATAATTCAGCTCCACTAATTCCCTTAAGGAAAAGAAAATGAAATTTAAAAAAAACAACTGCATTTTGAGTGCATCAGCTCCTAACATAGGCTAGAAATTAGAAAGTAATTACAGTTGCTTAGAATGTCTTAAATACTGGCTGAAATATTTTAACTTCATTAAAGACACAAAATAATTGAAAGCAAATTTTGGGCTGAGGAAAAAAAAATTAAATATCTCTCCTTGAAAACAGGGCTTGAAGATGATAAAGAAAAGCACCCTTTTATCCTGGCAGTTATGCTCCTAAGTAATTTTTGTTGAAGAAAGAGAAGAAAAAGTGTCTGAAATTGTTGCTGAGATAGACATCAGCTATGATAGGCTGATTAGACACAGCTAATTTTTTTAAAAAGCTTTGAAATGTGTTGATTGAATCAAACTTGATTCCTTATTATTTGACTAGATTTTAGCTTTTCCTGTGTCAAATCAGGGAACATTTCTAAAAGCTACATTTTTTTCATAGAGCGGTCTACGATGCCTGAGATTTACATCTGCACGGAGGACACACACAAGGCAGTATCCCACAGAGGATTCCTGCTAAAAACCAAAGCAAACACAATGACATTACTGGAGCTGATAGCAGAAAACAGGCACACTGAGGTTCCAAACTAACAGTTTAAAAGTAGACATACCAAATGCACAAACAAAAGTACGGGAAGTCTTGGCACAGCCCCAGATTAAATCTGTGAAATACTACAGACACTTCAGGATATGCACGTGAAGAGGGACAACGCATAAAACTGCTGTTCTATGGCACAAAGTCACGTTCCTTAAGACCGTGACTGGATCAGGAGGAACCTTCTGATGAGAAAAAGAAAATTGTTCTTCCTCTGCAAGCTACCTCATTTTCAGGGAGGGAAGCTTCAGTCTAGTATAAAGGCAAGGAGAGAAAGAGCTAGAGAATAAAAAGAACTCAGCAAGATCTGTGAGCCTGTAGTTTATTCAAAGACCAGGAGACAACTGAGAAAATAGAGCTATTAAGGGTAACAGCAGAATACCAGCTCCAGGATTGACCAGCAATAGTGGATACCAAGAACTATGAAGGAAATTTGAAAATACCATCCCCTGTAACAAATCTGGAGAGAGATTTAACACAGAATTAAACCAGAAAGCATCCAAAGATACAAAGGGATAGCAAAGTATCAGATTTTCACTGAAAATATGTTGGAAACAGGTGTCTGTTTCCAAAGGATCCCCTAGAACCCCTTGTCAGCCTGTAGTTTCAAGTTAGCACCTAAAACAATTTCTCATCAGGACAATCTCAGATTAAGATAAGGTCCATCCTATTTCAGATTGCTTCCTATCCCCACCTTCCTTCTATTATTTAATGAAATGAATGTTGCCATATTTCTGATGTAACACAGTCAAGAAAGGAAAAGAGAACTTGTAGCCTCACATTAATTTTACTTTAGGCTAAAATTTCTCAGTCAGCAGTGATTTCACCTGCTTTACCCCAGGAAGTATTTACTGAAGGGGAAAAAGCCTTTCTGATGGCATCTGTGACAATAAAATGTTGGTATGCATTAGAGAAGCAACAGGACAGGCAGAACGTGTGCCAGAGGTTGATTCCCCCTCCCTGCCACCGGTATCAGCTATTCCTATGGCAGAGCTTAAGCCAGGCTACAACAGTACCAAGCTTTAAATACAGATGAACTCCTTCCAATATGTTTTTCAATGTAATTTCTAGACTTATTTTACATTTTTATTGCAAACTCAATTCCCAGAGGAGCTCAAGCATTTTGGAAACTATGTGAAGACCTGAACTTCAACAGACTATTAATTTTGGAGTAAGAGGCAAGGAAATACTTATCAGCAGCTGGCTCCAGATATGGGTGAAGGTAACCTGGAACCAGGACTACAGAGAGGGGACTCCAATAGACACAACTTCATCAAAATGGGATTCAATACTACCAGGATACAAGTCATGGATTGTTTTGGTATCATACTTCAGCACTTCTTGTCAGACATTTTGTAACCACAATGAAGATTCACAATATGAGTTGTGAAGTTTAATATGTTAAACACATACACCACATGTCTTACCTTACATTGCCACCCTTTGCCATATAAGCATGCCAGGTTCATAAACAAAGAATCATTTAACAGTAAGAAATTCACCATATTTAAATATAATTACACATTCTTAAGAAATACTTAACACATCCAGTCTCCTTCTGTGAGGTAGATTTTCCTCTAGCTTTCAGTGGACACCAGCACCAAGTAAGGATCTCAGCCAGCTGACACACGATTGCTCTTTTAATGAGCTTTGGCCTTTCTCTGCAGCAAGACATTCAATGCACCCAACCATACTGCATGCACCTTACGGATATTATTAACACTTGAATCATCACAAGGTATCTTTGGATGGGTGTATAAAGACACACTGCATGAAAATTCACAAGCTGTTTTCAAATTTAAGGAGTAACAAAGTGTCTTGCAAAATATCAAGTTAAACAAGCAGCTTCTTCTAGTTACATACTTAAAATAATTGTTCATCCTATGAGTCTCATCCTAGCTGGAGAATTTTTTTTTTTTACCTGGGAATTCATTTTGTGTTGTTCTGCATCACTTCTAATGCCACTGCCCCTTGTGGGCTTCTTTTTTGTGAGAAATTTCCAGTTCTAGGAAGTACAAAGTCCTCACGATAAAGTAAATAACTTAAACATTTTATTATTTAAGGTAAAGAATTAATGCCATATTCTGATAATGTATTTTAAAAAACCAAGGGAAAAGTATCCTGGAGGACACTTGAAATGTCATATCAAATCAAATCGAAATACAAAAACTCTTCTTCTGCTTTCTAAACACAGAATGATTCCGTGCTAAAAGGAAAAAAGCTGACACAAGATACCTGTGCTAGGAACACATAGAGAGAACAGCCAATTAAAGATTTACGTGTAATTCGGATGATGGAGTATCTTTGGGCTTTTCATGAAAAGGAACAGATGGAGAACCAGTATCAGATTAACATCGCCCTGGGATGGGATCACTGGCTATTCCTGCACCTTTCAATACAGTTTCATCACACTATGCCCAAGAGGTAGGTACCGCCCCAATAATTCCTATTAGAGAATGAACTAATCAACTGAGCAGAAAGACTTTCACAAACTCCTGTCAGTCTAAGTTAGTGATTAAATCTGGCAACACAGCTTTTAATGTTTTTGAAAAATGGTTAGGTAATATTTTCAATTAGTGTAGATCAAGTAGAGATTTAGAGATTTCAAAGGCTTTCTAACACTTCAACAACTGTTTCAAATTTTCAATAAAGCATTATTTGATAACAGATGTTAATGTCCTTTGTTTCTAAATCCAAAGGCAAGGAAGAATACCTTCCAAAACAAACTGAAAAAGTATTTCAATGAAAAGCAATAAAATAAAAGAGCTTCCTATTCACAGGAGCTGACTGATGATGATTATAGTGATTTAAAAAAGAATTGGAAAAACAAAAAAAGGAAGAAAAATCTAGAAATTACTCCCAGCAATTTCAAATAGTAGCAGCAAGAGATAAATAAAAACCCAGTAGAATTGCTTTTCAGAGACTGAGAATGGAAAAAGAATTAAAAAAGTTGCTTTCCATTAACACAGAAATAGTATTATTACAACTACCCAATCAAGAGAGGCAGAAAATGTGTAACTAGAGGAGAGTGGCATAACCAGATTTTAGTGACACAGTGATAAAATGGAGATTAAAAAGCAGCAGAAAACATGGATGCAAACAAGTATTTGTAAGCAGCAGATAAAGAACAGCTGAAGGCAGTAACTCAGGCTATAACATGGCTGATAAAGCAGCCTTGCAACTCTCTAATCACCTAAGTCCCAGGAGCCCTGGATTTGTGAGGAGCAAATAACTCATTGTTTTCATAGAGCAGTAAATTTCATGCATAATTTTGAAGTACTGAAACATGATGCATCCCTTAGGAAAGCAAACAGTTTGCAAGTAATTGAGAAATGGACACTGGAAATGGAATAACATTGCAGTTTGGATAGAACAATTCCCACATGGAGACATTCCTGCAGAGCAGGGTGTCCTTATTATCAGACTCCTCCTGGTGCCCAGAAGCAGCATCACTTGCACTGTTTGACTGGCAATTTCTGATCATCCCACCTCAGGGAAGAGGGCATGTAACATCACCAAAGAGCAATCAGGAACAGGTTGTAAGAAAGGATGTAGAGAAGCCTCCCACAGTTATTTATGGATGCACAGAAACTTCAGGAGAGGATTTCCAGAAGGGATTTTATATACCTTTTAGTGTTATAAAAACCAGGCAAATCTCAAACAGGTTTTGCATCTAACTGGGCTCCTACCCATTTCCTTTGCCAAATAAGCCCCTCAGAAGTCACATAAGGGCACATAGACCTGACTAATAAGAGTACGGCCAAAGCCCAGAGTGAAATGTCACTTCAGTGCTATTAAAAACTCTCTGAAATTATTTTGTTCCATGTGTTTAAGTGATCCTTAAGTGAAGTACAGAGAAATATCTGGATGGACCTTAGGCCAGTAATAAATCCAACAGCAATGAAGCCTAAGAATGCAAATGGATGACAAACGTGTGGGAAACAAATTAGACACAGTAAAATTGAACATTAGTCTTTGTATAACTGATTTGTTACTAACTGACATTGATTGTACCTTTTCTTTTGGATTTCTGTGAAGCTATTCTCGATCACACAGTTTCTAATTTGCCTGAAGCCTTGTGAGGAAGCAGTATGTGCAATAACACAGGGCAATACTTCCTCTAGTTCCCTGCTGTTGCATTCTAAATGATTCCTCTTTGCACAGATTAATCCCTGTTTTCTATACACCTGTATTAGAAACAGAACCTTTAGACTTGCTAAAGGCTTTGGAAATCTACATACTGTATACAGCAGATTAAAATTTGCATCAGGAAAGAATCAGAATTCAAAGCTTTGAGAAGGCATTCTAGATTTTGCTGTACATAAAAATATCCCTGCATACTCCTATTAACAATAATAAAGAACACAAGTCTCCCCTCGAACCTTCAGCTCTAAGTTTGTCCCAGATTCTGACAAACAGCATGCAGTTAAAGATCAGAGCAAGAACAGAACAGGAATCAGATTTCTAAACCTCTCTGGAGGGTGCCATATCTGCATGCATGTTGATAGGACTATTCCCTTTTCTTTGGTGATTATACTGCAAAAAGTTTTTAACTGTCCTAGAGAGTAAAAACCACACCTGAATAGAGCTTCACCCACTGAACACATTTAAGTCCTTTTTTTCACAAACTTTCCCTTTCAAAAACCAGATTCCTGTTTCCACTGGCCTGATTGACTGGGGCCTTTTGTGGGTTTTTTGAAGGTATACATGACAGTAATAAAGTTTAGTCTACATCTGACTGAAGTGCATCAAACATTAAAGATGGCACAAGATGAAGTTTTTTACCAGCTAGAGCTATGTGATATTTTGGTCACCCAAAAACTCTTTATAACTGACAATCACGCTCAACCTTATGAAATCAACCTTTTGCTCCCTTAGCTGTAATTAATTCTAAGAGAAGTCAAGCAAAACACAATTAGACAGCAATAAGTAAATTTTAGGGACTCATTAACTTTTTATTTCATGTGAATTTTGATTCTTGACTGCACCTAGGAAAACTGAGGAAAAAAAACAACCCGTAAGGGTGCAAATATAGGCCTTATTAAGCATCAATCACTTAATAGGAGAAGCTCTTAAACACAGCAGCAGAATTTCCTTGTCTTGAAACATTTGGACTGATAGAAAGACTTGGACATCGTGTCTACTGTTGTTCAACAAGAAAAAAGTATTGTTTTATAGGATGCTGTGTATGATGAAGTGGACTTTGTTACCTTGGGTATTTTTCTGTAAGAATCATGCCAATTTAATGTGGCAACAAATCTCCTGCAGAAACTGCAAATGGAAAAATATCTGTACCTTTTTCCCCACTGGTACTTGTTAGGCTCTAACAGAAGAAAAGTCAGTTGAAAGAACCTACAACAACCCTCGAATTCGAAAGCCAAACCTGAAAACTTGGCAGATGTCAAGTCTTAACCTGCTGAGCCTTACACTGCATGTTTTGAGGTACAAGTGTGGGGGCAGAAACCTTCCCCAGGTCTCTTTGAAAACCACTCAATTCAAATATTTTCATTGGTTATCCACCATTCGATCTGAGTAATATTTTTTATTGTTTCAGTTGAATTTAATTTTCCACAGTCTCTTGAGAAGTGAAGATCTGAACACGGCTGGGCCACAAATCATTCGGCCTTAGTTACAGTTCAGTTGTCGCTTAATTTATTTGCGAAGGATTTATTAGAATGAGAGGTACACAGCAAATATTTCTATACCCACTGGAGCCGGGTTCTGCCACAATATTTAAATCTTTGGCACATTCTTCAAGTTTGTATACACACATGTTCTTATAAATTTACATACTTAGTCAAGAATTGAGAGGCCCAACTCAAAATCACCAGATATTAAGTGCTAGATTTTTTAATCTAGTATTTGTTAAACCTCCAGTTTCTTCTTGATATCTAATCATCACAGCTTGAAAGAGACACAGAGCAAAATAAACCACATATCACTTGTTTGATTAGCAAGCTACTTCATCATTGGATGCACACATTTCTTCATCCTGTTTTGGAACACACAGACCACAACAATGTTGTTTTCCTACTGGTTTCTTACTCATCTAACCCATGTGGGCTTGTTTCTAAAGGCATTCTCCTAATCTTTATTTACAGCAATGTTATAAGAGCATCTACAGCAAAAAAGGAACTTGAAGTAGTAGGCTGAAAAGGTTTTAATATGCTTGACAGAAAAACAAAAATTCTCTTCTGACATCTGCTACATCTGGGGGCAAAAAATCAAAAACCCCAAGCTATGAAGTACTGAATGCTTTTGAAGCCAAAACACAGCTGAACACAAGACCATTGTTCTTCTCTGATTGCATCTGAGTGTCTGTGTGGGGTTTCTCCTCACCAACCGCAGGTGCCCCACACCCTTGTAATGAAGTTCGTTTTTAGGTCTTTTACCCCTACAGATACTTGCAAAGTTTACAAACAGATACTTGTGAAGTTTATAACTATACTAAAATTTCACCTAGTATTAGGCTAGCAATACTAAAATACTAATTGCTTGTAAAATACATTAAGCTAAAAAAATAAGCTTCTGACATTCATTCTCATCACCTCTGCTTCATAGGTATTTGTTAAAAAAATGAAATCAAATTTTATCACAAGGACATCATTGAAAAGAAAGATCTATGATTGCTAAGTTGCTAAAAAATGCTCAAATATTTTCAGAGACCTAGGCCTGAGTCACTTAAGCATTTAATTCCTATTGATCTTAACAAAACTCAGGCACCTTTATACTTTCATGCATCTGAGACTTGAATTCTTAAGGCCTTTCAATCATGATGAAAAAATGCACCCTATCACTAGCTAAGTAAGTTCACTCTAGGTTGTATTTATGTCAGCTTTCATATGGGCAAAGAGAACAGCAATCATTTTCATGTAGCTTGGGGCTTGAAACAAGCTCTCACTTATACAGGAGTAAATTCAGGGTAATTCCCTTTACTTCATTTGATTGGATCTGGCCTCTTCCTTCTGACACTGCCTGTGGTAACAAAGATGTGTACTGTAACATTTTTTTCCCCTCCAAAATAAGACTGCATTTTAAGGAGAATGCTTACGAAGAGGAACATCAAGGCTTTGCACCACAGAGAGATTGCTGGCCTCTCCACGCAGATATTTGAGCACAAGCAACCAAGATTGTTTTTTTGTAAAGTGACATAGGGAAAGTCATGCACAGATATAGCACCTGCTACAAAATACCTTCCCCTTACACACACAATTACTTTCCAATCCCCACCACCCAAAAAATAGAATGGAAATGTAAGCACACAAGTTATGGCACCACATAAACAGTATTAAAAGGGCAGAAATATCCATGCTTTGGATTAGTACTGCAGTAGTCAAGAGAAGAAGGTAAGTCAGATACCTACACTTCTTTTCTGGCACAGTAAATTATTTTTACTTTGTTTGTTCTGGCGTAATTATTCCTAGCAGTCACCTGCCAGGCAGGAGCAGGTGTACAGCTGCTACTGTGCCAGGTAACACATCACTGAAAAGGGGAGCCAATTTTCGGCACTTGCAGAACACCTTCTATCATCTCTGCAACAGAGTTCCAAGTCTGGCACATCCTTGCATCATTACTCTTGAAAATTTTGACTTTCTATTTAAATACACAAATAGTCCATAATAACTTACTTACAGTTCCCTGTGGCATTATTCCTTCCATTGGAAATTATGGCAACTGGAATCCTCTGCACCACAGCACATAGTGTGCACAGCCAGAAAGAAACCAAAATGTGTCATCGTTTTGATAGAAGGATAAATATAGTTGAAGTCAGATTAATATTTCCAAGATTACTCATTTCTTCTTCAAGAGAAGCAAAGATCATGTGCAAAATGACAGCTACCCATCTGGGACTGGAAAAGTCACCATATGGATGCTTTTTGCTAATTATAGATAAATTTTTGATCTAAGGGATTTAAAAGAAGGGATCTGTCAGTTCAAAAATATACTTCCTCTCCTCCCTCATTCAGGCAATGCTTTGGTGCTGGCTAATCAGTTAGGCAGAGCACTGGATCACACAGATTTGCTTCACCTTTAAGAAGGCAATTTTCTCCCGCTTAATGCAATATGCAATCGCATTTGTAGCTCAATTACAGAAGTATGTTAGAATTATTCCCTTTTTTTCTCCAGATCAGGGCAGCCTCTATAGTCTTGTAGCCCAATGGCCCACACATTCAAAGGCCATGAGACTGCCTTGTATTACTGCTCCACATATGATATCTCTACTTGAACTACAGTATATACTCTTGAAAAGGATCCTAAGTGGACTACAAGATGTTTCAATAACATAATTATCACCCAAGGTAAGTTCTTCCAGGAGCAATTAATTTACATAAATTATTAAGTATGTATTCCTAACTTTGTGCAAGTTGCTTCCTATTAGACTATAAAATTTTTTTCTTGCATTTTGTCTGCTGAATTGACTGATTAATTCTCTATCAAATTAGTGAACTGGCTGCATATATTTATAGACCACATTGTTCTTCAGCCTTTGCTTCAATACACTATTAGAGTGAGTTCGTCCTTGGGAAAAAAGTGGGTTCCTTTAAAGCCTCCAATTTTTGGCCTCCTTCTAGAACTGCGAGCACTAGCTGATGCTCCAGTAGCAATTATATCCCTGCCAAACGCAGAGGCTGCAGTCCTTTCACGCCTGCTTAGCATTTTATAGCATTTATACATTAACTGCATTAGCCTTTTTTTCACTACAGTAGAAATTCAATTCTGCATGTAAAGGTAGCTGATGTTAAGAAAACTGCATCCCTAGTAACTGGGAGAGACAGGTTTTCTATAAGACCACTGAGAGCCCTTACATGCTTACAATAAAGCCTCATTATCCTCCCCTCTGCTGAATCCACTGAAGGTTAGATAGGGCACAAATGTTGGATGTTACCCCTCTGCCTCAGAGGTGTTAGGGGTGGGGAAGAGTTAACAAGTGCAATTAAGTTGAACTCAGACCAACTGTTGTGCATTCACTCCTCTCCAGAGGAGTTTTAGACACGTCGTAGCATCTTCAACTGTACTTTAGCCACACAAACCCTGTATGAGTTCATGCCAGAGACATTTTTTCACTCTCTTCCTGTCTTGTCCCAGTAGAGTCCCACATTCTGTCCATAATTAAACCAAGCACCTGCCACTGTTATGCATAGAATTAGTCCCTGTACCTGCTCTTGCACACCTGAGGACTTCCTGAAGGTCACCAACATTCACCTTTGGCATGGACACCTCAGTGAGGTGGAGAATGAAAAGGCAGATGGAAATGGTAATTGCACCCAATCCATTTAGTTTCCTAACTAAAATACAGCAAATTTGCTTTGTGGAGACCCTGGTTTTCTCAAGAGCTATTGCTCCCACAAAAGCAGGCTGCCAGCAAGGTCAGGCATGGTACCTTCAGTACCTAGTGAGCAAGGGCCTATATTCCACCTTCTCCCACTACCTTCCCTCACAGCCCAAGGGGAAAACAAAGCACAAAGAGATAATTACAAGAAATCAACTCCTTTACTTACATGACTTTTAATACAGGTGGCAATAATCTAGCACAATGACCATCTATTGAGTAACCTAATTCTCAACTTGAGCATTAGTTAACTAATCCTTTATCCTGCATAGCTCTTATCCCATCAAGGAGCTTGCTTAACGCAGCACTTATTCCTACAACTCTAAAGCTACACCACTTAACAGCAAGAGGTTGCTCTGTCCTCATCACTGAAGCCTTATGTCCAATCACATTTCTAGAGATTACTTAGTAGCTTACATTTTATCCATGCCATGAAAACTTTAACCACACATAAAAGCCTCTTGCCTGCTGCAGTCACAGTCCTAAAGGAAGCATGTCCATTCCCACACAGACCACAACCTGCAAAATCGTCTCACACCATTGCAGTACCTGTTAGTTCCGAGTTTTTCTTATGTCATTATGGAATTTTCCACCTTTGCTTTCAAAAAGTAAAATTTTAGCACACAAAAGATTTAATCCTTCAGCTAACCCAAAGATCCTACGCTTTCCTAGAGAAAATGCAGGAAGTTAGTCAGCCTTCTAATGATCATCTACAGTTCAGCTTTAAACTCAGTATTTTGTCCCATGGACAAGAACTGTAGTTCTCCTCATCATAAGAAAGGTAAGACAAGGCACTAAAACTCTATGCCAACGCTCTGAGTTATTTGCTTTTAAACAAACCAAAGCTGCATCTGCCCCAGACACTCCTGTCTCTGCCCGACAGGCACCGGAGGTCACAAGCGCCTCCTGTGCTCACACTGACACCCACGGAAGGGCTTTTCCCTCCCCTCACGCCCTTGGAAAACATGGAGCAGTCCTTGCAGTAGAGCTCTCTGTTAACCCAAGTCCCAGGCGTGGCAGCACGCCCGTGTTTCAGTGGTTCCAAAGTCACTCACCGCCAGCAGCCGCCGCTCCCTCACGCTGTGCCCGAGCAGCCGCAGGCGAGCCCCGCACCGCGGCTCACACGGCAGCCCACAGACACCTTCTTTTAAAACTTTCTCCTGAGCCAGACTCCTGCTTTTCTGGGCTGATCTGTTCCGTGCCCTTGGGCAGTCTCCCCAAGGTGCCACTTCACCTCAACTGCGCACAGGTACCCCCGGAGCCCCCTCACAGGGACCGGCCCCGCCTTCCCCACCTGCTCATCAGCATCATCCCGCTCAGCTGCGGCTGCTAACGGGGTCTTTGAACTCTCTAATTAAACTGAGGCCTCCCTATTTCTACAAGAAGCTTTACTTTAACAAAAAAACCCAAAACAACAACAAAAACCCAAAAACAAACAAAAAAAAAAGGAAGGGAGTGGATTCAGAAATTTTAACACTTCAACTTTCTAAGCCTCTAAATATGCAGTTCTGAATTTGTGAGAGACACAGAAAGGCACAAGGAGTCACAGGCCTCACAACAATATCCTTAACTTTTATGATCAAAGAGTTGCCTAAAGGCAGCACGAACAGAAACATCCAGATTAAGCTCCTGAAAAACTTACCTTTTGTGAGACTCAATAGTTCACATGCTACTTGAAAGGCAGCATCTACTTCCACTTGAAGTTTGCAAGTGCAGACTTGAAAGAATTTAAAGGTTTGTTTTGGCTTTAAAAAAAAATCTATGGCTGTGCCCTGTTGTGCTCAGGAGAGCACTAAGCTGGGAAAAGGGAGCCAAAGTCATGTCCCTTGCTTATCTGAAGCAGTAACAGTAAAAACTCTCTTTTGTCACATTTCTGAAGAACAAACTATTTTCACAACTAACCTAGGCCTTTCTTTGCCCCTTCCATCAAAGCTCTACCTCTCTACAGCGAGGAAACAGCTGATTTATGGGGCTGGAGAAAAGCAGAACTCGGCCCTAGTGATGCAGAGCGTGTTCAAGGTCAGAGGGGATGGCAAGGCAGAAACTGCTTCAAACAGCTGAAACCTCTGTGTCCCCCACTCTGGGTTTTTGCTCTCCTAGGCTGGATTTTTAAACCCAATGACAATACAGTGGGATCATGCTTTAAGAAATTACCTCCAAAATGTACAAGCATTGTAGTAAAATGTCTCATACTCTTGCCAGCTGATGCACACTGTGAGCTAACTTGTGAGATGCTAAGGTTCCATGTACAAGTTTCCCAGAGATGTCAATGTGTTTAAAGCAGGTTCGGTTCTTTTTTGCTTTCACAGGCTTAGTTTGCTTAGGATGGCTTCACTTGCATTTAGCTGAAGGAAAATTAGGACTAAGGAAAAAATTTCATATGGAATATCTACTAAAGATAATAATTCTCCTAATTCCCCAGTGCTGTTCATTGTCTTAAGGGAAAGTCAGGGGAAGAAAGAAGGAAATCCCTTAGCAGAATGAACAGCAAGAGAACCTAGCCTGTCTGCTGATAAAAACATGGATACTGATGGACTTAAGGGGCTGGCACAATCAGGTTGTTTATCTGATGAAAATATGAAGAACAATGTGAATCACGACAATTTCAAGGAAAAGAAAACATATTTGAAAATGAACAAAAATAAGATATGTTTTAAAATTAACAACAGCATATGTTTATGCTGTCTTAAAAACAGCTTCAGGCCTTTTGTCAGTATCCCATGATAATACCAAGCATGAAACAACTGAAGAAAGTTTCTATATTTTAAATTTCCTTTAGAAGTGAGTCTAAAAGTACATGGGAATGCAGTGAGCACTGCTTGGGAGCAAACATATCCAAGGTTCTGTTCTACCAGAGCTGCTTGTAATGCATTAACTAGAAGGTTTGGTGGATTAAATGTAGATCTTCCCCATGTAGGGAACAGGCAATGTGAACTTAGGTCCTTTTGATAAAATGTTAATTTTCTAAATATATACAGATATATATATAGGAGAACCAGATGTAAGGTAATGATCTGTCTGTCCATTCAGAGGGTTTAGCAAACAGGTACTTCAGAACAAATGAACATTTGTGTTGTGGGGGACTGGTTTTGTGTGTTAAAAACCCACAACATTTTAATCACAGAAAAAATCGTGCATTTTGATGTACTGACCCAAACTAAAGCAATTAACATATACCCTAACAGCATGTTATTCTACGACAGAGTTAATGCTATTATACATACCTACGTCTAAGGCAAAAACTCGTTGTAAGCAACTACAGACTGAAATCATCCAATCCTGAACAGAATGTTGGAATATCAGCCCAGATAAAAATCAAAATACCTTATCTGGAAATACTTTAATAAAATCATTCATGAATTCAGGGCATATTTATTTGCCTTAGTACAGACCAACTATTACCAAAGTACAGAAATATTTGTTTCTCTGCTAATTATAACTTAGATTTTGGTAAGTTTTACAAAATGAAAGGTTTTCTCTTTTCCTTAGTTGGACATTTCTTCTCTAGGCAATATTCTCAAGTTTTATGTTTATACTAAGTAAAAGAATTCTTACGTGACATCGTAAATGTCTCGTGTGCTTTGCAGACCTGTAAAGTCACAAATTGGAAAGTAATGTCCCTGTCTAACAGTACTGGCTGAACAACAGGAATTACCTTCAGGCATTCTGAGTCTGCACAGCAAAGAAAAACTAACAAATCAGTGCAAGCTGGCAGCTCAGCAGCCTATTTACACTCTGTGGGGACTCGGCTGGCACTGATCAAGGAAAGGTGGCCTAAGACCTGTCCCTTGTGTAGAGCCAACATAAGCAGAGCTGCTGAGGAGGTGATAAAGCTTCCAACGTGGCACTACCTTGGAAATGCATTGACTGCAGCTGCCATGGGAAATATCAGTCAGGAAGTGTAAGGTGCTGGTGGGAGGGCTGGCAAAGGAAGACCTCTCATTAATCTCTTACAGATGAATGATGTCTCTGCTACAATCTCACACAGGTCTTTAAGGAGCCAACTTGTCTTAGGTTTATTATACCGAGTACAAGAACCTGCACAGAACTCAGAGAAGCTGCCACTGGAGATGCACTCCCTCTCTTCTTAGTGGAAGTTGTCTTGATCTTCTCTAGCATAGCTAGAGGACAGGAGGAAACACCACAGAGGGAACCTGCTTCTCCTATGCAGTAACCTAGAGTTTTATAGCTCAAATAAATATTCACCCCAGCTCTTTACATGGAAAACATATAAATGCTAGTGTCAGTATGTACTGATTAAGCTTTTAAGAACTATGAGAGCTTTACCTGCGTATTTTGTGTGTGCAGATGTATTATTACAGCAATTAACAACGGCTTCAAGCCATGGCTGTGTACAGCAATTTCTGTGACAAATCCATGCCAGTGCAGAAGTCTCCATGCTGCCCACTGAACAGAAGGACCACTTCTGGAGTAAGGTACTGCCAGGGCTTAGCCATGGGATCAGAAACTCTTCCTGCTCTTGCACCCATTAAAAAATGTTTAGAAATATGTGGGTTCACTTATGATCTTTGCTTTCACCCAAACCCCATGACACTCATAACAGGTGAACACAGTTACATCATTACAACAATACATTTTGAAAAAAATCACTTGTGCTGCTTAGTATTGTACCAAGGAACTAAGAAATACTGGCCCTGAGGCTGCCAGGAGTTGACCCTTCCAGTTTTCTTTAGTTTTGTTTCCTGTCATTGCTGCTATTTTACACAAATGGAAATGCAATTACATCAGCAAATCAAGATTATGAAATCTTTAGAAATAATCATGCTCAAATATTTAGTAATATTTTAAATTTAAATAATTAAGTCTTTTAAATTTTTTTTTTTACCTGCATACACAAATCTAACTGTGGGTGTATTGTTGCTGTTTCCTGGGTAATTGTTGGAAGTGATATGTGCTCATGTAATAGAAAGTTACCAGAATGCACAATCTTGTGCAGCAGCAGCTCCAGACTGTGGAACAATTTTTAGCCTGAGTTGGCACTATTATACCAAGAGATGTTACTCCATAGTAACACAGTATGACCTGGAAAAAAATGCTGTTTGACCTGGTATTCCTGTCCCTGCTGTGTAGGGGTTATGGCACGGAGAGCTGCAGGCCTTGTCCCTTTGTTTACATCTGTAGCCCAAGTGTGGATTTAATATAAGAAGCTCAGAGAAAGCTCAGCACAGTTTTGCAGCTTCCTGGAGCCAATGGTTCAGAAGCTATGTTGTTTTGACAATTTATTCAAAATGCATTTCCAAACCCTTGGTTTCATTGAGGGCAGTGAAATGTTAAGGCTGCCATTCAAACACTTATGCCTCATAGAACATTCCCTACAAAATTATCCACTTTTTGACATCCATACAATGTTTAACATCAGTGGGTTAAACCAAAATTCCATTTTTTATAATAATTTTAATAAAGCATTATTCATGGGTGTGTTTTCATGATGGTCTCAGAAAGGGAAGCCAAGGGCTGGTATTAAAAATGTAAAGCATGGTGACTGTGCTTTAATACACAATGCTTCAAGTTTCCCATTAAAATTTAATAATTTCTGATGTTTCAAAGAAACATCTGACTTAACAAGTGCTTGTGCCACTACTCACATATATTTAAGTGTGTGACATTGTCGTCATCTCTTCTTCCGTTTCCACCCTCTGGAGAACATAGCAGAGAAACAGGAAAATTCTCCAAAAATGTGTTCTAGTCCCTGCGGGCTGAGGACAAAACAAAGATAAACACACACTTCAAGACATGAAGTTATTCAAGAAAAGTTGTACTTTAAACCTCCTTCTGTCTCTTGCTACTTCAGTTGTTACACAGCAGCCCAAGATCAGCAGCAAATGGGAAACAGAGCCTGAGCCTGTCCACGAGTGTGGCTTAGCAAAGTGGGTTTGACTTCAAAAGTAGGTAAACTCCTCAGTCCTAAATAATGTATAAAAAAGTCTCAACACCCCAGAAAATGATCAGGGAACCAAGAAGCGGGTAATAGGATTCTGTACATTCTGACAGTAGCCTTTTCTCACAGAATATAAGAAATGAGCTTTTCTAGAAGATGGAGAGAAAGGAGGGGCACAGTACATTCTCTTGTTAAGGAACCTTCTCCTCGAAAAGTAGTTTGACAAAGTTAACACAATTTACACGTTTCTATAGCTTGGATAAGTGTAGCCTATTAGTGCAGGCTGATGCAACCTATGTGACAAGAGGCTGCAAAGTGAGAAAAGATGAAAGAAGTTTCGAGATGAAAGACCTACAGTATATGATGTGCAATTGATACCATTATTTCTATCACCTCTGTCCCCCCACTCTTATAGATTAGGAGTGAAACACGACCTGCATGTAATTATGAATATATTGAAAGAGCCATAGGCAGGAACCAGAGGAGCACTGAAATTGGACAAGTATCTGAAGAACACTTCAAAGAGTTTTACCCTACCTAAAGAAGAAAATTTGATATTTTTTAGCCTGATATTTTTCCTCTTATGGTGCATTTGCACTATAATAAAGAACTATTTCACCTTCCTTCTGTGCACTCACTTTATGAGGAACAACAGCAGCAAATTTGGGAGATCACCTACTATATCTTGAGTTTTATTACTCATTATAAAAAAAGTGAAATTAAGATTTCATCCCAATTTCCATCAAAAATCATTACAACATGTTATCTTATTTTCCAGGTCTCTTAGCATGACTGAATCATTCCATTGGCCTGACTGGCTTTATTATTCATTACCTTTAATACAGGTCTGGTTGGAAGCCCTCCTTTCCAAATATGTGTTTAGACTAAGTCAAAAATAATAACATAAACCCCCCTGTAATTACCGTATTTCTGTGTTCCCTTACCTATACACTGGTATGTGTGGAACCCAGGACCCAACTCCATAAAAACTCCAATAAGTGGTTTTTTCTCCAGCCTACCTGGCATTCTCTGATACATGGTGCTTGCCCCTCTGCACTCCCCTCTCCTCATGGTGCCTTACACCTGGCTCTGCTGGGAGCTCTTCCTTCCTCAAACAAAGCCCCAGCAGTGTAGCTGTGTAATACCCTCCTTGTTTCCAAATATTTTTAAAGATCTCCAGGATCTCGTCACTGAGCAGCTTAGGCAGTCACAGAAACAAAATCAGAGCCAACATCCTCTGCCTCTATAGGAACCACTAAGCTACAGCTTTTGAAAATATTAACTTGTTTTGAGGAACACTTCTTAAAACTTTTTCATTAGCTTGTTCTGATTTTTTTCCCTGCATGCTACAATATTTAAAGGACATTAAAACTTTTATAACAATTGGTGTCTCACATCAAGGCAAAAATAATATACTTACAGCTGTCTTGCTTTGCATGAAGATCTTAAAGAAGCTTTATTTTCTGCAAACAATAATTGACAACTCAAGACAAAACCACTATGTGTGATTTTTTTCCCCAAAGAGTAAGCAGATTTCTTTCTTTTGTTTTGTCATTCTTTTTTCTATCAGTATATTTTGTCCTTCTCACTTGGGTAGCCTCCAAAGCTCTGATTTTACATTCCCCTATGCACATAGTAAGAAACCCACAGCTGAAATCAATAAAGTAATTCAGATTGGAAGGGACCTCTGGAAGTTATCCATCCAACCCCACTCACACCAAGGACAACTTCAATGTTGATCAGGGCCTTGTTTGATTATCTCCCTGGAAGGAGATGCCACAACATCTCTGGGCATCTTGTGTCAGTGCTGGACTGCCCTCACCATGAAAAATCCTTCCCATTACATCTGGTTGCAATTGTCCTGCTGCATCTTGCCTCTGTTGGCCTTATTCCTTTTGCTGTGCATCTCTAGAAGACTCTGGCTCTGCCTTTGCTATACTCTCCCATTAGAGCAATTAGATGTCCTCCTCCCTGGCCTTCTCTTCCTGAGACTAAGGACGAGCAGGTCTCAACCTCCTGATACATCATCCTCCAGCTCCCTCATCACCTCCACGCTTTTGGCCAGAGTGGCTCCAGTATCTCAACATCTGTCTTGTACTGTGAGTCAAAAAGGACCCCTACTGGTACTCCCAATGTGAGTGAAATTTAGCTTTGCCTCCATTTCTTATCATTCAGCTGTATTTAGCAGTAAACCAGGTATATAATTTGCAGTTTTCCCTCAGTATCTGCAAGCCAAAAGGAATTTTTCCCAGTTCTGTGGCTGTATAGTTTTTAGGGAAAGGCCATAAACGAGATGAGTTGCATATGCCTTTGGAGTAAGAGTAGCAGTAGTTTTCTGCAACTATTTCAAGAATCAAATAATAATCTTCTCCCCTTGTGGATGAATGTAAAAATAATCCTAGTCCAAATCTATCAAAAGTAGTATATTTAAAGCAGTATATGTTATTTGAGAAAAACATAGGTAGTGAAGAAAAATAACCCTCTCTCTGAAGGTGAGATACCAATCTACCCTTTGTCTCTGTTTCTACCAGAAGTTAAAGGGGCCTCGCAGCAAATCTATTTCCAGGCATTCCATCAAACTTGTGCATTGCACATCTGAAGGTGCTTGTGAGGATCACCAAACACAATTCTGGCTCAGAGCTGAGAGGACATCCCTAGTTAGTATTCTGTTTATAAGCTGTTCTTTGAGTACTGATTTTAAAGAAATGAGAAAAAGCCCAAATGAAAAATAGCAATGATTTCAAGCCAGATCAATTGAAAGTAAAGGTTGAAAAATTCCTTTACCAGTCTGTTCACACATTTGTTGTCTGAAGCAGCTCTCAAAGGAAAGGGCCAAATAAATAACTTTCTACCATAGATTCAGGATTCCTATACAGAAAAGAATTAGTACAAGAAACAGGGACAGAATTGCTGGTCACAGAGGGTCAAATACATCCCTGTTCTAATTCTAGTGGAACTATAACCTTGAATTAGATCCACAGAATACAAACTTGTTCAGATACTTCAATAACAATTCAGTAGAAGATTTCATGAAAGAATAGTTGTTTAATAAACATCAAGTGCAAGTGGTAACGACAAGGTTCAAACTGCCTCCAAGGATCTTCTGCGAAATAAATAAAACTATGTTAAGTCCCTGTTCAGAAGTAAATTCCCGTATCTAGCTTCAGGGAATGAAAATCAAACTTCTCTGATTAGTCTTTAAGTAGCTTTTCACACTTGCAAATTCTCAGGAGGTTTTGTTACATGGATCTGTCTGCACCTCTGGAAGTGAACATGCAAAACTATTACATGAGCATAGCCCAGCTCAGCTAATCTGGTGTTCTGTAATGCCTTCAGGTCCAAGCACTAATTGTTCAGTGTTCTCTTCTCCAGAATATATTCACAAACAATTCCACTGAGCCTGGAATTCCTTGCTAATTACCCCAATGGTATCCGTTCCTGCTCTCCTATCATCTAGTTCTGTGATTTACCTCTGGTACTCCTACATGGCCAGACTTTGCTGAAGACCCCACCCTCTCCTTCCTCAGGAGCCCAAACCCCCATAATCTTTATTCCAGAAAGCAGTAAGTCTCATGGGGGGGAAAAAAAGCAGCTCCCTGCAACAGAATTGTAGGCTGCCAAATATCTGCCAGAATGAATGAATTGTGTTCCACAAGACCCAGGTGTGAGGGCAAGGTGACCCAATTACTCCAGGGAATATTTTACCCAGTTGTTGGGGCTTTCACAGTCACAATCTCAACCATTTATATAACCCAAAAACAACCCTTCAACCCAAATAATGTTATCTCGTGGAACACTAACAGGAGAGCATCATCTGTCCTAGGGGTGAAACAAAGCAAGTATGAAGTTCATACCCCACACTCTGGCTGATTTATACATCTGCTCTGGACCATGGCTCTTGATCCGTGTGAATCTGCAGCACTGAGGAAAGGTGTTAATGATCACCTGATAAAGCTGTAGCTCAACTCTGCAGAAAGATGTGTTGATCATTTTGTGATGCCCTTGCAATAGGCAAGTGTGACTCTGTAACTATGGCAAGCTCTTACGACACAGCGCCTTTCAGAAAAGCACTGCTGATGTCTAGGCTGGTATATTTAAAAACAAGATTGACTGCAGGCTATTTATAAGTACTCCTGCCTGTGCACACTAAAATTGCGTGTTTAAACTAAGAAAATGCTCTGACTTCATATCATTTGTTTTTCCTTTGACAGAAAATTGACCGACCCCTCTGAAATTCCCAATAACTAGGCAGAGGGAAAAGAAAAACGAAAGCAGTGATACACAAATTTAGCTAAAAGAAAATTGTATCTTTTTTGAACTTGCTTTCTGTCTTGGAGAGATTTTAAGATGAGCAAATTTGTTTCCTGATTAACAGATTCCTTAATAGATAAAATCTTTTAATATATTAGATGGTGGAAAATGGTCTGTTGGCAATACTTCCTTTTTATCCTGACTTGAAGCTTTATTTATTGCTGATGCACTAAAGTGATAGTTGTCTTAAAAATCTCTATTGCATGGGAAGAATTAGAAGTACAAAACTTATTTTTCACACAGCGAAAATAAATTCAAGCACAAAGGAGTGATGGAAAATGCACAAGATTTTCAGACCAGAACATCCGAGAGATCTTTGGGAAAAGATAATATATATGAAGAGCAATAGTTAAAGCTTTTTCTGACAGGTGCAGCTTTCTTGAGTTAAGATTCAACTTATCTTGGTGTTGTGATATTTAATCTCCCTTGGTGTTCTGTAGTTTTTCAGCTTCCTTGACCCCTACTTTGCAGGAAACCTCTATGGCCTGAGGTTGGCTCTAGAATATGCTCCTGTATGTAACAGTTTAATAATATCACAATACTTGCTTCTTTTATCGTGCTGTGAAAAAAGTCCTGGGTGTTTATTAGAAGTTGTCACAAGCTGAGTGACATGGTTTGGAGGCAGACAGAAGGAAAAAAGTATCATAAAAAACCCAGAATGTTTGGAAGTTTCAGTGGAGTTGGAGCAGTAATGACAGATCAGCCACTCACTGAACTGTTTTCACTTTTTACTGCCATTTTTGATTGTTGTACTTTAATTTTTATAGTGAAAAAACTGTTTGTGAATTAGGCCATCAATCTGACTGTGGTTTTTAAAGCACACTAGTGCAGCCCAAGATTGCTTACTGAACTGTTAAAATCACTGATACCACTTTTCAGTCCTTACTAGATTTGGAACATTGTTGTTACCATTCACAGTATTCCAAATGAAAACAGGAGGTGTTCTACAGACAGCCTATCAGTAGGGGCTGAGTGATTAAAATAAAATGAAGTTTCCATCTTAAACAGGCTTCTAAAATATTGGATGAGGTCTTAATCCCAGTGTTACCAGGCAACATGTTTACAAAATCAAATGTGATTTCTATTCTCTGTGAATGTTGTGAATATTCTGAATTCCAGTTTGTTTGTCTCTTCCATTATTTGTTTGCTGTAATTACACTCTATGTTTGTGCTCTGTACAGTTTAACAAAGTTTATTTCTGTCAGAGTCTCCCTTAGCACAAAGTTGAACCTACAATGAGAATTAAAGTATTTGAATAAACATCTGCCTGGAAAGACTGGGTGATAAATTAGCCCACTGAACCCATTTGGTGCCAAGACCAACACCTTAAAAAGAATTTCAATCACATCACATTTTTATAAAGGTAGAGCCCCCAGTCCCAAGAAAGGCAAAGCCCACCTGGCCTAGCTGATGTACACACACTGCATAAAGAGTGAGCTTAGTCCCTCTTATACAAGGGCTTTTTTCCTTTTTTTTTTTTAAGTACCGACTGCAGATGAGGTATGAGTAGAAGAGGAGGTTACGTGTGTTTCCCACAACAATACAAGACATTGGTGAAAATTCTAGACACTGAATGTAGACAACGCCCTCAATTTCAGAGCTGGGTAAACACTTCACTTTGAATTTTACTAGTTTTTTCCTAAAAAGACCATGTGTATATCAGACAAACCTACAGTTTTGCTGACCCAAAGTAGTTTCCATTTCTTTCAAAATCTTTCATAATTGGAATCAAGACTTACAGTCTTGCAAAATCTTTCCCCACTCTACGAATAAACTGAGAAATAAATAAGCATCAGGTTTTCCTCAGTTTCAATCTACTGCATTAGTCACACGCCCGGTCTTGATGTCTTGTTCAATAAGCACTTGTATTTCTACTTTTACTTAGGCCTGGCATACCATCATGCCTGATTTGGCTTATTTTTAAGAAAAATCTTCCCTTTAAATGTGATTTTAAAGGAAAATCAGTCAACCCTGCATGTATGTAATGGTTCACAGCTCTTGTGGTTCTCTTTGAGAATGTATCAGACTGGAATAGTCCATGTAATATTCACTCTTTGTTCCCATTGTTCCTTTCAAACATGTCATGCGAATGAGAATAGTTTATTATTGATGCTGGCCCATTAAGGAGTCTGTTTTAAGCTTCCACTGGCAGTGGTATATCGAGGCCATGGAAAAAAATGACAAGAGACCCATTTTCCTGTATTTGAGCTGCAGACAGCACCCATTTTCTGAGCATCAGACAACACCCCATCAGATCTCTGTGCTTTGCTTTCGATATCCCACACCTGTAGTCAGTGTATGAAAAAGAAAAAGTAATGCTTAGTTAATAATGAGGGCTTAAGCCACCAGTCAGAAGGAGATTGAATGACTACAGTGCAATATAATTTTTAATCAGATGGGGATGTTAAACAAAGTATCTGGTTTGTGCATCTGCTCCTGTCCATGGAAACTTCACAGCATTCTATGCCTGAATTTCATTTTTGCTACCAAATCCACCTCAGTGTACTTGTCTTAATTTTTATTGAAGGTAATGGAAGTATAGTAGATAGAAGTTGACACATCATTTTTTAACTTCTGTTTTAGTCATGGCTACATATTTTAAACCTTTAGGCCAAAATATGGGATTTCTGTTTACTTCTAAGGGGCACAGACCTCTGCCATTTAAAGAACTAAATTGTGAAATTCAAACAAATTGAACTGGAATTCCATTTGGCTGCACTAAATCCAAACTTTTTTAAAATTTATTTTCACAAAAAACACTGACAATCTTTCCTCTTTTTTTTTTCTGTTGCTGCCAGTTTAACATCACCACAGAACCCATGTGCTTAGAAAACAAAGAACAACCAAAAAAATCTCACAGTTCTTTTAAAAAAATCTGATGGACTATTTTCAAAGCATAGAAATCACAGAAAAAAATTACAGATGTCTCATCTGTTTTATGCTTAAGTGAAAATCAAAAATGTTGTTGCAATTATGATTTTATATTTTAACTATGAAACAAAAATGAGTAGGCTTAAAACAAATAAACTGCCTGAGTTATTAGAGTCTGTGAATTGCCTGCTGAGCCCAGGCAGTAATGTTTTCTAATGTGTGTGTCTGTATCAATATAATGACAGCACCATGATTCAGATCAACTGGATACTAATTACAGATTTACCTGATAGACTGGAATGGCTCCCAAGGAGCTGTTGCACTCTACTTGGCAAGTAAGTGATTCTTCTGAAAGCTGCATAAGGATTTGCAATGTTAAATAATCTCATCTGGATACCATTTTGTATTACAGCTTCTTTAACCAAAAGTTTTGAGGAGGTTCAGCTGCCTCTGCAAAGAGGTGGCAGGGCCCTGGCAGGGGCTCAGATCTCCAGACACTGGAGATCCATACTCCAGACACCATAAGGCCCATTTGCACAGAAGAGAGATTACAGCACTTGAAGTAGCTCTTCAATTGTCAGCTCTTATGTCTCCTTTAACACTGCCATTTCAGGCACTACGAGAAGTAGCATACATCCATTAAAATAATGAAGCAGATTATTCCAAAAAATAAAAAAAAACCCTCATCCTTCAAATAACAGAGGATATATAACTTCAAGTAACTGTGGGCCTGATGACCATAGGAAATTGTGAAAGTGAAAGGAACAAGTAGATTCAAAACAGATGAGCACAGGGAATGCAGCTAACACACCTTTAATGGGTTTGGGATACAATCTTACACTTATGAGCAATCTAAAGCTCTCAGTTTTTGAAAGAGGGAGGATGGGTTGATGGAATAATTATGTTAAATCCCCTTGGTACTCTCTAGCCATTTCTCACCTGCTTGCAGCAGCTCAGGCTGGTGCAGAGCCCACAGAGTGTGTGCTGCCTCCCCCTGCACCGCATTCTGTGGGAAGCTGTTACTCCATGGGAGCAGAGGATCAAGGTGGGACCTGCAATCACTGTTTACACAAACTTGAAAAGCCTTAGAGAAACACTAAAAAAGACAATTTTTAATGAACACTCTCTGAAGAGGTGATTAATTTGTTCATGAGCTGTTACTAAAAATGTAATCAGTGAAGTGTAAAAAAGGTTTTATACTCAATGTAATTGCTTGCCTATAATGTAATAGTAATAATGAAAACACCTACAGTAAAGGCTTGTTAACTCAGTGTGGGATATATGATCCTGTTTGCAGTTTAAAGCACAAGAACTAGACACTTGCTTGTGCTCAGTACATCTTTTTGATTCAAAAGCACAGTAACTTAATCAATTGTTCCCATCCCTTCTGGAAAATCAACACTTATGGTTCCTCTTATGAATCATCACCCTCCTTGTCTGTCATTTAAAACAAATATATTTCGCTGTTCTTTGATTGTTCTCGTCTTTCAGGTTTTCACTTCTGGATAATAAAATACACATCACTAATGACACTAAGTAGTTTCATAATTTCTGGCATATGTACCCTGGGCAAAGAAAGAAGAATTACACCAAAACAAACAAAAATGTAATATAAAATATACTACAGTTTATAAACGCTGTGTTCAGATTATGTTGTGGACGAATTCTCATAATTTTCCTAGGCTGTTTAATACCTTGCTCTACAGATAAATCTGACATTGCTTTTTCATAATTTACATTGCCTCCACCAGAGTAGCAAAAGCCATTGTGCTCTTCTGGATCTGAATTTAAATTACCAGATACTGGAAGGAAAAAACATACTAACTGAAAAATTCTTAAAATGTGAAAGAATTTTCACAAGTATATGGGACTTCTTACTTTTTACAAAGTAGGGTGTTTTCCTGATATGTTACTCAGGAAAAAAAAAAATTACAATTGGCTAATGGTCTATAAGTCATCACTACAGATCAGATTCAGAGTGCTAAAGAGGATCTTATGCCTCCACGGGGAGATTTATTCAACAGAATTAATGTGAAAATGAGGTAGCATTCAACATCAGTAATTACAGGTCTGTTCACTCAGATCCTTCTGGGGTCTGCTGCAGTGATTTTTCACTTTTGTTTCAAAAATACATAGTAAAATGTGCTAATAAACATATGATGGTGAGGTGAGTCCAGACACAAGGTCATCAATGAGACAACCTTTGAATGGAGAAAGTAAAGGCAAGGAATAGCCACTGCTGCTAGGAAGATTTCCCAGGGAATATAGAGTAAGTCTAAAAGATCCAGTGGGAATTAAGATTTATTAAGTCATAATCACTTATCTTGTGGCAAGAATGACAGTTCTACATAGTAATTTTCTTAGAAGTTTATATTTCGTACTTATCTTCTGGTTTGTTACTTATTTTGTAGAGGGAATAGGTCTGTAGTTTGCTAAACTTTCAAGGTTCAGATCTTTCTAATTTTCTCACAAATAATCACACCCAAATTAGCTCAAGAAATGATTAATAGGAAGCTCCAGTTTCTTATTATTGCTGACTTTATCTACTTACTGCATGTGGTTTACACCCAGATATCCACACATGCATAGAAAAGCCTTACACCTCCCCTCAGAAAAAATGAAATTACAGTAACTCCTGCAGTCAGATTGAACATAATAGGATTATCTTTTCAATCTATTCAGAGTGCCTCCATGCAGGCTTCTTCAAATCAATAGCTCTACTTACAAAAGAACTGGAAAATGCATAATAATTAAGAAAAAGAAAAAAAACGTAAAACACTATGCTTTTGAAGTTTATTTTCAGTAAACAAAATCTTCCTTTATTCTGGGGGAAAAAAAAAAGGAAGAACACATTATATTTTAATGCTACAAAAGCTTAAAAAATGGGATTTTCTAAGGAATCCAAGGAGATCAGGCACCTACTCCCTCAAGCTCTTTTGAAAATTGTAGCATTTATCTTCAGAAGTGCTTCAGTGCCAGCTGGAGAGAGGCTGGCTGAGAGGATCCCATCAGGATTTCACAACCCTGAAGTCATGTAAATTGCATCACCCTCTTGACTTGCTGGAGCTTTTAAGTGACAGCGCAACATTTCTGCCGCAGCAATCACAAGGGTAGCCCAGCATGCCCTGAGTGATGGGGGGTGAGGAAAGCACATTCTGAGCTTCGAAAGGGAAGGGAAGCAGAGCACGGGTCCCCAGGGGAGGCAGTTTCCCTGCGAGGACACCACGGGAATCTCCATCCCGAGCGGGACAGCCAAGGCTGGGCTGAGGAGCAGGGCGCTGCTTCCTTGGCCTCCCTGCCCCGAGTCCCTCCACAGGGAAACCAAGGAGAGAAAAACTGAGAAGGGCCCCGTGCTGGCTTCTGCCAAGCTGAGAGGATTCACCACGAGGCTTAACCATGTACACCTGGGACCTGAAACCAGCTAGCACCGAGGACAGACCTGCCTCAACCCCCGCCAGGCTGGGTATCCCTGCTGGGAAGGACACTCGGAGCCGCCGGGAACCATGCGAGTGGCAGCTGCTGGACAGGGCTGAGGAAGGTGGAGACAAGACAGTCTGAATCTGTTCCTTTCAATGTTAATGCTGTATTAACAGAAAATAGAGCTGAGGTTGGGACTTTCAGACAACTCACAGTTGTTTAGTACTGCTTGGGAAAAACTGTCCCAAGCATCAGTTGGTTCATGCCCCCTGAAAGATGGGAAGCAGAAATGAAGGCAGCAGCCCAGACAGCTGTGAGGGAAAACAAGCAAGAGGAAAATCATAAACCATGGTCTGTGAGAGACTCTTCTACCTAAGTCTTATTCCTAGTGATAAGCTAATTGCAGTTCTTTCCTGAGAGAATTCCTACTGCACCAGAAGTCAGAAGCAAATGTTCTGGGTTTTCCTTAGAAATTTGAACGAAATGTATTAAGCAGAATCTCTTGCTTAGACACGATCTCATCGTTAGTGAATGGACTCAAACTCAGGCTTTTAAAAATTGTAGTTTAAAAGAGGCACAGTAAATGCTATTAATACAGTTTTGTTAAACAAGTGGAGATGTGTGAAACCTCTGACTAATTAAAATTGATTCTTGTACAGAAATGCTATATGTTTGTAAAGGTTTATGAACACTAATTGAATTTGTTTTTATAGATCAGTAGTCACCAGCTGTTCATCTCAAAGTCTGGGTATCTTTGTTCATTGTCTGCGTGGACAGAAAAATGAATTTTCCAATACATGACTTGTATTTTAGCATTAAAGAAAACAGCTAAATGGTAGGTATATATATAATATAGTATAGAAATAGATACACTTTCAAAACTGAAGAAGTGTATTGAGCATATGTCTCAAAAGGTAAGGACTCTAATTGATCTTATTTTTAAGGTCTGATCCTTCTGCCAAACAGGCTGCATTCAATCCCCAAAGAAAAAAGTTCAATAAACAATTATATACCACTGCATGCTAAAAACAGACAAGTCAAGCACAGAGAGCTCCTTTCATGCATCATTTTTGATTGTCCTACTTTGCTCTGTCGGGAACAGCAGTGACAGCTTAGTGTTAAAGCTTTTTGACATTGCAACAAACCAAATAAAGCCTAGTTGTACATTTTGGAATTTATTTCATACCACATCTAAAATATAAACAATATAGGGAGTTTTCATCGTTCTCAAACAATAGCAGCCACTGGAGACTGTTCCCAGAGCTGATGTTTTCCTCACTAGCTAAGGATTCTCACTAGCTGAGTAGCAAAAGCATGTTTGATAGCCAGCTCCAGGAGCCAAGCTGGCCAACACAATTATTGCACATTCTGTCAGCACATTTCCTCCCTTCAGCTTTACTTCTACAATCTTTTTCAATATTGTTAAAATGAGCAATCATTCGTGATTCACACTCCCAAAAAAGGCAGAAACCAACAATTCCCAATGGCTATAAATTATTAATGCAATTGTGCCAATCACACAGAGCTTAGTGCTTTTAAAAATGGAATGAGATTATCTGCACAGTTATTTTCAATCAGATTCATCTCTTATTAGGGGGCATTATGCATACGGCTTGCTTTCAGAAAGCCATCTTCTTCAAAGAAGATTGTTGCACAGTCATTTCTTGTGAAATACTATGCAAGCTCTATATTAGATACCAAATCAATTTTTTGTTTCAGGAAATAATTATGTGTAATGGGTATTTTACTTTGTAGATAGACTGATTCTTTCCAATGTAAAAGTCTGATCTCAGTTGTTATTCCCATTCAAACCATCCCTGCTTTGAGTTGGCCCTCACTGATTTACACCAATCTAGCAGATATATAGGCAGAACTGGAGGTTGTGGCAAAGCATTTTTTGCTGCAGTAGCTTTAACAGGCTGTAATAGAAAAGTTTGTAAGAGTTACTGTACAATGTATCTGTTAAAACAGCTGGGGCATACAGCTGTCTCAAAAATATAAGCTAGAAAATCTTCCTCTATGGTATACAAAAATCTAAAAACTATTATAGACCAGTAGAGATTCAAAGGATGTAAGTACCAAGGTCAGTTTTGGGAAATCCAGAAGGTTTGTCTTTCCTTGTAGGTTCTCTCTGTTTCAATGTTTGTTAGAGTTTGGACACTGTGTTGCCAGTGCCTGCACTAGAGGCCATGTGGAACAGCCTAAATGAACTGCAGACACAGGATGATTTTGTATTTACTGTTGCATTTTGTAAGGGGATTGGAAAATTGCCTTTGTGCTCCCAACTCCCTATGACTTATTCAAATTTCCCAACATCATGCCATGGTGTCTGGCAAGACACCAAAGAAACTGGAACCAAATTCAGTGGTGCCTCAAGCTGCAGGAGTAGGAGTATTCCCTTGGGAATGACTGGCTAGCAAGGTGGAATCTGACCTGCATTGAATGTGGATCGTTTGAGCACTGAAATACTGAAATCACAAGGATAAAGAGATTTAGAGCACATAAGCAGGTTCCATGTAAAGAAACTTAAATATATTGAGTCAACAAAAACATCAGTAGCAGACTCTTAGCACATGCGTAACTGCCCTACTTAATCTAGGCCAAGAAGCAGCTCTCAATTTCTGAGACCCTTGCTGTTTGCTGCAAGCATTGGATTATTTTATCTTCTGTATTGATGGGAAAAGTGATCTTTAAAGCACTGAGCTGTCAAAATGCTGTATCAGGATTTTGCTATATTATTTTACATATTTCAGCTCTGTAATTCAAGTACTGGCAATCCTCAGATCGAACACATCTTCTCCAGTATGGAGAACTGTCTGGTTCTCACGGTCATATGCCACGGTGCCATTTAGCAACCTGTATTCCCATCTGTGAATCTGCTTCCTGGCATTTGCCTTGTACTTTATTTTTCCCATCCAGAAGCCTGGCAATAGTTTCTCGCTATTATTCTGATAAGAGTGTGGGTCAAACTCATTCCACTGTGAATGTGCATTTGTGCTTGCAGAGAGTGAGTGATTGATCGGTATCAGGCAGAAGTGACGTCTCCTGTTACATTTCTGGCATGTTATTCTGTGGTTAATCAGTGCTACTGAGTGTCAGTCAAACCTACCAGATGTGACTCTAATGGATGGCTGCTGGTTGCCTGATGTCTGTTTTGTCACTGATGTGACTGGAGTGCTCCTAAAAGTTATTTAAAAAAAAAAGGGAAATAAAGAGAAGATAGCTTAGCAAGTATGAGGAAACTGCATTTAGAAAGTAGCTGTATTTGTATACCGCTGCTTTTAAATATTCAGTCAACTGATTTTTTCAATATTAATTAACCACAGGGCTATCCACCCTTGTTTAATCAGGAAAGATTAATGCAAAAGAGTACTTGGGATTTTTTTGTGCGTTTTGTGGGGGTAAAAGAGCGTTATTCTTAATTTAGTTATTTAAATTCTTAGCAGTTCTGGAACACATGCATTATGGATAATCATCACCAAAAACACCACAGAAATTTCTATCATGACTATGCTTTTTAGGCTGAAGCAGAGTCCTGTTGAAGTAAACACCGTCATGAAGACAGAAAGGAAGATTGTTCTCTCCCAAAAGGAACTTAAAAATCAGTCATAGTGAAGGACTGAAATTATTTTCATTTAATTACAAACCACAAATCCAGCCAGCTTTAGATCCAGTATAAATCAAAAACTGAAACTTGAAATATCCCAAGACTCCTTTTCCATTCTGGTTCATACCTGAGGCTGGCTCTAGAACTACCAGATATTTGACAAGCAGCAGACTGGAACTCACAGCTCATGTTTATGACTTAGATTAATCAGATTGCAGACATTTAAATATAGGGATATTTATTCAAAAACCATCTTTAGCAATTGCTCATCCAGTTCCACTGGATCGAGACTCTATTTATGGATCCAAGCAGAGCTGATACAAATTTTTTAATAAAAGGCCAATTATTTCATTGTTGTTTAAGACGGTGCTATGTTTTACTTACCACGTAAACAAACTTTTATTGTGTATTTGCCAAGACTTTCACAAGTATTGAAATCTGCTGCCCGCATGTTTTAATTTTTCTCCTCATCTTTTAGCTTCAGGAGTATTATTTCTTTCAGCAGGATATGGATTCAGAAAGCCTGACTGGCATCTGAAAATAAAAGTAAAATATGTAACACTCCCAGCCAAACTCTGCTCATCCTATTCAGTTTTACCAGAATCAACAAGGTAAGCAAAGGAAATGCTTGGTAGGGACTAGAACTGAGAAGGGGGATGACTTACATGTCCTGAGGCCTGTCAGAAAGCAAATTTCAAAACTACCTCCACATCTGAGATTTTTAGAGTATGAAAAATGTATTTGGAATGTATAAATCTCTGAGTTCAGGGTAAGCAGGAGGTGAACCTGACTCACTAATTGTCGTTTTTGTTTTCTGGCTTCATTTTATTTTCAGACCTGAATTTTAGTATGGTAGAATTGATAAATGCTACTTTCTGAAACAGAAATGGAATCTAAAATTGAATTATCTTGAAAATTCTGGGGTATGTTCTTGTCCTAATGCAAATCTATAGCTGCTGATGGCTGTCAAAATTTATCTTCAAATGTATTCCCAATCTGGAGATTTAAAAAGTGTACATGATGTCTAATGGGGAGCATCAGGAAGGCAGTTTTTCTAAGGAATGACATCAAAGATTTTGTAATTTTATTATTAAGCAAACTGTAATTTAAATAAAGCATGAATTATAAATCTTGCAATGAGAATGGAGATGGTAATTGTGCTTAACGTGACCCTTTCTCTTCTGACGTCTTGGAAAATATTGATATATATTTAATGCAAAGCCCAAATTGACCTTAATTCACTGACCTAAAAGATTTATATGCCTTTGTTGCTTTTAATTTTCAGTGAAAATGACATAGTATCTTAAACACACCCCCAAACAGCATTGTGGTGGTTTTACATTTTATTACTAGGGCAGGATCAAGATCACACTCATTAGTTCTAAAGCTAGTGTTCTATTGAATAAAACAGAGGGGAAGTTGGGGGTTTGTCACTTCTCTGATGGGTCCTGATGGGCTTTTCACATTACCCATATATCATGTAAAAATAATATGTTAAAGAAGAATTCTGAAGAAGAAAATCTAACCTTACCACCATCATATCTCCCTGCAGCTGAATTAATAATACTGAGAAATGTAGAGAAACTATGAATTATTCTAAGGACTCAGAATTCTGCAGATAATATGTTTTACAGCTTCTTACTTAATATGTGTAAATGTATGCATGTATCTCTCTATAATTGTACACAACCCAGTCCACAGTTTTTCACTTGTGACTTCCTCGCACAGACAATGCACCATGAGCTGCAGCTTTAACAACTCCTTGTAAGCAAGTGTAGGACAGAAACTCAGCCAGGAGGGCACTGGATATGGATAACGTTGATAACGCCAAGAAAAAGGATCTACCTAGATGTGATTTTAGAAAATAGAGCAATTTAGCAGTAGGGATATTTATAGTACTGAAGCACAGAAGAACCATGAAGCTAAACTTAGAAAGTCAAACAGACCAATCAAGAAGAGGTAAAGGAAATATGGTTATAACTGAGTCACACAAATGCAATGATCACCTCTGTGATGTGCATTGCAATCCTCTCTTGTACATGCTAGAAAAATGGAACACTGAACAGGAGAATTTTAAATTGCATAAACCTCCATAAAGGGACTAAGAAAATCATCACAGGGCTGGCCTCACCCCATTATGAATTTAAGGAAACCATGCTTCCACTCTGTTTATCAATTCACCTGTCCCTGCCTATGCTGTAACAGCAGTTCTACAGAACTTAATTAACTAGTACCTACAAGGTACTGCAAAGTTAATATTAAAGTGGATAAGCAAGTGCAAGCTCTTACTGGTTTTAATATGGACATCTGTTCCTTAGAAAGAGATAAAGTGTTACTACACACGTATGAATGGGTTAGGCCCCTAAAAAATGGAGTGAAGAAAAAACAAAGAGAAGTAAACCCCATAGTTTTAATTGGGGTCTCTCTCAATTTAAAAACTATGAGGAAAAAATAGCTGAAGAGATGAAGCATAAAAAAAAGAGTAGCAATGATTTTGTACTGTAGGAAATACTTCTTGGGTGCAACTAAAATATGAAGTAGAAAAATAGCAAATTCTAGAAAAAAAAAATAAAGTGTTTGTTGCAAGTATTTGTCTATCGAACCAGTTCCCTTCACATCGGTGTTTTGAAACCTTTGTTATGCTCCCAGATGTGGTCAACAAGCTGGTGAACAAGTTGGCACAAGTGACAGAAGCCTGCTGTGGGGAACTGCACGGCATCAGTCCCTCCTCTCTGGGCAAAGCTGGCCCTGCCAGGGCTCAGATCCTTCACTGCAGGATCTCACTTATTCCACAGATCTACTGATTTTCAGCAGGCTCTGGTCCTCACAGCAGAAGGGACCATTCCTGCAGAGTACATAGAGGAAAGCCCCTCTGCAGTGACACCATCTGAGCCAGTGACAGAATGAACACAGGTTCCCAGCCACGCTCACAGGGCACAGGGACCTTCTGCACTGCAGCTGGGTTAAGCCTCAGCCCTTAATGGCTTTCTGACAAACCTTTGGTTGTAGCTCCAGTAGTCAGCAGATGTGCCCTTTCAAATTCCCACTTTGTTTTTAACATCTTCATCACAAGCTACTAGCAGGATGCTGTTTGCACACACTTCTGCTATATCTACATTCACATCACGCAGACAAGTGCCTGCTCTAATAAATACCTTTGAGCACCTTCAAACCACTTGTCTGCTGCATCTTTTTCTCTTTCTTGGACAGTCCATCAAGTACAGGAACATAAGCTCATTTTTTCAGACAAATAATATTAATAACAAGATTTCAAAACCTGTCTAACAATGGTACTGAGGAAATGTATTACCGAGTTGGACTTCACAAACCTGTCAAGTGATTTGGTCACTGCATTTATCTCTATATCCAGAAAGTTGGTGATCTGTTATGTCAGAGAAGATGCAGATGCTTTTATGGCTCAATAACTATTTCGTTCCTTGGGATGCTCTAAGTTTATCATCAGGCCAGGAAGACGTGATGGAAACCTTCCCCAACACAAGAAAACTGTGAGGCTGTGTAGAAATGCCACCAACACAGTGTCACTGTGGCAGTGCCTTTGAAGTGTTTTTTTATGCTTGTTAGGCACTCTGTGTTTGTCTGTACTCTGATAATCTCACCAGCCACAGCTGGTTGTTCACTTTCTCACAATCTCTCTAAATTACACACACAAGGTACTGGGAGCTGGGGGACTGCGTGTGTTAAACTGCTAGCCTTGAATACTGCACAGCAGAGCCTGCTGAGTGAGCTACAGTCACAAAGTGGGAATGTTGAAAAGGTGCCTGGCAAGTAGAAGGTATGGGCAAGGAATTTCTTAATCAAAATTCTCCAGCCCCATCATGTTTATAGCCAAAAGTTCTTTCAGGTCTACCAGTCCAAATAATGAATCAGGGTACTGGTAGGTGCACATTACAAACCTGCTTCAAGCTGTGTCTTGTAATAAAATGCAATGAAATTATAACAATTTTTTATTATCATTATGTTCTTACTACAGTTAAGGACCTGAATGGAAGCATTTACCTTAGAAGTGGTGGTGTGTAAACGGAAGTGGCTTATAAGCCTCCTGACCTGGCTGTTTGGGACTAGTTTTTATACCATTTGCTTTTCAACAACACACTCCTAGAAAACTGGTAGCTATAGTTACGTACATACTGGCCCCTTCAAATCATGCAGTTCATCTCCACATGCCATTTTCATCATACATGAGCATGAGTAGAAATTCTAAATGTCATCTGGCTTAGCATGAGGGTCTACTGATAAGGAGATGGCATTTAAAAAAAAAAAAGGCCCTCAAAATACCCAAAACACATACACTTGTCATTGTTTTACCTACACCTGAAATTAATTAGATGGTCTGAAAAACTGAACTCCAACAGAAGATGAAAAGTGAAAAACAACCATAAAAGATTTTCTCCCACTCTGAGGACCAGTATTTTTTAGATTTGTTGATTGTCAGACTAGACAAATAAAATAGAACTTAAAAACAATGCAGGAAAAATACACATCAGCCACATCTTTTGAAGTATTCAGGCACAGAAAAAAGCATCCAGATGCTCTTGCTCTGTTAACAACTTAATTAGTGACGATTAGTCAGTAATCTGAAATCTTAAAAGTATCACATTTGACAAAAGGTTGTTTCCACCTTTGACTGGTCTCTAACTGCTTACTTAGATTGATTAAAAACACCCCTTTCAGCTGCCTAGGTAACACAGTTTCCGATGTTCTTTGCTAATTTTTAGATAATATATCTCAAGAGGCCTTATGTAATTAAAGAGGTTTTAATCACTAGGATCCTGTAGTGAAGGAAGGCTGTTAATGATGTGCCAGAGAGTGCTCAGTGCGAGACAGAACGTAAAGGAAGCTCCGGATCTTCCTCGGGGTGTTTTCCCCTGCACACTGACTGTCTAACCTGGCAGAGCAGGCAGTGCTGGTAAACTGCAGAGCTGATAGCCCCGGCTACAAGTTCTGAGGTTTTAATCGAACAGTGCCCTCCTGCTGGGTCACATCTCTGGCTGTCTGTTCAGCTCTGTGTTAGCACACCACATCTCTGAGCACCTGGCCAGCCCTGCCACAGCACCGGGCTACTTCACAATCGTTCGTGGACTCCTTTCTCCAACTTGCACTCCATTCAGCAAGACACTATTCCCTATTTTCAGTTGGAGAATTGAAATGACAAAAAGTCTGAGATGAAATTGGAGATTTAATCCTGCCCCACTGCTCAGTTCACAGTGCTGGTCCCTGCTCCAGCCCCACCTGGTTTCCCGTGTGCTATAAGGAGAGGACAGCAATGCAGGACTGCTCCACGGCTGGGATGAACTGGAGAGAGCTGCTCCAAAACATCCTGCAGTGAGGTTTTTCCACAGCTCTGCAACCTCCTAAATCATGTCAATGCACAGAAGGTTTTGTGAACCTTCTGTTTCAGGAAGAATTTGCAATCACCTGCAATACATGAACACAGAAACAAAATTTATTTCATCTGTTAGAAATAGTGGAAATGTCTTAATTCCTCAACTAAATACCACAAACTAAAGCATCAGTTAATACTAAGTAGAGACCACAAAGCTGAAGTCTATCCCATGCACCCACAGCCACACAGGATCAAAGGAAAACAACACATACTCCAGACAAGTCCTGGACAGAAGAGGAGCACAGTCTAACACCCTACACTAGGTACAGCTTGCACTGCAATCAGAGTTGCACTTTCAAATCAGCATACAATATGTAACCTACCTGGAAATTAACTGACCGTGTATTAAACAGAGTTTAGAGGAAAAAAAGAAGTGGTTGTGATGAATTCCAAAGTAAGAGGCCTTGCCCTCTCTAAAGCTGGAAGGGATCTAAATGTGGTGCTAGAATAAGAACAGAGAGTAGTTTATCTGGGATCTAAACCTTTATTAATTGAAAAACTCCTTCCATTTTAAGTGCTCTTCAGCAAAACTGATTCCTAGTTCATGGTTTTACCAATTGTATTTTTTAGTTTGTATCCATTTCTTATATTCTAAATTATTTTACATCCCCCTTCTTGGCTGAAGGTAGTGTGCATTGTGATGTTTGCAAGAGACAACCTAGCCTGCTTTAATGCAGACAATATAAATATGTTATTATTATTATGTCAAGAGCTTGCATTACCTTTCTTGGACACAAAACTTGTGAATTATAAGACATGAAACAAGCCCAAGAAGTTCATTATCTCTTGCAGAAGACAGGTAATGGCATACATAGCTACAGTTCTCTTTGGTTCTGGAAAGGATGAGTTTTATCACTACTTAAGTCCTCGGCCTTTGCTCTTCAGATAGGTACGTTCTGCCACCCACACAAGTTCCCAACCAAAGCCTGAGTTCAGTATGTGTGCAATTTTTCTGAGTCCCAAAAGACACTGCAACATTTGGTACAGCCAAACATCTTGCTTAATTCATTATTCACTATTTAAAATTTTGTCAGAAATCCAGGCATGAAGTGAAAGAATAAAAAAAAGTCAGATAAAGAAGTTAAGCAATCACACCTTCATCAACAACATAAATAAATCAGAAAGCCCATATGCTGGGATTCAGGAATCCAAGTTACATGACGAAAACCTTACACATAACAGAAATAGCACCAAACCCAGGATAAAAGGGGCACATTTCCAGTGAGTAATTGCCACAACCAGTACTGCATGTTTTTTCTCTGAACATGGAGCTTTATTAAATGTGACAGTAAACATCCCTTCCTGATGCTTCCTGTAAACTTTCACATCCTCCTGGAAATACAGTGGTGATCAGGGATACATAAAAAGCTTTGCTGTCAGAGCTCCCCACCAAACCCTACAATTTATGTAGCAAACTACACCATTTTCCCCTCCCAAGACTGCACTGCACTGAACCAAGAGAAAATGCAGTCTTTACCATAAGTCATTGTACTCCAGGAACTGCAGAATGGCACTGGCAGAGCAGGGCTCTGGTGCTTCGACCTGGGGATAAGGGCTGCACTCTCCCTTGGTCAAAAGCTCTTGGAAAAGTCTCTTGCGACCTACACAAAGAATGAAGCAGCTTTGTAGCTTTGGCAACCCAGCTTTAGTCTTTCTACTACACCACTGGTGGAAAAGCATCACTCTTGGTTTTTCTTTTAACAGATTTGATTCACTTAAAGTTACAAACCTGAATTTAGCTGCACAAGTGCCTTTAGCAGGTATTACAGGAGTCTGAGAAGAAGCCTGAGCCTGCAGATGGCAGATCAAAAGTCTCTGCTTGGAGGCAATGGGAAGACATGAAATCTGGAGGGACGAGTCCGGCTCGGGGTTACTGCAGAAGGTGCCCCTGGAGAGACGTGCTGTAGCTACCAAAGGAACAGGCACTGCTGTCAGACTTAAAAAATGAAACTAGAAGGCATTCTTAGAAAAGATGTGTCCACTGATTTGATCAAAGTACAAAGGATTCCAATTTTTCACATTCAAAATACAGCTGACTGCAAATAATGAAAGTGCACTTTGCTATAAAACAGTTTGTACAAATCTGCTTTGAAAGGATACAGAACTTGATAAGGAAGTATCCTCCTCTGAAAGGATACAAACCCCTGATAGTGGGTTTCGGTATATTTATTTTAATTTTTCCATGGGAAACCCTAATTATTAATTGCTCTATGCTGTCACTGAATAAGGTTTTAGCATAATAATCCATGGGAAATAAGATATTAATAATAAATTAGTTATACAATACAGAGGGTTTATATACTGGAAAATATCCTCTACCATAAAAGTTAGGTTTTGTTGTTATCTGAAGAGACTGGCTAAAATTATTGATGGAGTATTAATAGTGCTACAAAGTTGGAAACTGTAGGTAGGAAAAATACAAGAGAAAATAGGATGTTATCAGAGACCTTCAGGCTAGAAACCTGCCTTTGAATTCCTAAATGTGTGATAAGAGGAGTTATATAACATGTTTAAACCTCAATAAACAAAGCCTGTCTGCTCAGAAGGCCAGAATTAGACCATTTGTTTCCTACAAGGAAGAATGTTCTCTGTCAATGGGAAAACTATGAATAAACCTAATGAAAAATATAGAATGTGTGGGAGTAAAGAATATGCTTGGCTATAACTCCACTTTTGTTTAACTACAGAAGTATTGCTAGTTAAGTGTTCCTCTATCTGACAATATTGCATCTGGTAAGACAGCTCTCTATTCTAATCACCCACTGAGCAGGGAAAAAAGAAATGGGGCACTGGAAACAACGAACATCTTCCTGGTAGTCTAACCCCCTTCATTTGATGAAAATCTCCAGAAAAGAAAATCCTCCTTAGCCAGCTTAGCAGTACCCTGGTTAGCTGCTAATGCCTGTTCTAAGCCTACCTGTGTCATGAGGAAAGTGGAGAGCTTTTGAAAAATTATCAGAGGTCATAACTTGGGTTTACAGCACTGTTTTTTTTTTTTTTAAGTGAGTGAGAATAAGGGTCATGGATAGCTCAGACAATCAGCATTCAATCTTTCAAACACTTCTTTATACTGCAGCAAGTGGCCACTTTTGTTGTTCAAACACTGCTCGAGTGTTCAAAGGCACTGTGTGTTTTGGATGAAAGGTACTCTTTTGTTTCCACCTCCTCCTCCTGCTACGAACGTAATCTGAACAAGCCCAAGAGCACACTCAGATGCCTCACGCTGGAAGTGAGCTTTTCAGGGATCCCAGCCACCCTGACAGCGGAGGGAGGATAAGAGGCGTAACAAGCCAGGTCCCTCCTGGGTTAGCGCTCCTTCCCAAGGAGGGGGAGAAGCTGCCGCTGGGGCTGAGCGAGGGAAGGACGAACGCGAACCAGCAGTGCACCCTTGGGGCAGTGGATGCAAACTACAGAGCCAGCGGGAGTTCGGGCCGGGAATGCCGAGCCTTTCCTTTCCTGGGACACGGGAAGGGCTCCGCTGCACTTCTGCCTCCAGCCCTGCGTCCCCCAGGACGGAAAAGACAAAGGAGATCCTGGAGCCAGCCAGGGGCTGGAGCACACAGCCCGTTTGGAGATGGGCGAGTCACAGCCAGGCTCTTCTGAGACACTGGCGAAAGGTCAGCGGCGACAAGGCACAGCAGAGCCAGGTGCAGCCGGACACACACAAAAAGAATTTTTATGGGAAGGCCAGCCAAACATCGGCACAGGCCTTGCAGGTATTTAAGACTTGTCAGAACTAGACCCAAACCAGCCCGATCAAACTTCCCAGTCAGGTGACTTTCCGAGGCCCCTGTAAATGGAAGTTTCCTGGGGAGTGTGTCCAGGCACCGCGCAGGGGGAGCTGTGGGTGCTGCACTGACACCATCGCCCATCACCCCTCTCTGAGCACCTGCGCAAACACAGACAAGCCTGGCAAGGGAAATACCTACGAGGTATTTACGAGTCCGTCCATGCCTTCTTATCACTCGGTTTTAACAAGGACTTACAGCCGAGGTCAGGTCAGCTCTCAGCAGACCAGAGTTAATGACGGGGTTACTCTTCCCAGTGAATTGATAACCTGTGGTTTGAGGGCAACCGTTGAGCCTTAAGAAATAATTCCATTAAATTAACTCCAGCTTTGTGTAAGATACATGCCACTTTAGTTCTAACTTACACATACTCTTTAAACAGGGAAAAAAAATCCACTCATTGCTTAACATTTCCTACAGAATATCAATTGTTAGTCAAAAGCAGGATTTAACTTTGTTTCCGATACTAAATGGTATTTATAGAAATGCAGCAGGGATATGTGTGAATCTATCGTGAACACAGTAAGAGACTTTTATCTACAATGATTTGTTTCAGAATTTATTTAAATATTTTACCACTATCCATACTCTGACAACTGGAAAATAAGTAAGAGGATGATGCACTACTTACTTCCCTGTCAGTAAATTAGAGTGTGTTATCAACACAAGGATTCGTAAAGATCCGATAAAAGATGGTTTATGCCGGAATTCAACTTTTGGGTGTTTCAAGTTTGATGATGATTTTATGACTGAGCCCTTAGAAATGCCTTAATGAAATTTAAAAACAAAAGAAGTTTTGCTCCAACATTTTTTGACCCATTTGAGACTGCTTCTAACTCTGATTTTTTTACAGCAAGATCCACTTCCTCCTGGAACTACTGTTATTTGGGAGGTTTAAAATAGATCTTAGTAGAGTTCTTACAGAATGTGACTATTACGATCTTACCTACCCATGTTTCCTTACAACAGACAAAATCCCATGCAGAGTTTGACGGTTAACAGTAAGTTAGCTGAAAATTCTTATTTGCCCTGAAATTACTTTTGAACCAATAATAAGCTAAAGAGATTTAGCTTGAAAAGTATGTTGCAGAGAGAGATTCAAACTCTCAAAAGATGGGAGCAGTCTTCAACCCAACAGCTCTGTGGGTGAGCTCTGATCTTTTACTTCTGCCTGTGGGCCCATCACCTGCTGTTGTACTGGGTGTTCCTCTGAGCATGAGCACAGCAGCCAGGCTGGAACACAAGAAGGAATTGTCAGTCCTCAGCAGCACTGCTCCCCTTTGGCTTAATGGTGAAATGTTCACTGCAACCAAAACTGGAATTCAGGTACCGTACATACAGGAATCCAGGCTGCATTTGCCTCTTCCTTCACCAGCAGCCACTAAGCCAGGGCAGAATCCAGCTTTTCCAAAGTCAGCTCCTCTGCCTGGGCTGCACAGAGGCAGTGCCCCCATTCAGTAGTGCAGGTACTCAGCCCTGTCCTGTGTGTGCAGGAACAAAATGGCACAACCAGCCACAGCCTCTTGGAGGGAAAGTCTTTGGCCTCAAGCTGGAACTGTGCAACATATCTAATACATAAATCAGCAATAAACATTCCACTGTGATACCAGATCAAAGTTATAAAGAACTTCTTAATTTCAGGGCCCACTGTACCCCTCAGCCAGTTCCACAGGTGCTGCACCTCATCCTTGTACATCTTCCCTCTCCACAGCTACACGGGTTTCTCCTGGATAATCACAGCAGAGACCTAAATATTGAGACTTCAACATGTCAGGAAGTATTAGATCAAAAGAAGAGAGTAAGAAATAAACTGACATTTTCCACACAATAAATAGCTTATCATTAGCATTATATAAAGTGTATGACAAACTTAATTTTGGAACTATTGACAAGAGCCTCAAAGTTAGTCTTTAATCATAAACATTTTCAAACTGGCTTTGAAAAGGAAAGTCTCTACTCTTGCTCTGGCACATATGTTCTAAGTTTTGGATTTATTGGCACAGAAATTAACAAAATCACAAAGCTGATCTTCAGTTATCACCCAAGGGCTTTTTGTATCTGTTTGGGCTGTTCAGACTTTAGAGTTACTTTGATTCATATCATAGAAAACCATTACTCACAAATCCTTCCAATAATAGGCCCTACTTCAAATGACACTTTCCATTGGATCCCAAGCTAGCCAAGGCTATGAGATGAATCTGCTTTCTTTTAATGTAACACACTACATTGTAAAAGTATAGAATTGAATGTTATTTGAAAACAGATTAAAACAGGCTAGAATTCCTGAGCAGAGAAGCTTTGAGGTTGGAAAACCAGCTTAAAACAAAAGGATTTTTTACGGATCTACTCTCCAGTTAAATCATTGCTGGATGAAGCCTGGGCCCCAGTCATCCTGTCCAGTCCAACATATTTCCATGGATTCTTGGTTTCCTGCGAGCTCTATCTGTTCTTTCTTGATTGCTGTACATGGAAAGTGCCCTCTGCCATCACCTCTAAGGCTTATCTGTGACCTGCACTCAGCTTTTCTGAGAGATGCTCCAAATCGTCTTCTACACTCTCCTCTTTCTAGCTCTCTCCCAGTGCCTTCTGCTGCCGGATACTGCAGAAAGCTCTCTGAGCTGAGAATGCACAGCTACTCTTCTGCAGGAGGATCCACTTTCCCATTCTGCTGGCCAGTTCCCCTGCAGCAGGGCAGGACCAGGATTCGTCCTCTGACCCCTCTGGGCCAGGCTACACACAACACTGAACACCCAAAGCAGACAGAGCATTAGTCTATCACATATACATAGTATTATATACTTACACATAATATCGAGCCTGCTATGAAGAAAAACACATTAAAAGGGCTTAAATACCTTCTCAAATAGGGCCATCCCTAATCAGATCTGAGGCCAAAAGGACTTTCTTCACTATTCCCAGTAAGACCAATACATGCTGACTGGAGCTGTTAGAAGCCCAGACTGCCAGTCTCTTGTACAGAGACACTGCCACTGTACTTGAGCTCTCAATTATGATTTGAATATTTACTTTTATTTGAAGATGTGATCAAGCATTTACCAGAATGGGATCACTCTCCAATCTAAGTCTTCCTTTCTAACTAGGTTTATCTGTTTCCTGACTTTAAAACAACCCCTAAGATCTGCAGACCACAGCTATGTAACTCAAAATACCAAAATAACACCCAAATCCTTTGAGCCTAAGACTGAGAGATCCAGAAATGGTTCCAAGGTAATGCAGCAACCAAGAAACCAGGTTTTTGAAATTAATTGACAAGATCAAACCAGTATTTCTCACATGTTTCAGAAACCAACTTCCATATATAGCACTTAGTAAAAGTCAGAAGAGGCACGTACACTGAAAGGTTCGTGTCTTAAATGTAATTTTTCTGGTTTTGAAAAATAGTCTGTAACTAACAAGCATTTACTCATAGAATATAAACCTCTTATCAGTTGCCTCTGAAACTAAGCTCACTGCACCCACTCGATATAAACTTCAGCATTTATAAAGGCTTACAAGATCAAAATCAATTGTTCATACCTATGTTCCAAATTGTGGGAGAGTTTTCACTTCTAAAATTTTCACACTTTAAGTCTGATAATCAAGATTATTAATATGCTCCTGCTGCAAAATTTTTTTTTACTCCTCTCCACTATTTTGGGGGGGACATTTCAATGGAGATAAATGCAGTTTTACATAAACTAACATCCAGGGAAAGAAATTAAACACACATAGCTCATGTACTGTATTGGTTTGCTTAACCTGTAGATTATGCTTAGCTACTGTGAAAGCCTCATTTCATTTCATTTACTCTGTGAAGGAATAGTACATTATTCCTTCATTATTCCTAACTGATCATCAAGTTCTCCAGGAACAAGCAGGCACTCATAATTACTGCAAAAATAATTAAATACAAAGAAAATACAATCATTTAGCAAATGTAGACATCTCTGTTCTCCTCATATAGTTCATAACACTTTGTATCATGTCTCAAACCAGACAGACCCCCACGCCTGTTCCCCACCCTGGGCAGGGGCAGCCTCTCCCCACCTCCTGTGCCCTCCACCCTGGCACGAGCCAAGGCCACCCCAGCTTGGCCAGCAGGTGCCTCTCCATCAGCCCTTCATCCTTGCCCAAAGGGACACTTATTTGACTCTAACCCCACTCTCACTCTGTTCTGTGTGTCCCTAAGATACTGTGGGTATGTCTGAACTTGCTGAATCTCCACGGTTTGCTGGAAGCTCAGAGCAGTGCTTCTCACACTACAACACCCACAGAAGGCGCTGGCAATGGCAGAGGAACACGAGCAAAGAGCTGGATTTTCATTTCAGTGGTCACCAGTAGAGAAAGAGAACCCCATTAATAAGAGTTTCACACATGTAGTGACATGCAACTGAATCTAGAGTGCCATTAATATCTGTAAGTATGTATTTAGGGCAAAGTAATTTATTCTTATACTTAAGATAATGAGTCCTCCAATCATTTTTCTTTTCCATTGCTACCAAACAGTAGAAATTCTCAATTCAGCACAAAATTGCTTATAATCTGGCCAAACTACTGAACATAAAGTGTCTCTTGGACAGAAGTTGGCTCCTTCATCACCTCTTTCTCTCTTTCAAGAGGAAACAGAACAGTTACTGAAAACATTTTCTAATAAATGGCACCACTTTAACATGTCAGAGCAGAGCTGAGCAGTTTCATTAATTCCTCAACACTGTGGTTGGCCTCCTCCCTGTGTAACATTTCAATGCTGACTGCATTGCAACAAAGGCTAACTATTTAAGGGAAAGAAATTGTATCACTGACAAACTCACCCTTACTCATCCCTTCAGTTCCCACCCCTTCATGGTTTTTTCCTTTGAATTGATGAAATCCCTTTCCAACCAACTCAATGGTGCCAATGCACGTGAAGCAAATTATTTTGAGAAGACTGTATAAGAGCATAAACACAGTTTCCAAACCCCAAGACTCCTTTCCGAGCTCTTTAAAGTTTACAGGTCTTTCCAAACTCTACAGACATTGCCTGAAATGGCACGGAAATCCGGCCATATGGAGTTGCTGCCAGGACACAGTGGGGCATGTGAACTCTCCAGAATGTTATTGTGGCCTTCAACAACAGGAAAGCATCTCTGGATAGGGGGAAGACAATATTGTGACACCATGTGAGTGCATGAAAGACTCTTTTCTGAATGGGAGATGTTCTTGTATTCTTAATCAAGTCACTTATCATCAAGCTGACTTGAACATCTCTTTACAGGGACGCTATTAGAGTCAGCCAAAGCAAAGGAACTATGATGAAGTATTATCAAAAGAACAGCAAAAGTGCTCTAATCTTAGGAAATCAAATCAAAGAACAGATCAGCAAATGAAACACCCTTGGTGCTTGCTAGCAGAAAAATTCATTATAAGCACCAGGTGAAGGAGGCAGAGTTTAATGGTCTTTTATTCTCCAGAAGAATAGAATCTCAGTTCCTTAATTTCCAGGCTGCTGGGGTTCATTGGCAGATAAGAGATATGTTTAGCAAAAGAGGGATGTTTCAATAGTTTTCCTTCCACACCAAGGGAAAAAAACCTAGCAAAACTCAAAAACCTTCAATACTTTCAGGGAGAGCATAGGAAACTTCTCTGCCTCTTCAAACATAAAATCAAACACTCCACCTCTAAATGTGTTTAGTTTGAGTTCTCACTTCTTGAAAATATTTAACATTATTTACCCTAAAGCCATCCCTGTACATTGTGATGCAGTGCAAAAACCCAAATATCCATTCCTTCTGCCCTAGGTAATACAAAATGTATTTCTTCTTATATGTCACATTTTTCCCTCCTATTTAAAAAAATCATTCTGTGAAGAACTGGAGAGACTGCTCCTTTCCATTAGCCCTTAAAATAATATCCAGTGCTTTGTGCAAAAGCAATTAAAAAAAAGATGAGTTCTGACACAAGCCTTATTTTTCATAATAGCAAGAGAAAATCTGAAACTCAGATGGGTCTTGTTAGTGCTAAATGCACTCCTACTGACTTCAATTTGTTTTGTTCTATTAATTTATCATCTTACATTTGGAATGATTTCATAGTCTGCTAGGAAAAGGTCTCAGAAGCATGAAGCAGTGAGATAATAGAATGGAGATGCAGCTAACTGTGATATTTCAGAGCTATCTGAGTACTATTTGTGAACACACTATTATTCTAAACACAACCCTGCAGCTTTTTCTGCCTACAGCACACACAACATTGTTTAGTAATAACAAATCTGACAGTCTCAGTGGGAAAACTCAGTGAACCCCACACACACAAGCTTCCAACTCTTACTACAATTCAGCTGGAAAGGCCTGTAATTTATTCATCTGTAATTGCTGTGCCTGCATTGATCAACTTTCTCAAGTCTATTCAAGTCAATCATTGAACAGAACATGCAGCAAAATAATAAAATCAGAACAGTACAAAATGGCAAAGGTATTTGCTGATACTGTAATTCAGACCTGGAACTGCGACTTAAGCTACACCATGATGCCTTGTTATTTAGACTGAAAGCCATGATTTTTGAGACCTTTAGTGTTCTTGACTGATTTCAGGATTCTCAGGACTTGTGGCTTTCTTTTCATTGAAAAAATAATAATGTCCTGCCTCATGCTTTTCTTATTTTATCTACTTGGAATTCCCACCCGCTACCAGTAACCAAAGGCCATATGAGGGGTACTCTGGCATATGAGGGGTACTCTGGCATATGAGGGGTACTTCTGCTTTCCAAGATAACAAACAAATGTTCAATAGCACTATGAAAAATGTGCACTTACCAGTAGTCAGTGAGAGACACACAGGTTGAATATTGAATATTCTTCATGAACTTCTGCAGTGCTCACAAAAGAATCAATAACTACAAACCCAGTTACACCTTACTGAGCAGAGCTATAAAATTAAGAGCCCAAAGAAAAGAGCAGAACTGGTTTTCCAGGCAGTTTGGTTTTTTTTTTTTTTCCCTTTATTGACACCAGTGGTCAGCAAAGGCAATTCACTGGATGGCACAACTCCTTCTGAATTAGTAACACACCAAATAAGCAACATTTCCACAATGCTCACAGGCTCTGGATGCCAGAGACCCTGCACCAGAATGACATTCAGTTGTGGGTTTAGTGAAATTCCAGGCACTGATAGAAAATCTATGCTATTTACTGGTATCTTTGCAACACTTCAATTGGGATTGTCATGCTCTTTACCCTCCCCTTTTGTTTAACTATGATTTTTTAAAATTGGGATCTAAACTATGATTTTTGTCTCTTTTTTAGCACTGCTTTAACCCAGTAAAGGACACATGAGGTTAAAAGAGGCTCCATGTCTGTGCACAGAGCTCCAGTGAGTGAGTCATATGTGTAATGAGTTCCCTTCACTTCTGCAGAAAATACTACCAAGTCTGCGAATATCTGCCTGTGCTATGACACGTAGAGACACATAAACTACTTTATCTGACCACAGTCTTTATAATGTTGTGAAAAATACAGGAATAGGAAAGTTAAAACCCAACATGGTACCCGAGAAACACAACTGGGAAGTGCCAGGAGGCGTGATCATTGCAGAAAATTATTTCTATTTGGTGATTATTATGATGAAAATTACTTAACCAAAGGTCATGCCTGACAAAAAAAAAAATTAGGAAAAGAGAAGAATTTAAACTTTTTTCAGCAGAAAAAAGTATTTCAAATTTCTTTGAAGTGTTAAAAACCAAAACTCAATGCAGAAATTCGTTCTTTGGAGGAATGCCAGTCAAAGTAACACATGGAGGAGGCCAAAGCATATTATTGATTAATACCAGCATCCAACTTCAGTCCAAAAAGTTGAAAATGCCCATGAACAACTCAGCTGTTTGCCAAGGACCCAGCAACGCAGACTCTCTGGGGTGCTGTGCTGAACCTTGAGGAAAAGCGACCTGAGCAAACTTCTGTCCTCCCTCACCACCAGACTCTTCCCTGGTGAGCCCCTCAGGAATTTCAGGGCATGAATTCCCATCAGGCTACGGCTGAATGACACAAATGTACCTTGCCCTCATATGATGAAGTGAGATGAACCCACCTTTGCCAAGACATTGCTGTGAGCAGAAATGGATTTGCCTGAGTCACTGTGCTTTACCTTGGCTGAGGTAAATACTTCTGAACTCAGTACATTCCTCAGGACCCTTCCTGTAAGTCTTGTGGAATCACCATGGCAATGTTCTCCACTTACAGTAATTACACTTATATATCCTCTCTGAGTACCTAAGGTAGTTATAATCCACAGAAATAAAAGTAATTATACAGCAGTCAGTGTAATACAGCTGTGGACAGCTGTAAATAAAGTGTTTACATGGGGATGGAGACATTGCAGAGCTTTAGAAAAGTGAGTTATGAAAGACAAAAAAATAACCCTGTTCCAGTTTATGAGAATATGCAATTTAATCCATGTAGAAATCTTGTTCATCAGTAATTACAGAGGGAGATAAGAGTCTCCTCAATTAAGATCAGGCAGAAAATGGTTTTATTTTATGTGTCCTGAGAAGTATCACATCAAAAATAATTAGAGAGAGATGTAAAAACTTTCAGATGTTTTAAATATATTACCTCCTTTGAAATTTAGAAAAGCTTCAAAGAAATGTCAGGTTCTGGCATGCTCTGGAAAGAGCACTTGTATGTAAAAACAACAAGGCCTTTCCCCTAGTTTTATATATATTTGATGGAGCCACTCAAAAAATAATAACTGAAAAACTAATTTAAATTCAGACATGATTCTTTGGATAACAGTTTTAGCTCAATGGTTGGAATTATTAGGAGTGAGCCTGTGGCAAACCCAAGATTGGGAACATGACACAAAGGACTTTCTGTCAAGCTTTTCCAATTATTAGTCTTCTTAGTTATTTATGTTTCCTTTCAACTCACATGTCTAAGTCACAGAGCAGTAATACAGTAGCTCCATCTCTGAGGAACAGGAGCAACCTGTGCTAGAAAGCCTCTTTGCATTTGCATGGCTTCAAGATTTTCTATGGGAGGCAAGAATGCACCATCAAACTTTTGCTTTGTTGTTACATTTTTAGTTTGTAATCATTCCTCATGTCTTTGGTAACCAGTCTTCAGGGCCCACTCTTACTAATTAACTAATCAATTACACGCTTGCTAATCTTTTTTATCCAAAGATAACAAAGCAGAAGGAAAAGGCAGACATAGATTTCTTTTTTCTACTTAAAGACACATTTTCTTCAAACTCTGGTTACACAAAACCATTCTGATCTGTCAGTCCACAGCCTTCCACATGGATTTTCCAAGCATCAGTGTGAATTAATTTTGATTTGAGTCACTTATTGTACTCACTCAGTTATGTATGATATGGATTGGCTTAGCACTGTCATCAACTCATTTGAAATCAATTCATTCATTGTTCACACCCAGTACACCATTTTGGACAGAAACAAAGTACAATGAAACAAGAAGAAAGACCCACTGGAAGGCAAATGATAGCACGGAAAAAAAAGGGAAAATATAATAGTCATAGACTGGAGACAAAAGAATAGAATAGACAGAACCATGGAGATCAAAGACAAGCATTGATCAAAGATAGAAAAGGAACTGCAGACAAACCAGAACCTGTGATCAAAACCTGATGGAAAGGAGCATTGTGTGATGTGAAAAAAGGAGAGAGGAGTAAAAAACCTGAGGCTCGCTGCTTCAGGATATCCTGAATCCTTTTGATTCTCCCTTAGTCTCTAATCCAGCCACGTTAAAGAAAGAAGTATATGAAATTCTCTACAACCCCTAGAGATAAAAGATTTTTGCCTGGATGTCTTGTCATTAACTCTCCCTTGCCCACTTTGCTGTTGTGTTCATCTTCCTAACACTGTTTTCAACCTGCTTTGCTGGTTGCAAGAAAGGATTTTCTCTTATTTCTGTGACAAATTTCTCAATAAAGAACATTGTTAACTCTTACCAGCTAAACTCTGCCACCAGTCTAATTTCTGCAGACTTCCTGCTGCAGGTAACTCAATCTGTCGTGGGCCTCCTGCCTGACAACAGCTGTTCACGCCCTTCCTGGCTGGGGTGCCAGTACCTGCTTCCCAGGAAGAGAGAGAGGCCTTGGAGTAACTGAGACAACTGGGGTTGAGATCATGTTCTATCAGATCTAGGCATGATTTCTGGTCCCTTTTTCCCACTGCAGGTTTTGGCCCAAAATAGGGTCATATCACAGGTTCCTGCCCCTGGGGTGATGGACAGCCTCAGAATCCCTAGGCTACTATAAATAATTCCTTCTGGTTTCCACTGTGTTTGTGAGAGCTGAACCCTGTGCAGGTTATTGCTGACAGCTCTCAGGACAGCTCTTCAGTGAAATTCCCCATTGGCACTCACACATTCGGGGTTTGGTGGTGCTGTAGCAAATCCCTTCTGAGGCACCACAGGGATATTCAATTTTCTTACTTTGTCTTAATGCTGGGCAACAGGAAGGTTACAGCTGGAAGTGATTGCAAGTCTGTTTTACTATATAAGAGGAAATTTTCAGCTTTGTTTCAATAACTATTTTAAAAAAAAATTGTTATGGTTTTCAGGTGATTTACCAGATAACCTTTATTGCTCAAACAATGCTATGACCTGAATATCTTCAGGATATTACTCAGCAAATGGGTCAGTTAAAGCAGCCACATGGCTTTCCAAAAATTTTAGGAAATCTGAAGCACTGACATAAGACTAATTTTCATTCTCAGAGCCACAGACTGCTTGACATTGTCAGGGACCTCCAGAGCTCATCTGGTCCAACCTCCCCACTGAAGGCAGGCCAGCTAAAGCTCAGGATCATGTCCAGATGGATTTGGAACACCTCCAAGGAGGAAGAATTCCTTGGTAAACTGTGCCAGTGCCCAGTGACCCTCACAGTGAAAAAGTGTTTCCTGATGTTCCGAGGGAATCTCCTGTGTTTGAGTTTGTGCCCATAGCCTGTGGTCCTGGCAGGGGCACCACTGAGAGGAGCCTGGCTCTGTCCATTTGGCACCCTCCCTCCCATGCATTGAGAAGGTCCCCCTGAGCCTTCACTTCTCCAGGCTGAGCAGCCCCAGCTCTTTCAGCCTTTCCTGAGAGATGCTCCAGTTCCCCCCTCAGCTTCCTGACCTTTCACTGGATGCTCTCCAGTGTGTCCCTGTCTCTTGTACTGGGGAGCCCAGAACTGGGCACAGAGCTCCAGCTGTGGCCTGAGCAGAGGGAGGCTTAGCCCCCTCAGCCTCCTGGAAATGCTTCTCTGATGCAGCCTGGAGTCCATTCACTGCCTTTGCCCCAAGGACACTTGGCTGGCTCATGTAGGTTTCCAGAACCACTGGATGCCTAAAACCAGGAAGCACTGTCTTGGTTTGCACAGGCTCAGACAGAAACTATCACCTATTTTTGAAGAGCTGGCAACCAACATTTTTCTCACGAGGACATCTTGTGGCTAATATTTCACATTATTGGCAATAAGCCATGCAGAGAAGAGACTGGAGCATCAGGAGTCTTAAATCACCTCTTATGCCAAATGTACGCCCTCATTTCCCTTTTAGTCCTAGTTCATAAAGATAGGATCAGAATCCAAAGTTATATTTGTAAATGCCACTATAAACTATATTTAAATAACCAGACGTGGTTTTGTGAGATCATTTCTCCTATGGTAGCATTCAAAATATTCAGTTTTGCTGGAGATATTTTCAACCCTCTTTATTGCAATTAATGGCTTGTTAAGAATGACATTGGCATCTACTGGATAAAGGACTGTTAATACTGCACCACTTATGGGCTCTATAAATTGCTGTATGTTTGGGACAGTACTGTAACATCTGTTCTAGGACACGTGCCTCTAGCAGGAAGATAGTGGATATCTTTCCAAGACTTTCCAAGAACTACAGAACTCTGTGAAGATGTCAGAAGCTTTTTAACGTTCCCAAAACACTGCTGGCTTAAGATATTTCTAAGAAAATAAAATTTGTGAACACAGCACTGCTTTCTACTGGTTTCATCACACTTCACAAGGTCATTAAGTGCTTTTCATTAGAATATTACAATGTAAATGTTCCGAGACAATTATTGAAATAGACGGACTTAGAGGACAAAAATTTTAAAACATCAGACTTTCAGCAACTGGGATAGAAAAACAAGAAAAAAAATCTACAAAGTAATTTCCAATGAGAGTGACTTTAACACTGCCACTATCCTGACAGCAGCTGTATGAAAGCAAGGACATTTCCCATTTTATTTCAGCAAATCTCTAATCTCTACACTTGGCACCTCAAAGAAGTTCAGTTTAATATGCTTCAAAAGAATTAAAAATTCATCCTTCCCTTTATCCCTGATATCCTTATGATGAATTTTCTAGCACTGTCAGACATGAGGAGGCAATTATCTTAGATAAATTTGTTTGTATCATTTCTTGATCACAAATGATACCAGAACAGAAAATATTTGCCTCCATAAATCAAAATTTTATAGCTATCTTAGCAATGGGTTACAGTACATTAGGATCTCAATCTACAAGCTGCTGATGAAAGATGAACTGAACAATTAATGATTTAATCAGTATACTGTGTTAATTACAAATGAAGCTGAACTCAAGATGAAAATGAAATATAGAAATAGCACATACAAGAGCAATCCTGCCTGCTTTATTCACTGTTGCATTCCTGTTAAAATGCTATGGGACTAGCTGCATGACTGAGGCAAGCAGGATTTGATCCTACTTATATTACCTCATATAAAATATTTACATGCTCCTGCCAGTAGTGTATTTTACAATATTCTCATTATAGAGAAGATTAACTCTATATCAAAGGAACAATATTAGAAGTTTCTAATGGAATCCAGAATAGTTGCAAAAATCACTTTTTTGGAAATGTTCTCATTTGGGCTGCCTCGTTAATTCCTTTAACCATGGAACTCACATTTTAATTGCAGACAAGACCCAGGCTCCCAAGTATCCAGAAACACACCCGTTCCTCCAGTGCAAAGAGTCTGCAGATCCACACCTTCTGTGGCCCCAGCTGTGGGAACAAGGCCTGGGGGAGGCTGGTGGAAAGGCAGGACAGCCCCGTGGCCGAGGTGCTGGCCCAGCTCCAGGCAAGATCAGCTGCCTGGGCGGGCACACGGGCTCTCCAAGCACTGCTGACAGCACTTCCCCCACAGGACTGCAACAGCAGATCAGTCAAAACAAGAAAGGGAAACTCACGTTCATCCCAATAACTGATTAGTGATACTTTCATACAACCTTTTCATCCTTACACCTCACTTTAAACCAACTCCCTTTTGCTCCATACTTTCTGCTTTGCAGAGGAGCAGCACCCAGAGGGAAGGCAACACTGGCTTTTTTCAGCTGATGCAGTAGGGACTGCTTCAGGTAAAGTAATTTAAATAAGCCTTCTGAATTTTTCATGGTGTCAGAGTTTGTTTCATTTTTCACATGGCTTCAGGACCAGAATTACTTGAATTTACTTTATTTTTCTCTCTTGCCTCAATCCTGTACCTAGGGCTGTCTCAGTGTGTACCTTGCAGCTGGCTCCCAGCTTTAACACTAACTGTGATATTGTTAAATACATCTGGCACTGTTTTGAAGTAGTAATATAATGATTGGCAAACTTTTGTGGATAAAACAAACCCCAGTACTTCATTTAATTGTGCCCCAGGGATCTTTTCCTGCCCATATGTGCAGTGCACACAAGGAACCACCTCGTGAGGGGGGTCTGATCATGAGCTTCTTAAATGCATGACACCAGCTCGCTTAAAAAATGTAAAAAATAGAGGATTTTGAACAAGAACCCCAAAATCTTCACATCAAACTCCAGCCAGATACAAATAAATAAATAAAACCCTGCACATACATACACACACACAAACACAGTTTCCTTCTGTCTGGTTTAATTCTTGTTCTCAATAGATGTAGCAATGGGTGAACACAGACTGTGAACCTGGATTCTAGATCCAGGTATTCCTTAGATAATTTGAGTATTTTTCATTTTCCAAAATCTAATCTGAATGAAGTGTTTCCCATCCTTACCTAGTGGCCTGCATTTATCCATATGTATAAAGGGGGTGTGTGTGTGTGTATCTTGCCACGAGGATGTAGTACAAGCAATTAAACCCTTGATAATAAATGGTTCATCAGTCCGCAGGTGATGTACAGGAAGTGATTGCTCCTGCAGGTAGTAATCATCTGCTGCAATTGCTGAATTATAAATTCCCCCTGGGCTGATTGGATTTTATCAAGAAGCCGTGAAGTAAAAAAGGGTTTAGGGTGAGGTTTTTTATAGTCTGAAACCTAATATTAGAAATTTGCCAGTTGGAAAGGAGGGCCTTTCCTTTGAAGACATGCTCACAGTGACTGAACAGCTGTCAGAAAAATGTAACCATGTTCAGAACAGCCTCTGGGACCAGAGGGTATTCCAAGACAAAGATTAAATTTAAAGGGTTTTTCCCACCTCCACAAAAATATATGCAACTCTCATGCACACTGAAACTGTTTTCCCATTGGCAGAGAAACATTCCATAAATCTATACAGGGACTGAAATAACATGATCACACTTAAATTCAGACACAAGAGCTAGTTACTATTATCATTTGGACATTCTGTCAGTACAATTTATGGATTATATTTGAAAATATTATTTTTGAGACCACCAGTTCCCCTTTTAGGAACCTGAAGGACTTCTATGTATATTAATTCTAGACCACTGTTGAAAATGGAACAGAAGTTTTAAGTTTTAATAAAAGCCTTACCTGTTAAATATACCCTCCTTTTTTCTGTTTTATTTCATTTTGTCACATTCATTTTCTTTTATCAAATATCAAAGTAGTAAATAAAGCTGTGAAAAATATTACCTATCAAAAATAAATCTAATCCACAAAATCAAAAAACTCTCTAAACCATCTAACATTTATTTCCACGTCACACAGTTTCAAGGGTTTTTTGGGGAAAAAAAATCTATCTTTTGCTAACCTCTACATGTTTGTTACTAATATTGTTACTTTCCAAAATATACTTAATGGAAAAAGAATATCCCAAAGAACATAAGCAATCAGAGTTAGTTTTAAATTGATGTTTAATAGCAGCACTGTGATTCTTTCCTTTTCTTTTCTTATTTTTCCTGTGAAATTTCCAGTGAACACAAGGGGTGTGTCAGCCATTTCAGCTTCGCTTTGGCAACAGAATTACAGCCCAGATTAAAAAATGAAGCAGAAGACTGTTTAGTCTTTTATGAGAGTGCATCAAAATCCCAATATGGACATGGAATGTCATTATTTTCTAAAGTTATGCCAAGCCCAAATGCAGCCCAAATTCTCCCTGCAGCTATTCCAACTGGGTAAACCAGGGAGACTTTGTTTTTTTTTCTTTTCCTTAAAGCCTAAATGAAACTTTGGGATGTGGGTTATTTTATAACACATTCAATACACATCTAGATGTTTTAGCATAATGAACAGCAACAAGAACTTGACATATTTAAGCCAAATTAAAAAAAGAGACCTTTGAAAACACAACAGAGGCATCAATGAAGAGTTGAAGGGTCATCCCTGTTAATTTGATTATTCTGACACTGAAAATCTACTTACAGTGCAAAGTAGCAATTACAGTGTACTCAAATTGGACAAGAACCAATTTATAGCAATAATCCAAGAGCCAGCTTAACTGAAATTTCAAACCATTGGCCTGCCTGCCTTGTGGAAACTTCAGGAAAGAGGGTGGTGGCTGTTTTGACATAAGCAGAGAACTCACTGTAAAAGACAGCTACACAGATGGCTTAAAATCCTTTCATTTGAAGGTATGATGTGATTCTGTTTCCAGTGTAGAGTTATGCAATAAAAAAATATGGGATGGTGACAGTTATAAACAGAAACCCTGCTATTTTAGAAAGAACTTCTGCAGTACCATTCATTCTCTTGAGGAAAGGCATTGATTAGCTTTAGAGCCAGGTATTGAGAGCCAAACTAATGAAGTGAGGGAGAAAAAACCCAAAATCTTTGAAAAAGGGTTTTCCAAGGCCTGCATTGCTAAATCAGCAGCCACGAGTGGTTCTTCTGGGCTTCTTTGGAAATTGCCAGACATTGCACGTAACATTTTCAATGACACAGGGACACTACAGCTCTCTGGAAAAATGGTATGTAGGCTCCACATCACTTGGGTGCCTTTGAAATGTGAGAGGCAGAAGAATAAAGAGAGAGGGAGAAATAAGAAAAAATCAGAAAGCAGCCAGGGTCTGTCACTGTGTCCCTTCTTTAAGCACAAACTGAGGAAAAGTTACAGCCAGTTTTAGTTAATCTTCAATAAATTTCTAATTTTCCCATCTAACATCAGTTACAATTTTAAGAATCCAGATGTTAAGAGACAGGAATATAAAGGGGGAAAACTAGAAGAAGGAAACCACATTTCCATTGCCTGTCTGACTGGTGGTAAGGAGAAGGTACATACAATTTACTTGTTTCAGCCTCTAGCAAAAACATTCTCCTGAAATAGATTTTGTCTTTGGGCATCTTGATATTTGCTCCATAACTTGAAGCATGGATCTAAGGAGATTCTTGCAAGCTTGTTTTTGTGAAGTTCTGCTGCAAATCCTCATCTGCCTGGAAGACACAGGGACCTTTCAAAGCCATCAGGGTACAGGAGAGGCAAAGGGCACCTGCAGCCCAATGCAAGACTTGCTGAGTGCAGATAGGCTCCAGCTGTTCCCCAGATGGCACCAGGTCCCGTTGGCTTAGGGATTTAGGCCTTTTTTCCACTAGGTACAATTACTCCACAGGGAATCATAAAACCATTATGCATTGGAAGGCTGTTATGAGGTATCCTAAGCCATTTCTTCCCCAGGCTAAACAAGCCCAGTTCCCTCAGCATCACCTCACAGAGAGCTCCAGCTCCCTTGCCCTCCACTGGGCTTGCTCACCTTCACCCACATCTTCCTTGTAATGGGAACCCTGTACTTGCAACACTGAACACTGCACTTAATTCCAGAAGTCTTCAAACTCCTTGGGCTTAGTTTTATGGAACAATCTAGCACAGTGACCAACACCCAGTGGTTCAGGTCACAGACATCACGTGCTGTAAATAGAGAATTCTGTCAGTTTAATTCACCACATGCAATCCTACTACCCAAAACCACAGTGAGATTTGTAACACACAGCCATCTGCCCAGGAAGAGCGGTCGGTAGCAGTGGGCAATGACAGGATCTAGAGGGGAGGGAAAAAAACCCGAAACAAGGGAAGGGAAGGGAAAAGGGAAGGGAAGGGAAGGGAAGGGAAGGGAAGGGAAGGGAAGGGAACAGAAATTTCTTCCAGCTTTGCTATCCACTACTTATTTTAATATGCTAGTGTACAAATGATTAATCTAATTAATTAGCATACATAAGTCTTCTTCACTGACAAGCTTCCTTAGTGATCATTTTACAAGTGACATTCCTATATCATCAAGGAGATGAGCTGGAAGCTCTTTTATTCTTTTGTTTTAATGGAATCTAAGAGTTCAGCAATCATTTGATATCTTCCATCGATCTTGTCACACCACACTATTCAGAGCAGCATTTCTGTCTGCAATATTAATGTACTTTTCTGGGTCTGATTGTTATCAACTGTCTTAAGAGCATCCCCCCAGATTTCATTTGGAAGTGACAATACATAATATGCTGTTCCTATTCCTTTTCATTTTCCGTATTTTTAACTCTCACAAATGGTCACATAGTTGAGAGTGTTTTCAAGGCTCTGAAGGGCACCTGGATTTCTGGATCTAACATTTACAAACTTCTGCATCATGCTTTTCAAATACAGCTGAAAAAAAAAGCCATTTTGATCCCAGACCAGCCTTCCCACTAGGAAATCAATTGTGGGAGAACCACCCTCACTCAGTTATAGCATTTTCTGTAAGAATCTGCTCTGCTCAATGCCAGCACCTCCTGACTCTGCTGATGTCCCTGATACTCCAAGATCATCCTTCTTTCCCATAAGTACACAGCTAATGGAATGTTCACACCAATGCAGGATGCATGGCTATGGATTTAGTACTTCCAAAGCTTGGAGGCATTCAGATTTGGCTGATTTAGGCCATCTGTATTAAAAATATACCTACTTCTGAAGAATTTCCCTTTGAACAAACTGCTCAGTTGTGTCCTGTAGGATGTTAATTAACATGGCAAGGTACCATGACAAGAGACCCAGGTGCTAAAATATTACTAAGGAGTTTGAATTCTGGATATGTCCTTTCTTCAGCAGTAAGCAGCACAAGCTGTACCCAGCAAAATTGGGAAACTTTTGTTTGAAGTAATATAATTTTTAAAACCACTTCAACGGCAGAGCAGAATCAGGACATTTTTAAGGGAGTAGGAGGAGAGAGCCAATATGAAAGAGAAAATATTCTCACTCTCTTAACTCAAACATGAGTGAAATGAAAAAAACCCCAACAAATATTTAAATTAACATTTTGAAATTTATGATGTATTTGGAAGAGCAGACTTAAAAGCTTGCACTAACTGACGAAGAGGATAAGATGACATTACCTTTTTGGATTTATAACAGTGTTTGAAAATTCAAGCTCAGAGGGATCCAAATGGAAAAACAAGAAAGTGCATCAAGAAGATGGGTCAATTAAAAACCACGAGATCTCTATGGAATTAGAGAAGAGAGCCACACACTGTTCCCTTTCGGGAAGCATTCCAATTCTTTAAATCAGATTAGGGTCAGTCCTAATTGTTTCAAGCACAGAGATGTGTGGTATTTATTTGCTGGTTGCCTTTTTTTCTGACTGATTAGCATTATGAAGATTAGCTGCCAGTAATTTCTGAACTGGCTAATATAAGGCAATTAGCTCACAGTGTGCTGCAGTTTGCACTGCCCAGGAGAAGAGTTTGCTCATCTCAACCATGAGGAGGATTGCAGAAGACATTGCAGAGAAAGAAACAAAGTTAGCAGAGTTCCTGCAAAATTTGATTCAGCTTTTTTCAAGATACAGTATATAAATAGAGTATGAAGAACTCCCAGGTGTGGCCTGAACTAGACTAGAAAAAGCTGTAAAAACCAGTACAAAATGCTTCCAGAGTAGCTTCCTTAAAAATCATGTGGTGTGTCTCAAAGAGCAGTGATGCCTCCAATGAGAAAACTGCTATTTTAAGGAGGTCTTACAGTATGATTCATAGAACTTTCTTCTGAAAGCAGTTCTGAGACAAACCAGCCTGGAATCAGAAATGCTGACAAGGGCATTGGAGAGCTTCTAATCATAAAGCCATAACAAGGAGAAGAGGGAGGAACTATGATTTTCTCCAGAACTACATGATACCTTGGCTCTCAGTGTCAGGAGGTAAGGGGAAAGTAAACAGGGACAAAGGAAAAAGCAGGACTTAACATCTGAGGTTAAAGGAAGGGCCAGTTGCACACACCAGCTCCTCTCAATAGGTCCAACCACAGCTTATGGAAAAGGCAGCAATGAAAATCCCCTATAAACTCTTTAAGGCAGGTGACTACAGGAGCAGATGAAGAAGCTTAGCAGCTATCACAAAAAATCAGCTAAACACCCCAATCCAATAATTATATTTTTTATGTTAAATATATTTCCCTTTTTAATAATTAACATTATTAATATTAATTTAATATATAATTAATAGATTTCCCTTTTTTTTCCTCTATCTGTATTCTATTATTTAAACCAAAAGGTTTTTGATAAATCTCCCAGGTGAAGCAAAGCATTTGGTTACTCTTAGCACTGAGATTCTCATGGTGTAGTGCACACCATGAAAACTCAAAACTGTTTTAGCTAAAAGTTTTTAGGGTGCTCTTTCCATGAGGAGGGTTATCACAGGTATTTGCTCAAAGCAATGTTCTCCATTAACCCAATTCACCCTGTCATTCAGCAAGGCCTTGACTGACATCTGCACAGAGCTGAGTGCACACGGCGCTCTGCCAAGCACTGCGAGCCTTCCACCCAGCCAGGGATCTGCAGCACAAAGGATCTCTGACTTTAAAGGATTTATGCATTATTGAATTACAATAGGCAAGTAACTAACATCTTCACCCAATTTGTATCCAATTTGCTTTTTCCCTAGAGCTACCTGTAGGCAGTGTTCAGGAAATATTTACAGGAATAGCTTACAAAAGTAGCTCATTTAAATACAGGAAGTTAAATATATTCCCCACTGTTAAGAGCCATGAGGTTTTAGCTACGGTTCTCTTGTTCCAGCATTCCCTGGTCCCCTTATTAAACTAGAGTGGAAGACTTGTAGCATTTTAAGAGAAAATTTTTTTCCATAAATTTAATTTCAATCCTTATTTTACTACGCATAAAACTTTTGGTTCTTCTTACATAAAACCCATTGCACAATACACGTCAACATCCAGTGACTCAGTTAATGGGTAGGTGGGAATATATGACAGATAAAATTTGTTAATGGAAAACTTAATGAGAGTATCAAACAAAATACCTATTAGCATTAGGAAGGACTGAAATATTTTTAAATTATTACAAAAAAGAAAAAAAACAAGCAACATATTCAAATGTGAGGTGAGGAGTGAACAAGAGTATTAAAAGTTACTTCACCATAGAAACATACGATGTCATTGGTACACAAGAATAGTATGGTTGCCTTAAGCTATACCCAGCTACAAGTCTTCAAGCTGCTATAAATAAGGTTTGGCAAAATTCTGGGACTGAAAGATAAAATTAACAGAGTTTTTAATCGCAGGAGAAAACATAGTTAAACATTATAATTACCGAGACCAGGTATTTTAATATTGTGTTAATTTTAATGACCTTACTCATCAAAAGACTTATGAAAAGGATGACTAAACCCTAAGTGGGGAGAGTAAAATGTATTCTGCACAAACAACAAAGAATTTCAGGGATTCATGGCTCATGTTTAAAACTCAACACACAAAGTGATCTGACTCATAACTCTCTTCTCTGTAATGTTAGAAATCTAGAAGATACTAAAAATCATTAAGCAATGTCAGGGAGAGCAAAGGATTTAATTAAACCAGAGTGTAATACTTTTAAGGAATTTCAAAGCTAGATCAGTGTCACTGTACAGATTCATTTGATCAGTTTTCTTTACCACCTCTCTTCCCTTTTTTTAATTGTAATATCACTACATTAAACATTAATCACTTTAAATGTACACATGCCAAACTCTTGTCAAGAATCTCAGTATCTCATATCTTAAATTTCAATATCTCCTCTGGCCTACTCCTATCCATTCAGATTGCTGCTGCAAAAACAGGTGGCTTACCAGGAACTAAACAAGTGCCCACAATGGATGGGAACAGAGGAAAACAGGATTTCTTCTCACTGGGAATATATCTTCCCTCTTGAAATGTTTGTTTGAGGATGTAATTCCATATCTGCCAAGTTGAGTTATGCTTTACCATCCTCAGAAATGCAAGGAGCACTCTGGACACAGACCACAGGCTGGTCCATGGTACAAGAGGCTGGACTGCAGAGCTTTCTGACAAAGATGGCACACACTGTTCCTGAGTGCCTGTCAGCTGCATGGACAGGGATTTTCCCAAGCAGAGCAGACGTGTGACTACTAGTCAGAGGGATGAGTGCATGTTAAGAAAGGCATAACATAAAATTTATAGCTTTCAGAGAAGTTACCTTTCTCTTCTGCTGTCATGACTTTTGAGAGACAAATTGGAAGAACAAAATGCATTCAAGGAAAAGGAAAGAAAAAACTGAAGAAGTGGACTAAGCACTAGAAGCATCAGTGCTGACCTGTAAACAAAATGAAAAGAAATTATGGCTATGGACTTCCAGGAAAAAATCCACAAAATTTTCTCCATCTTTTTCTTTAGTTTTCTCTTTTTCTATTTTGCAGCTTTTAAGGTGTTTAGAAACCCCCAATGGAAATATTTCTTCACATTCTTACAGTGCAGGGGGTAGGTGAGTTTTCATTAGCTTTTCACATTGATGTTCTCTGTGTTCTCGATAATTTAATTGTCTGCTTAGGCCCTATGAGTTCCATCTACACCACCACATGCAGATCCATCGCTCCACTAGCCAGATCCACAGGAGAGCTTCTTAGCACCTCTCTGTGATGAATAGAACACAAATGTGCTTCAGTTAAGTGGTTGGTAACTGTGCAGAAACACACCTTTCCTTGCAAGCTGAGAGAGAACAGAAACCAAAAATCCCTGCAGAGCAGTGAATGCAGAGGCAGCCTGACAAAGGGACTCCCTGTCCCAGAATCTGGGGCGTGTTTTATGACGATTAATAGAAATGTGGAATGATTGAAAACACAAATGAAGAGCTCTCTCTTCTCCTATAATTGCTGCACTGGATCATGAAATTAAAGTCATCAACTAGGAAAGATCCTGTACAGATTTCCAGAGATACTGCATGTTCTGGCTAATTGTGCCAGCCTGGATTAGCTGATTAGCATAATTAATCTAAACTTCCGATTACCCAAAGGAAAAAGATGTTCCTGGATGCACAGGTGAAATATAATGATTGAGACTTCAATAAGCTAATATACAGTAGCTAGGAAGTATTTCAGAGTCCTGTTTGCTTGTCTCTTGCATTCTTAAAAGGTCTGAGGGGAATGAGGAGAGCACACTGTGCTCTTTTCTGGGGAGAGTGTTGTAAACCTGACTCAAGGATGACAAAAGAGCTGTGCCAGTAATCTGTACTGTGGTACATTAACAAGTGCTTATGGTACAACAGCACTCAATCTCAATTCTGACCTCAGGCCTAACCTAATCCTATCCTAAACAAAAGCAACCAAAAGCACAGACTATATCTAGAAAAGAAGCCTAACAACAGCCTAAAAGGAGGATCTGTGATGATGTTCCAGTAGAGTTCTGTAAAGCACTCAAAATTTTTTTTTAAAGTTCCAGATCAGAAGTTGATGGATACATTTAGAATTTTTTTATTGACAGTCTGAGTCATGTGTTTTGTTATCCCCCGTTATAAATCTGTAAAGCTTCAGCAATTGCAACAACTAAAAATCGAATTTGATAATTTTACTATTTTTTACTGTCTCAGGAAGGACAGTTACATAAGTCATAATGGCAATGTAAAATATTTTTTAATTATTACATGGAAAATATTTCTTAAGAAAATATTATAGTGAATTTTAATTGAGTGAAAGTTGCATTACTGGAAACCTTCTGTTTGTTCTCAGTATGGGCACTGATGATGAGCATTGCTTATTCCACTCCTCATCTCTCATCTGCAGAGAATAATTATGGTATTTTCACTTAAAACTCTCTACTAACTCAATCCTTTGTTCTCTGTTGATACTGCCAGAAAAGAGGAGGCTCATCAACTACAAATGGGACTGAAATGCAATTTTATGGCCACATAAGCCACCATGCAGCTAAGGCCAAGAAAACCCAATTTGTTAGGAGTTCAGATCACAGGGGAAAAGCCAAGTTTGAGTGGTCATCAAATATACTGGCTACCTTTCCAAGGTCCTTGCATGCTTACTTCCCACAGTCCTTTCAAACAGGCTTATCAGTCAGAGAAAGTTTTCTCTTTTTTTTGTCATTTTAAAAAAAATTTCAAATGCTCACAAAATGTTGTCAGTGAGCATGAATTTTAGACGATGAAAATGAGGTTCATTCCACTAGAATGAACAGCAAAGGAAAAAGATAAAAGAGACTCCTCCAACAGGGAGGAGTAACACAGCCTGCATGGACACATGAAATAGTCTCACTCATGTTTGCTGCTGCCTTATCCTGTTCTTATACGAGGACCAGGCCATCGGCCCTTTGAGGAGACAAACCTCAACGATATTTAGTCAAAAACTAGTCAAAAACCCAAACACAAGTGTTTTGTCAAGATGTGCCCAAATGCTGCACAGCCTTTCAGGGGAAAAAAAGCCAATGACTGATAGAGCAGATGGAACAGGAGACACTTCTTCAAACTGAAATCCAGTTGCTCTGGGTGGGGGAAGGTACTGGAAACATAGACATGAACATGTCACTCTGCAATAAAATCTGTCAGCACATTTGAGAAGTTCATTAAAATGTGAAAATGTTCTCCCCAAACCAAGTTTCATAAAACCTTTGGCACTTTCTGAGTGAAAGAACAAAGAGCTTGACCTAAAATTTGTCAGAAACTTAAGAAAACTTGAAAAGAACATACTTTAGAGTCTAATGTCCAGGGGCTCAACAGGCACAGCTCTTTCATTAATGCTACAGTGGTTGCCAGCCCTCACTGTATCTGCTGTTATTTTGCTATTGACTTGTCTCTAAACCTTAACACTATGGATAAATAAATCAATAATTGCATTACAGCAGCTCTTTGTGATTCTGTTGAGAAGAAAAGGAGCTGTCCTTTCAGATGCAGAGCTGTCCCCTGCTCCCAGGGAAGAAGGCACATCTCGATCCCTCAGAGTTTCATTTTGTCTTGCAATTGCTGCACACTGACAAAGCAGTTCTGTGGCAACCTGAGAATATAACAGAGAAACAAGGGAAATCAAATGGCACAACATTTCCAAAAGGGCCTCCACTTTGCCTCAGGGAGACAAGGCATCCTGTTGCTCAGGACATGTCTTAGAAAAGTATTGAGAAACAGCTGTCTTGTCCTTAAGCTGGAAGGTTGGAGTGCTTTCAAGCACCTGCTTAACTCCCTGCAAGTAGTTTGTTCAGCTATTCTGTGCTGGGAAGATCTGCTTGATGCTGAATGAAAGGCAGACATGCGAAGAAGGAGAAGCTCATGTTGTCATGTGTTGCCAGGGGCTGGTTTAATTTTGAAAACCTCACAACACTGTACCACTTTCCATGTTAAATGGAGCTGCTTTACTTTAAATGCCCACAAGAGTGCAAATCAGAAGAAGACATTCCTCCAGGCTAATGTACTAACCTTCAAAGCATGAGCTCTCTGAAGTCAAGCACTAGCTGCCTTCCTGGGGCTGAGAGGAGAGTGCTTTCACGTTCATCCAGAGCTGGCTGTCCAGCAAATTCACTGCTGTCAGTCAAACATGAGCCACACACAGCCCTTGGCTTCCAGAGGAAATAAGCCTTCTACAATTCCCAAGAAAACCAAGGAGTCCAAATACCCAATCACACAACCAGTCCTATCAGCTCCAGGGAGGTCACCCATCCCGGGCTTCCCATCCCACAAGCCAAGTGCTGCTTTCTGGTCCCAGCTTGTCTCACAATGAGTTTGGCTGTAGGAGAGAGACAACAGCACTTTTCTAAACATGTAATTATTTATCTTAATGCTTATTTCAAATGAAGTCAGCTATTTATGAAATAAATGCAGATGATTTAGCTGAGCCACTGAAAGATATGGATGGAAAGGCAGAGTGGCATTAATAAAGGAACTGAGCTGTTCATATGAATATGACTTTTATTTTTCAGGGAACAGATCACCTCTCTTTCTGCTATGTTGGTGAGGCCCTGGAATATTACAAGAAATAGCACATTCCATGCCAGAAAAGCAATTCCATTTTCAAAAGCTAGAACACTTGGGTTAATTAGAGTGGCTCAGATACTTTGATCAGAGATAAATTAATGCTTTGTATGAGATCCTGCTCTTAGTTAACTTCTTTTACTAAATTCCCTCACTAATGCTTTCTAATTTCACATGGGAGAGAATGGGAGAAGATGAAAGGAAAATTTCTTAATCAACTTGCTGCAAATTTAAGAATAGTTTGCTAAGTTTTTGTTTGGCTTCATAAAAATATATTATGTTTTTGTCTTATTAACACCTTGTTTTATTTATACCACAATTTATTAAGCCATTGCATGGAATACAAAGCAGGAGAACCACAATGCATCGGGTATTTTATGCCCCATTCCACATTTGTTATTTTCTCATTGCAGTGGTGAGGGCAGGGGCCAAAGCTCTGGTGAAAATGTGAGAATTTATAATGGTAATAACCTATATTGTCAATACTCACTCTCCAGATACATTTCACATGAGTTACTCCATTGAGCTTAGTGGCACAATTTTGTACCTAAGGAAGCCTTCCTGCTGTGTAAGGTTTCAGGCATCTCCACATTCATATGCTCTGTGGTTTAATGTGCTTGCTCACTCTGCCAGGTCTTTACCACTATTAGCACTGTCCAGTTAGAAAAGCCAGGGCTTATGGGTGAAATTATTTAGGAAAGACTGAGGAATATCACGGCAGAGAAAGAATTAAATTAATTCAACCTTACTTCCAAACTGCCTTGGATCATCTTTACACAGTGGCGTCTTTTGTGATAACAAAACAAGAAAACCACCACATGAACAAACAGAAACAACACCAACAAAAGAAAATGAGAGTGATTGGTTAAAAATCTAGCAACAACAACAGAAAAAGCTTGAAAACTGAAATTTTGATGCATATTCCCTTTTTCCCATCTGCATGCTTAACTAGTTGTGAATTTATCAGAGACTCTTGGTTCACATTTCTTCCATTCCCTTGTTTACAGCAAATTCCCCCTGAATATCAAGGAAAAGACTGTCTAAACTACTATGATATAGTAACGGTATTTTCACAATTGGAACTTGGGGCCTGCTTAAAGCCTAGGAGATTCATATAATTATATAAAGCCTACAAGAATTCCCCAGGAGAGCTTCAGACAGCATGTCTGCTCCTTAGAGAGCCCATACCTGGCTCTTCTTCATGTACTCAAAGCCTTACTTGGCAGAAGACATCTCCAGGATTTCTTTATTGTCAAATGCCCTGTAACAGGGTGAATCCCTCAGCCGTACTGACAGTGGGGCTGATGGCACACAAACACAGCTAATTACTGATAAAGGCAAACCTTGCTGCTCTCAGAACAGAGACCGTTTCAGGCCCCAGACAATCACAGCAAGAACAAAATTACATCCATCATAATTTAAATAATTTTTTTAAGTATACAAAACTAATTTGCAATTTTTCATGGAAAGTTTTTTCATCTGGAATTTTAAGGTCTAATAGTTGTTAGACACATAAAATGGCAGAAGCAATTATACAGATCTGATGCAATTAAAACAGGTACCAGCTCAACAGACACTTGGATACAGAAGACAACTGATACATTAAGAAAAAATACAGTTGACACTTATACATAGGACTTGCAACTTAACAGTCACAGCTCACAAACATCAAGTACCTCAGGCAGTTGCAGATAGGCTGGAGAAAGAGACAGGAAGAAGAACAAGCAGAGACCCAATTCCCATCTTTCAACAGATGGTTAAAAGCTGTTGGTAATTTTGATCCACTTTCATCACTGTGTCTAGCAGACTTGAGCTATTCGCCTGCTATAAAACCTGCAATGTGTTTCTCCTCACACTTCCTATTTCTTCACTTGGATATCAGAGCCATGAGGTACAGATTTGGGTTTTTTCCTTTCTTTCCTGCATTGGGACACCCATATTTTCTTAACCTGGCGTATGAAGGTGCAGGAAGGGCCCGCTCGCTGTTTCCATTGGAGACAAAGGCTGATTTCGCTATGGCACACAGTGGATATCTCTTACAGCTGAGCAGGGAGGCGACACAGCAGGGTTGCAACAATTCAGAGAAATTCACTGCACTAAATCAGTCACCAACACCCCCAGCTGTTATTGTCACTGGCTTTAATAAAGCAGCTTGCTATAATTTTCATTGTCATGCCTTTAGCACAGAGTAGTTTACCTTGCCTAAAACTAGGAGCAAGTGTGTTTCCTGGGGTAAGAACTGCAGAATGACAGGATCCCAGACTGGCTAAGAGTGGCAGGGCTGGACATCTGGAAGCTCATCTGGTCCAACCCACCTACTCCAGCAGGGCCACCTAGAGCCCAGGACAGTGTCCAGACAGCTTCTGAATATCTCTAAGGAGGAAGACATCACAAAATCCTTGGGAAATTGTGCCAATTCTTAGTCATCCTCACATCAAACAAGTGTTTCCTGATGTTGATCTTTAAAGATCCCTTCCAACCAAAACCATTTTATGATTCTGTGATGTTCATAAGAACCTCCAGTGCTTTAGTTTGTGTCCGCTGCCTCTGGTCCTGTCTGTGGGCACCACAAGGAAAAGTCTGGCTCTGTTCCCTTTGCATTCTCTCTTCAGGTATTTAGATTCATTGATAAGACCCTCCTTCTCTTCTCCAGGCTGAACAGCCCCAGCTCTCTCAGCCTTTCCTCACAGGAGAGATGCTCTAGTCCCTCTATCACCTTTGTGCTCTAGTCCCTTTATCACCTTTGTAGCTCTTTGCTGGATTCTTTCCAGTAGTTCTGTGTCTCCCTCTTGCTGCGGAGCCCACAACTGGACCCGGTGCTTCAAATGTGGCCTAGGTCACATGGATCATCCAGATGCAGATGCAAGTTCATAGCAAAAAATATAAGAAAAACATGAATGTTAAGACTGAATAATTGTTGTAGCTCATGGGAGGCATTCCTAAAGAACAGTGGAAGTACTGAGTGTGTAGTGGCTCAACCACAGCATATTTGGGTTCATATTTCAGGTTCTCAGCAGCTGCAGTACAATATCTAGTCCACACAAATATTGCTGTCTGGTCCACACAGACTTGCTTTCTTGTGACTTTCTGCATGAAAACCCCTCCCTGACAACCCCTCTGTTAGCCTGGCTTCACAGATCTTGCGGGCTTTGAGCAGCAGTGATTCCACTAAAATTCCCAGTGTTCAGTATGGCTCTTAGCACTGGAGATTTCCAGTGCTGGGCACTTGCAGTTCAGCTGGAGTTAAACACACCTGACAGGCTGCAGCACAGCCAGCGTTGCTGGCAGTGCCCAGCAATGCAAGAAGCTGATGCAAAAGTCATTTTCTTCCATTCTGTCAGCCCCACTAATCATCTCCTTCCAGTTGTGTCCAAGTGCCACAGGCTGCTTTCCAAAGCCTCCCCTGACACCGCGGCACCAGGACACCTCGTGCAGGGCTCCCAGGAGCCCACGGCCCCTCTCGCTCCGCCTGCAGACACAGAGCAAGTCAGGCACTGCACCAGCCGAGCTCAGGCAAACCCAGGCCATGCCCAGAACACAGCAATGTTTATACATCAGAACAGCTTTGGCTCCAGTTATGAGCAAAGCCTAAGCACAAAGTAGTAACAATCCTTCGGGTCACCTGGAAAGTTACTGCATATATGTTTAATATTCACATAATGCAAATAAAAAAGAAGGTGCATGTCCATACAAAGAGGTATCTCTATTTAATGAACAGCATCGTGTTCAGCAAAGCATAATATGCATATTGTCTGTCACTGGGGTTTGTTTGCTGTCCATGACAGGTTACAGTCAGGAAGGAATGCTGTCAGCTGCAGGCACATGCATATGGGAATACCTTATCTTTATCTCCCTGGCAGAACACTGTGATCATCTGAGAAAACTTTGAGGTATAAAAGAGGATACTTCAAGATTTAAGGATGATCAGGAATAAAATTTTTGCTGTTCAAAGATGTCATTGCCATCTTCCACATAACATTCAGAACCCTATTCTAAAATAGAACTGATTTAAAAAAAAAAATACAAATGCATAGACTTGAAACAGAAACCACCTAAAATAAGATTTCTGAAACATTTCTTGTTCTCTGTGCATTTACTGATGCCATGCTAATCAGATGACTCTATAAATTTTATATATGGTAACAAAAATTACAGGTAATATCCTAAAATAAAAAACAATTCTTCACCATGTGATTATGTCACAATTGGTAGCAAATGCTTTTTGTCTTTTTAAATTTTTTTAGTATAACAGGTGTCCTTCAACTTGCCCAGAGTAACATTAAGCAAATTTCCATGTTGGAGCTAAGGCACACCATCACTTAGCCGAGTATCTTTCTCCTGCTTCTGTCTCTCTCTCACCATACTTTTCCCCCGGTGTAAAAGCAGTAACAATGAAATCCAAGTTTGAAGTCTAGAGACTGAAGTTAAAATGAGTGCATGAGTCAATTCTCAAGAATGAAAAAGAAATAGATGGTGGTCTTCTTAAGCATCCCCTATTATGTTTGCCTTTCCCTGGAGATAGGATTGGGAAAAAACTCACTTTTTACTTAGCCTGGCACACCTTTTTATTGCAAGCATCAATGCTGCATACTCCACTTCATAATCTCACTGTTGGCAACCTTAAAACTCATTCAATTTTGTCTCCACTGTTCCTGTCTGCCTATTCCAGAACAAGACACTCATCAGGGCAAGAAACTATCTCATAATTTCAACTTTAAATTTATTTATAATCAGTTTATTACAATTTGACTTTGTCTTTTCCCCACTGATACATAGTTTTTCGATATAGCAGAGATAGCAATGCATTACCTGTCATACTTTTATAGTTTCTTGTAAGATTGACTTTTCTTTCGTAGTTGGCTTGGCAGTTTTTCCTTGAAACTGCTGACCAGGACAGTTTAGAATATCCCAGATTCAGTCCATTACTGTCTTTTATGAAGGCATCAATTTCTGCTGTAAAACCCCGCCATGCAACAGTTCCTCAAATCTCATGCACATTTTTGCACTTTTACATCTCACTGCAGCTAAAAGTTTCCTTCTGATCAGCAAGAAACCTTTGCACAGTGGTGGCCTTCTGACTCTTGATTATAATTGCTGAGTCTCCAACTTCAGCAGATTTCCCTGATCACACAGGGTGTATTCCTACACTTTCATCTGATTTCTGTCATTACAGTCCTTAATAGCATTCGTTCATCCCTGTTTAGTATTCTACTACTTCTCCAAATTGATGTCATCTTCAAGTCTGAGTTATAAGCAAGTTAATTAGCACATTTGTACTTGTTATGCCAAGATCACAAGAAAAAGTTTCCTGGGAATTCTAAATGCATTAGTTGGGCACTTTCTCCTCCACTGCAAACCACCAGTGTATGTTGTTTACCAACTTTCACTGACCTTTGAGTTTCTGCATAAAGATGTGCACAGATCATTAGCTCTGCACCTGAATTAATAAATTTCTATTTATCTCTATGTTCCTGAAATCCACATTGATTAAATTCTGCCTCAATTATTTTCTCAAAAAGAATAACAAGATCACCTGATTTATCACTGGGAAAGAACAGCATGTCATATTCCACTTCCCACTAAAAACTGTTATTTATTCACTCTTACTGTTAAAAAGCATTCTAACTACTTATATTTTATTAAGAGCCGAGTCAAGAAGTCACAATGCCTGGTTTACTTTCTTCCACTCCTGAAATTTTCACAGCTTCAGCTTTTGTAACACAGTCTACTCTTTTTTTTATTTCAGTTTCATATAAGAACATTTTAACCACTGATTTCCTGGTCTATTGTATTTTCTACTTCAATAAAATCCTCATTAATAACCAAGAGCAGAGCTAAAATAGAAAGTTTTTCACAAATTCAGCAGTTGCTTTGTGAAGAAATGTGTCACCTATCCCACTCCAGAATATACTCTAGCATTGACAGAAAAATTTGTTCTTAAATCTACATTTAGGAAATCGTTCTTTTTCATAAAGGACACAAATCCCAGTGGGATAAGTCAATTTTTGACTTGTCACCCCATCACACTATACTGCACTAAAAATACAAAAGGATTAACACTATCACATCACATCTCTGAAAAGAAAATTATCAGAAATAGACAGGGAAATGTCCCAGAAAGCCTTCGTAGGAACAGTAATTTTTTGGTCATGACCTATTCTCACCACGAGTGAGCAAAATACCATAGCTCCTTCACTAGACCTGCTTGGCTGTGGAATAGGATGAGAGTTCGATCCCAGCTCCATACATCCTGCTATCACAAGCACAAATGTTTTGGTTTTCATTCCCAGCCCTCAGAGTGTCTGTGTATATTTCAGCATCTCTGACTACCCAAGGATGGGAGAGACAGACTGAAGAAATACTCAGTTTATATTCAGGACACATGAATCATAAACTATCCCATACAACCCATATTATTAAAATACTGGGCATCATTTCTCAACACACTGAACTTATTTCCCTCTCCTTTCATGCATGATTTACTTCCAATTCCTTGACTGGCACAGGGCAATTGTGATGGCAGCACAGCAAACAGTCTGATCCAGCTGCAGGGGGCTGATGGAAAGCCTGGAGAATGCAGCTGAACTATGGCCATCACTGAATATGGGCTTGTCACTCATATGATTGCAGAGAATAAATTTGATAAATGCATATGGCACTAAAGAATGGCTGCTGTTTCCAAATAAAACTGCCCCTGAAATCAACCTTTTTCTCAAAGAATTTAAGAATTTTTAGAAATACGAATGAAAGAATGTACAGATAATGACAGGAGCAGGTAATGAGGTTGAGCATCATGGTAGGGTGGGTGTCCTATCAAACAGTTGTGTAATTAATGTTTCATCAGGCATGGAATTCATCTGTGTTATATGAAGTAGATTCTTGGCTATTTAGAGCAGTTTTCTTATCTTTGGGAAGCCATCCTCTTTCTGCACAGGAAATACAATCATTCCACAGCTGAAGTTATACAGATGCTGTACAAGCCCTGGCAGAATGTTGTTAACACACCTTTTTCCCAGAGATTTTACAAATTAATTTTAAATAACAGAGGAACTGTCCAAATATTTTTTTCCACGTGATACAGGCTTGGAGGACTAAGAAGACTAGAAATAATTTAATTAACTTGAACTATATTGGTCATTGACCTTTGGCCATTTTTGCTTTTCCTTGCAAACATATTTATTGGAAATTCACAAAATTACCTTTTGTTTCCAGGAATATCTACACAATCACATATCCAATTAAGAAGCCAATTCTGACATCTCCAAATATTAGGATTTATGGTAAAATTAACACAAAATTTCAAAAGCAAACAGCATGAATAATAAGGAATTTTCCTTTATAGAAATTTTTCTTCAAAATATTTTGATAGTTTTTGAAACTGCTAATTATTCAACATTTTTTTGCAGGTGATATGTCTTCCCAGGATAGTTTCATTGCTATGTAGGTACTTTGTTGAACATTTGTTGTCCTGAAACATTCCCTTTGGAGTCAATTCAGTGATGAACTGAACTTCCCCAGTTGTGGCTCACTGGTTTATGGCAATACTGATATAAAAGCTTACAATTTCAAATGTAAGTATTGATGTCCCAAGACAGATGTCATGATTTGCAAAAAGTTGTAGAGACCGATGATTTGAGTCATTTGTTAAAAATGTATTAAAAGTCCTGAAAATCCACTCTTCTCCATGCTTAGTGGTAGGCATTTTGCTAAATAAATTCAAGTTTCTAAAAGGCTTTAGTGGAGCTGACCAGACTTTTTCTTTCTAGTTTTGCAAAAAAATAACTACAGAAAAATTTATGGGGATAAGATTGGACTGGAAAGATTTAGGGAGAAAAGACTGGAGAAGAATAAGGGCACTATTTTAGAATAAGCTCATCCTGGATCTCAGCAGTGGCCTTTGAAGCATGATCAGACATCCTGAAGCTTCGCTGGATGGGCACAGCTGCTGGCTGAAGGAAGCCTGGGAATCCATCCATGATTGCTGTTATTTTTGAAAGCTCTAAACATATCTTTTGAAAAGAAAAGTCCTAAATAGTCCTAAAGTCCTAAACAGATTTAAGGACAGAGAATTAGGATTAATGTTAAGGTTTACCAATTCACTGTACATTGTTCTTAAATGAACAGAGTGACACACTTCAGAACTGTTTGGATTTTTGTGGGGCTTTGTTCTTCCTCTTAGTTAATCCCAAGACACAGGGAGAAATTCTGGCCACACACACAAGAAAGTGTCAAGGGTTTTTCTAGTAAGGAGATTATGAGCAATTATACAGTTGTGAATCTAAAAGCTCAGCAGGAGGACTTACAGCCCCACTTGCCTCACTCCCCCATGTCCTCTGTCCTTTGCACTGCTCTGTGCTGGAACAGGCATAGGGAAAATGAGGCTGGAATATGGCAACAAGCTACAGCAGCCAGACAGTGAGTCAAAGCAATCAAAAGGATCTGATAGCAGAGCATGGGCACGAAGCCCTTCTGGTTCTGAACCATAGTTTCCAATACTGGAAAGCATTCACAAAAGTGGTTTTCTCTAAAGCACAATGAATCTTTTCCTCTGCCCTTTCAAAACTTGAAGTTTTGATTAAAGTACTAAGTACGTGGCCTGTAACATTAGATGAGAAAGCAAATTCGTCTTGTCCCAGGGGAATTATGGCAACTGACTCCGAATCCCAAACACAGCTCTGCACACAGTTCTGCCTCTGGAGGGATTAAGAGATGTAAGCACATATGATAAACAAGAATCATTTGGTTCAATGTGCTACCAGAAGATCCTAAGATACTACGGTAATGAAGATTTAAGAGACATGAATAGAATAGCATTTTTTCCTGCATATTGCTGACCTGCTATCAAGTAGCAATTAAGAAACTAGAAAATAGGTAACCAAAAAAAGAAAGTAAATAGGGCAGCAACTTTTAGTTTTAAGGCTCATTCTCTGATATTCCCACTAGGTAGTATCAGGAATTGGACCTAATCTTTAGAATAAAATCGAATCTTGCAAAAAAGTAGGAAAACAGCTTCTGTCAGCCCCAGCATGTAAACTAATTTAGCATCATTCCCAGGTTTTATAATTGCCCTGCTTTCAGCAATACAATCCAACAGGCACAATTCAGTTGCTATACTGCAAAAGCACAAAAATAAAAGCATCAGCAAAGTACATTGACAGAAGGATTGCAATGTTTATCTGCTGTAGGGCAGGTATGTATTTTTTTATAGTAACACCACGGAATACAGTCTACTCTGCCTCCTGAACTGTAATAAAAAAACACATTTGTAGCTTCAGATACCCCTAAAAGTATTGGGTTTAAAACAAGTCTGCTGCAATAACACTGCCAAAATATACCACAAAGCTTTCAAAAGTTTAACTTTTGGCATCAGAGACCTTCTTACACATGTCCTTTTGCATCAAGCACCAGGAGCCCATCTACACACTGCAGCAGATCACCTTCAAGGTTCGCAACAGTCTGAGCTGCTGATATTAAAATCACCTTCTGCAGTGTAAACTCAATTCGTGTCAAATGCCCGGGACTGAAAAAAGAGATATCTTGTATGATGAGAGTGGCAGTAAAGATTTATTCATATTTTAGGGATGAAATTTCTTACACAGTGCACTTCAAGTAAGGAAAATTATTTTCTGCATAAATGAGAACATGACACTGGACCAGGAATGTGGGAATCAATCAGTGACATGCAACTTTTTAAAAAATCATCAGAAAGCCTTGGAAGTCTGCAGCCCGGTGCTATTTCTGTGTGTATTACTATGCTTTTCTCCACCAGATCTGCTTTTCACATTCCACCTGGTCTGAAATCCAACTACTAAATGAGGACATTAAAATCAAAAAGGGAAAGTGGTGGAGAGGATGAGCTCCTTGGAGAGAGAAGCAGTCCTCCAAAGCATCTTGTTCCAGGAATTTGAACTTGATTTTCCTAAGAGGAAGTGGCATGATATAGTGACTTCCATGGATGTGAACAGCAGGTTCCCCTGGAACCTGCTCTAGAAGCAGGTACAGTTAGGCAAAACTTACTGATCAAAATAGATTTAACAAAAATCAACCTTTTTCTAAACCAAATCTTTATCAAAACAGAAAATTTCCAATTTAATTTCCCTCTTTTTTGCCTTCCTTTTTCCTCTTTTTTCAGCTGCTTGGGTCTGGATTTTTAAGGAAAAAGGTGTATTATTACTCATATTTACCATTTTTCTTCTACTTTGTTTCTAATTAATCTTCAAGTTTGTATAATTGTTGGAGCTCTAAAATGAAAAAAATAAAAATAAAAAACCCCAACCAAAACCTAAAATCCCAACATGTCTGTCTTCATTCCTTCTTCATTAATCACTAGTGCACTCACCTTGAAAATGGGATGAAACAGAGAAGAGGAAAATGGAAAAGGGAAAAGAACAGTTCCTTATGAAAATTTGTATTCTAATATTCTTCTATCTCTACACTGATTTAAATATCAAAAATATTACTTTTAAATTCCTACCAATATTTGAGAGAGCAAACATACATACAGAAAACAAACCAGGAAAACTTGCAACGTAGAAGAACTCTGAAAGCATACCAGCACATCTGGAGCAGCATTTGAGTGTCACCACAGCTATTTCTGGTGGCCTTCTCAGCACTTACACATTGTGATAATCCCAACCATTCAACCACCAGAGCTGCAATGCAGTAGAAGGTGCATTTACACAATGGTGTGTATGGAGTGCTATGGAGCTTACAAACTCCAGGGTTTCATTTATCTTCTCAACATCTTAGGAGAAATTCTGTGTCTGGAAAACATAATTTCTGGTCCACAAAATAGGGAGAAGATTTAGAACCACTGGATTCAGTGCAAGGGTCCTCAGTGCTTTCTAGACTGTTCAATGTAAATGTTACAGACGTTTCTGGTTCTAAATCTACAGTCTGCTTTTTTAATGAAAGCTTCTCAAATGATACTTGGGCCCCAATGTATCTGTAAAATACTGAGTGAGTGACAGCTTTTACATTGGCTTCAGAGGTACAACAGAACCTGGAGAACCTGGAGTTCTCCAGCTGAGGAAATACGTAGTAATTTATACATTCTCTTGAACCCTTTATCTGAGCACTCTCTTGAATCAATCCCATTTGAAAAACTGCAGGGGTTTTTGTCTTCTTTGATCTTTGATCCTTTTTCCCTCTCCTTTTTCAGTCTTTAATAAAAAAAAAAAACAAACCAAAACAAAACAAAAATCAAAACCCCTGAACCAAAACCAAACCAACACACAAAAACCAAACACACGCACAAAAACCCCCCAACAAACAGGATCTTTCATATAATCTTTCCAATACATTAACAGTGGCATTTTCCCTAAAATTTATGTCAGTTTGGAGGGTGGAATTACATACAAAATCCCATGAAATCTGCAGATCTAACTTCTCTGAGTTTCCATCTTTGCCTTCTCACAAGGTGTTAAAACTCTTCTTGTAACACAGATCAGCTATACTCTGTCATTATTAGTGGAACCACAATCCATCTGTTGCCAATTCTTCACTAAACACCTCCTGACTAACCTTAAACTGCATATCAAGCTGAAGGAATGTCACACATCCGACCATTTAGCAGCAGTAACAATCCATCTGTTGTGCATTATTACTTCTATGAATCATAAACTTAATTTTAAATTAGGTGATTAAATAGTAGCATAATTCACTTAGATGTTAAAGGGATAATGTTTTGTTTGTGGTTCTAGCTGTTTACCTGGAATTACATTAGCTGAAGCTTAGGGCATAACTGTGTGAAAGTCAGTTAATGACTGGAAATCAACACCAGGTTTTGTGTTTAAAAGTCAGATGAGCAATGGAGTTTGGGAGATAATATTGAGGCAACAAACATAAGTTAATGTCCTCATTCCATGTGATGCACACTTCTGAGTGATAAGGGAGAAAAGGACAATGATTGGCTTTTCCATTGTTTTTCTACTAGCAAAGCACCCTAGTCTTTCCCTTGTAACCTAATATTGAGTACAGGTACCGTAGGCCTGAATGGTGGGATGGTACCACCACCTTACCAAAAACTATTTCATTTCCTTTGCAGAGGTTTCTTTCTTTTCTCACTTCACTGATTAAGCCACAGGCATATTTTGTATTGATAACTCAAGCAGAGAAATAAACATGCTTTTTCAAGTAAAAGCAGAAAACAATGCTTATGAAGCACTCACAGAGATTCAATCTTTTTCCAAATATTGAACTATTGTATGTTTGGCAGAGATATGCCATGAAATAGGATGAATTGCAAACACTCATTACCTTTTGGTTCCACTAGGCTGATATCCTTCACATTTATTTTGCTGGGACTCTCTCTGCATTTATAGGTGAAAGCATCTGTGTGGGGAATGTCCCTGTGCAACTTCTTCTGCCAGAGAACTTCTCACATCTGTCCTCACATAGTTTGCATCAAGCTACTGCATAACTTTATGGAGTCCCCCTGCAGAAGCAGGAAGAAGTGAAAGGACCCATGCTGGGTGACCAGGTGATTCATAGGAGGGTCAAAGTATATAAGGGCTGAGCTCTCTTTTACTAAATCTATGCCATGTTCTCCACCCAGAAGGAGTAACCAAATCACAGCAGACTCAGCACCCAGCCTTAGCCCACAGTGAGAGGAGAATACATAATTTAAGTCATGCTCTAGCCTAAAGTATTAAATAATAAACATAACTAACTTAAATATCTCCAACTATCAGCAAGTGGTATCAATGTTTTTGTCACTTCACCTTTCCAGTCTGTGATGTTTTTTCCTAACCTTAGATGTAAGTAAAAATATTATGTGTAGTCAGAGCCAAGTCCAAAAGGTAAGAAGGCAACAGGAATGTCCTCACTGACCTCAGCAGGCCACAGGATACTTAAGCACCTTGTACCTGCACATAAATGGGGCTTTAATTCACCACTACTTTGTTCCAAAACATTACTTTAAAAAATACTAAGAAGAAACTGAAGAATGGGGACACATAACATTTGGTTGCAGTGATTTAAGTGTAGACTGTAAATGGTATCTACTCACAGTGCAGAAAACCTGTGCTATCAGAAACACAAAAAGGTTGAAAAAAAAGGAAGAAGAAGGCGTAAAGTAATAACATCCTCCCTCTGCTCAGCTGCAGAGAGTTGGAAGGGTGCCTGTTCCTTAGCATTTGCTATGATTTTGTACCCATTACATTCTGATGCTTAATAAATTTACTCTGACATGGAAAGCATAATCTTTCCTGAGATAGCACGGTTATTATCTTCCCTACGTGATGGATCTGTTCTCTGCTTTATGGGAGTGGCGAGAACAGAGAGGCAGCTTAGCTAACCAGTGGCTGGAGCTTCAAGCACTTTGGTGTAAGTATTGCAGGGTTTTATTACAAGGAATTCACAATGTCGCCTTTGAGCTTCTCTTTTTTACTCGCTGGTTTTGTAAATTTTATTTGCTGCTAGAAAACCATAGTTCCCATTCCATTTGCTGTAGGCAATGTCAGAATGTCCCCATCCAAATGGCTCATCAGCCTCATTCAGATCACTGTCACTCATGCCACGGGCAGATCAGTAAGACAAGACATCCTGAAACGTTCTCATAGCTACATAACTGCTCTAATAATGACATGCAGCTCCTGTAGCAGAGTGCCTGCAGCAGCTGATAAATTCAGAGTCTACTTGCTGACCAGTTCTCACTGTGCTGTAATAAAATGCTATTGGCAGGTGTAGATAAAGGGCGGAACAAGGTTCTGCTTCAAATTCCTGCCCTTAGAATTGCTTATCTTTTAATAACAAAATGAGAAAGCAGAAGTGGCGAGTAGAGCAGTACTTTAACAAAATTTATAACAAAACACTACTGATGTGCAGAGGAGCAGGCTCTGCAGAATGAGCTATTCAGCCCAAGGAAATTACTGCACAGGGTATGTTTGGGAACTACGGATTACAACTGACCAGCCATCTGGCACTAAAGGAAATAGTGTCACACTTCCAGCACAGAGCAGGCACCAGGGAGCCTCTGATTACTCTGCCAGACAATGCTTGGCTTGAATGAAATATATTGTGTGTATTTATACCTCCACATATATAATTGCGTATTTTACCTCCACACAACTGTAATAGTTTGCCATAAAAATAAGATTTATTTACCAGCACAACAGAAAAAGAGACAAGAAACACAAAATGGAGGGACTCATTAATTCTTGACATTTTTCCATCACAAAAAGGTAGGACGTTGCCAGTCTTAAGCTCAGTCCAATAGATAATAATTTAGAGAGAAATTTATGTACACCCTGAACTTCCAAACAGAAAATTGTACATTAAACGGACAGCAGGAAGACTCAGAGAGCCCTACTGCCAGGAAAACCTATTGTCAAGGACATGGCCTTAGGAAGAGAATACAGAGAAACACAACAAAAACTTACCAAAAGAGCAAACTTTATCAATAGAAATGATGCTCTTATCTCATGAAATCTCAAAAAAAGCCCCATTCCTACAGAGCTGAGTCAAGGCTGGGTATCCTTCTTACAGTTTTGTCAAATTACTTCTATCACCTTGTCTGAGCACTGCTGTGTTATACTGCTCAAAAAAAGGATGAACTGTATCCAGCTCTGAGTTCTTTGTTCAGGTAAATCTCCTTGTGTGTTTCCTGACTGATATGGTGTCATAAGCAATTATCCCTAATGGTCAAAAAATTGTACTAAGCCACAAAGAAAGTACTCATGCCAAAAATATTTTGGGTAGGCTGTTAGAAAAAATTATAAATAGGTATTTGAAGAATAATGTAAACGCCCAGTTGGAAGTCACAGCAGGGAACCTTCTATCCTGCATGGGATTCTTCTAAAAATCAAGAGCAGTAAAGAGGAGACAGAAGATAAAATTTATCTTTAGTTCTTGTGCTTTAATTAAACTGCCTAAGAAATAGTAGCAAGTAACTTGTTTGCTTACATTTCAAACAGATTTGTCCAGCTCCTTAGGTCCCATGTAAAAAATGCAGATGATTAGAAGCAAACGTGGCAGGAGTCGTTTCTTAACTGGAATGTCACTTCAAAGGCAAGCACTGACATCCTCAGCACCTCACACTAGTCCAGCCATTGCCACTGAAGGAGTGCAGAACTTTTAGTACCTGTTTCTCGCAGAAGTACTGCAATTTTTAGTAAAGAATCCTGAAAAAAATCAATAAAAGTATGCCACAGAATCTGCCTCTCAGTCTTTCCACAATCTGCCAAGTACGTAATTCAGACATGTATCTCATTTTTTCCCACAACTAAAAACCTTTGGCTCTAAATAGCTTTCTATTTCACCGTAGATTACGACAAAATAGTCACTTCCAGTTTGTAAGTGAAAGCCTTTCTCCTTTTTAAGAATTCTAAACTTATTCTTAAGACAACGAAGAAAAGATCAAGGAAAAACTCCTACAAGTAACTTTGCAACTTACCATTTCTGCTGTAAAGGTAAGTTAGGAAAACACAGGCATAGCTCTTTTTCATAGTTCTATCCAGCATAACTGTGCACAAAGCTAACAGAGAGAAAACACAGCTGCGAGGATTATGCTCTTTAAGGGTAACAAACCTTTAGCCTGAACTTCTCAGCACCACTTTGAGTTTGCTTTTCCTCTGCAAACAGTAATTCAAAGATGAACTGGCAAAAAGCTAAGTCACTCTAATACCCTCCTCAAAAGCTCTCATGGAAACAGAAGTAGCTATTTTTAATTAAAATCTCTTTAATTAACCTTTTAAATGTAATACAAATTTTCAAGATAATAAAGAAAACTTTGTACAAGCATGACAGATCAGTACCAACAAAATTATTAAACAATACAAGAAATAAACATGCACATTACCATTAAAAAATAGATGTTATTGGAGAAGAATGTACGTCTCTCAGCAATAATACGCATATATAGATATATTAATTGTTGTAAACAATCTGCAGTCCATTTTCATGGAAAAGGCTGAAGAAAAAAAGAAGGCTGCTTGCTGCTACCATACCCTGTGTATACTAAAACATCCAGAAAACTTACAGTACCATGGGATCACCCAGCCACTTAGGCTGAAAAGCCCTCCAAGGTCATTGAGTCCAACTGCAACCCCAGCACTGCCAAGCCCATCACAGCCCCTCAGTGCCACATCTCCACACTTTTGAACACTTTCAGGGAAGGTGACTCCACCCCCCACTTGGGCAGCCTGTTCCAATGTGTGAAAATACTTTCAGTGAAAGAATTTCCCCTCATATCCAATCTAAACCTCCCCTGGTGCAGCATGAGGCCATTTTCTCTGGTTGTGTCCCTTGTTAACTACAAGTAAATGGAAAACCTGAATAAGAGAAGCAATAAACCAGATTTCACAAAAGAATGTACAACTTCTTTACACACCTGGGAGAGCCACTTTGAAAGGACTTATTTGAAGAAAAAAATAAAAATGAGACCCAAGACACTGGATTGATGAGCACTGGTTTTTTCTGTGTCTACAGCTGAGCAAAGGTGGCTACCAGAGCAATATTAGCTCATCTTGTGCTTGTTTACACCAAATACTTGCCAGCTGTTGCTGTCCTGAGCCTTCCGCCCCTCTGTCCATGAATGCAGCCACTGCTGCTGGTTATACATGTGAGCTTTGCCCATTCAGACTCAAAGCCCCAGCTGACTTTCTCCCTTGCTCAGAAAACAACACACCAGTTACAGCCTGTTTGTCAGCCCTCACAGATTATTTGGGTTTTTTTCTGAGACAGAACTACTTCATTTTGGGCATGAAATAGTAAGCAGCTTTCAGCATTTTTCAAAGTTATCTACATAATATTCTAATAAGCAAAGGTATTTATTCTAATTCCCTGAATCAATGATAATAATAAAAGCCATTACTTCTGAAACCAGTTATGGTTCTTCCATAAGAGATGTTGTTAGCAAATAATTTATTTGTCAAACCATCCAATACAATGTAAAAGAGAATAAATTCAGTTCTCAGAATAAATACAGATTATTTTTCCCATCCCTGTGTTAAGCTTGTTAATTTTAACTTTCCCTTTATACTGCATATTCCTCTTAAGACCATTCACTTTTCTGGCAAATAGCATCCTTGCTCCTATTTACCTCTGTTCCTTGAGCTCTACTTTATCTCTTCTAATCATAATCTCATTCAATAAATCTTTTATGCACTGGAACTGAAATTTTAGGTTTGTGAGAAGTAGGCATTCCCTACTAGAAACAGTCATTCTCCTGGAGGAAAACCTTGCAAACTGATGCTTCAGAACACATCTAACTGCATTTATTTTCAAACATTAGTGGGTTTAATTTCAACTAGATTATTCACTTTGATCAACAACTATCACCTCCAGTATTGAATTACCTAAATGAAACAGCAACAATTCCACTCAGCATCTCCAGGTCACTGCTGGAGCACCTGATACTCCATGTATGTGATTTGGCCATGGCAATCCATTGAACCCTGGGACCATTTGGCACTTTCCTTCCTCACAACCCTTCCTGTTCTCAATAATGCAAGTTGGGTTTTAGCACAGAGAACCTCCTTGTGGTCAGCCAAGAATTCAAGTATTAATTCCCTTGCTTTTCCACAGTGAATTGCCACATACAATAGCAAACAATGTGTTTAATCCTCCTAATTTCTACAACAGCTTTAGATTTTCACTAATTTGAAGTTCAGCAGTGGTTTCGTCATCTGATCTCAACAGCTTTCTCCTTCCTTGAGTGCTTAACTCAAGCACCAAAGTAGAAAACATCTACATTGGATGGATGTTTCTGTCATAGTCCTGCAGCCCTGAACTCCCCCACTGGTCCCATCCAGCACATCAGAACATCCCAACCCTTGCTGCCACTCCTCCCTCACAGCAACACAGGACTCTGCAATGGCCCCAGGGCCAAGCAGCTGGATAAGGTTTTGCCAGGTTCTGTCACCTTTAATAATGGATATTCTCCTTTCTACTTCCACCAGTCAATTTTCCATCACTGACAGCTTTCTTTTTACATGTAGATGTATTTAAAAATGGAGAAGTTTTAACTCACAAATGTTTTAATTAAATAAATATAACAAGATGGCTAGGGCACAATCATTGTGAAAGAAAACTACAGACCTAGGCAGAAGGAGAAAATGTGAGAAAACCAGGAATAACACATGTTGGATTTGGTTAAAGAGTTCACAGTGCCTACAGCTGGATGTTATTTGAATAGGTTTTACTCCAGTCCTCAGCAATTATAACCACTTAGGAGTCTGATTATAATTTTCTTCTAGGGGTTCATTTTATTACTAGACCCAATTTAATTCATATCCTCCATCAGCACCAGGAGACTAGAAATCAGCCATCATTATCATCTCACTTCCATTTTAGAGAAGAAAAAAGGCACCAATGAGATTCTTTTTGAATTGTCAAATCATGGCCTTCGTTAGAGCCCACTTGGGCTCATCAGTGAGCTCTGGGGTTGGTTTAACCCTTATTTCTCTGTGCCACTCACACCTGCCAGGGGAAGTATTAATTCTGTAAACATTTGCTTGATTTTCTAAAAAGGAAAAAATATCTGTAATTGAATAAGGAAAGCTAAGAATAGGGATAGCTGGTTTTATTCTGCTCTACTTAGAGTTTAATAGTCAAACATAAATCTATATGATACCATACACCTATTCCAGGATGCCAGTGTTAACATTCTGGTGGAAAAAAAAACAGCTACAGTCAAAAAAAAAATTTCCCTTAAGAATTAACAGAAAAGATGTACTTAAAAAATAACTTCTAAAATGTATCCATTAATATTATGCACACCTTTGTTCTCATGTCACAATTGAAGTTCTCTATTTGCAGACTTTCACTTAGATAATTTTCTTCTTTCATTTGTTTGTTTCTTCTGCTACTCTTGATTAATTAGAAAAGAATCTGATAAAGACATCACAGTGTGTTTCACTGCTTTTTCAAAGGCGTGTAAACAAAAAGACTGAAGCACTTCTTAAAAACATAAATGAGTAAATCATACACAATCATCTGGTTTTCAAAATGAGAGAAACTTGCTGTTTAATGATCACTTGGTTGGCAAAAAAACCACACTGGCATCTCAAGCAGCATTTGGTAAAAGATGGAGGAATTAAATTTTTAGTTCTCAATTCATTTTCAAATCAGTAAAGATGTAATATCATCAGGATCCTACAGATGTTCAGTATCTTGTGGGACAGAAGCAGAGACATGAAACAGTCAGGAAAAAATACCTAACCTGCAGAATAAACAAATGCAACTGGCTTTTGGAGAGTACAAACCAAATGGAAAGCAAAAGTTTATTTAAGATTAAACCAGAGGTGTCACCCAAAGTTTACAAGCCTGTAAAAACAAAGCCTCTCCCTCTTCCAGCTCATTTTCCTGGGTTCTGCCTTCTTACAAAAAGCTCTCCAAGGATACACTGGTTTTTCCTGATTCCCTTTGCTTTTTCCCAGTCACTCTCTTTCCAGAACAAGAACTGAACTACTTGACACTTCCCTCTTTAGCACAGTCTTACAGATATATTTCTGTTTGTATTCCTATTGACTTAAGTGACTTTGGGATTTTTACTGTATCACTGCTAGAGTGGAGTCAGTGGCACACCCAGGCCACCCCTGACAGCTCCATGGAAGCACCCTAGGGAGAGCAACCTTCACCTGCCTGAGGACTAATGGGCATTCTGACACATCTGCACCTCTGCCCAGGGGAATGAAGAGCCAGGGGCACTGGGACAGGCACTGAGGGACAGAGCTCTGCTGCCTACTGCTACTAAAGGCCTGTTTGCCTTCCAGGCCCTTGATTACTCTGCAACCTTTGGCATTTTGATGTTGAAATTTTACTCATAGAGGAAAAAATCAGAAATTATTACATGCCTTCTCCTTAAAAGAAAAAAAAGTCAAGAGGATGCCTGAGATCAACTGAGGATGCTCAAACAGCTGAATTTTCAATGAGAATTTTATATGCTCCAAGTGTTTCAGTTCTCCTCCCTCCCACTCCATCATCCCAGCAGCTCCCAGGCATGTGCTGTGGGCAGAGCCCAACCACCCTGAGGTCAGGTGCCACCTCCAGGCAGAAGGCATTCAGTTTGTGGTACAGCTTTTGAACCTGGCCTGTGGAGTGAGCCAAATAATGTTAATGCCTGTGCTGCACTTAAATGGAGCAATTTGTACCACCTTTGATTCCAAACCAGTTCAACCTTTGCTATAGAGATTCAGATTTAGAATTAGTTTTGCCCCATAAATTGCTCAGGTCAGTGTAGTAGTCAATGCCCATTTGAAGTTGAAGTAATTAGACATGGCAGGTTCAAAACAAGACAAGGAAATCCTGCTCCCAAAAGCCTAAACAGGGAGGAGTAAAGAGGCCTGTGAGCAAACATGAGCTTTGCCATTACTATTTTTCATTTTGTTTTTCTGCTATTAAAGAAGTGCCATTTACAAATATAATTTATTTCAATATTCTGTTTTTACCTTTAGATTTGTTCTTAGAACTGAAAGGCATCACCAACAGCCCAAAAACCAGCCCTGGTTAGTTCTAGTAACACAGGCTTTAATGTGCCTCCTAGAACCAATGTGCCACGACAGCTCAGTGGGAACCGAACCGGGCAGGGCAGCAGCAGGCAGGGCAAGAAGCACCTTCAGATTTCTAATGACCACGCACATCTGGAAATTGGAAACTCTGTCAAGATTTACCCCTGAGTTTAAGCCATTCAAAGCAAAGCAAAATTGCCTTGAAATTGCCCATTTCGGTCTATGATTATAAAATAGCATTTTTAAGGCTACATCTACATAACACTGTAGCTGATTTAATTGATTTCATGGCGATTTTGTCCATATTCCAGAGGATGCTGAAGAGGATTAGACAAGAAAAAAGAAACATGAACAATCATTTCCCCTTTACATTATCTACTCTCTGCCAGTCTGTTTTTAAATCACTCATCTCTGTTCATATTTTCAGGAATAAATAAAAAAGAACCAATGGCACCTCCCAGCTGGCAAGGATGAAGTTTTCTCTCTTGCATCTTATGAGATGAGGAAGTTCAACAGAGGAGTCTGAGCCCAAGGAGCTGACCAGACCCGAGTGCCATTGTATTCCAGCTGGAGAATGCCTAGGGACTACCCCAACTCAATCCTTTACAGTGCACTACCAAACACTCAAATTTTATGCTAAGGAAGTTTGACTTTATCCAATTAATAGCTATTCTATCCCATTAATATCAACTTTAATAAGCATAATGACTGCAGAGCATTTCCAAAGACCTCTCAGGTCTGGAGTTGCAAATAATTCCCATTTGTTCAAAATTGGCAGCACTTACAAGTCTTTCTGCACGCAATGGAAATGACGAGTTTGATAGACGAGGATAGAGTGATGGAAAACCAAGTTTCTGGTTAAAACAGGCATGGGGGAGTTTCTTCTGTGTGCCCTAGAAATATGCCATACTGATCATGACATTTGAAATCTTTTCATATAAAGCCTGGAGTTTTGGGTTTGCTTGTTATAAAATCCAGTTCAATACAAAAATCAGAACATTTTATTGTGGAAGTGCAGCAGACATGTATTTTGATATGATTCCTCAATATTTTCTAAACCAAATGTTGACAATTTTAAAGTATGTAGAATTTAATAAAAATTATGTCTGTAAGGAAAACTATTTTACTTTGAAAATCATGATCTGCTTATTCTAGCAGACTGAGGACTCAGCTTTGTGTGGAATTTTGGGGTTTGAGTTTACTGGTTTAGAAATAGAGCTCACTCTCTTAGGTGGTCAAGACCTTGAAAGGTCAGGTATTGCTGTGCTGATAGAAACAGTCCCTGGCCACAGCACCCAGGCACTGTCATCCCTGCAGCTGGAGAGCCCCTGCCATGCACACCCCCAAACAGGGCTGCACAGCAGTTTAAACCATCTCACACAGAGCTGTGCATCTTGCAGTTTGCAGCAGCCGGATTTGGTAGCCCTTCTGGAGCAGCTGAAAGCAGGAAAGGCAACCTGACAACAACCTTGCTTTATTGCTACGTGAGTTGCTTTAAAATGCTGTGTTGTGAATCCATACCCAATTTACTTCCCATCAGCTCTCCATGCAAAACCGTGTGTGTCCATCCAGACACTTAGTGCAAAACAGCCATAGGGATGGAAATTTATAGCATAACCTACAGGGCATTAACTTCTCGGTGTCACAGTACTCCCAGAATTAACAACTGCTTTGCTCACTTATGCCAAGCTGTTGAAGTGTTTGCCAACTTTGTGCTCTGTGTTCCATATCTAAGTGGGTCTCAGAGACAACTTGTGCACAGCATAAAACACAGAGGATGTAATAACAGATCAGTGCCCTTCCTTAGAGTTTCGATCTAACCCAGAACTTTAGGCAAGCTGTGCAGACTAGTCCCAATACAGTTTTTTTGCTCTTCGAGATGTTTAAATGTCTTGTGTTTCCTACTATGAATGGATTTCTACATTAGTATCTCATTACATTTTTATGGACAATAATAGCATCAAGAAAATACCTGTGTAAATGTGATTTAGAAAGCACAAATATTTGTGCAATTTCCATGTTCAATTTTTTTGTGAGGTCTGAAATTGCTTCAGAAAGAGTCAGACTATAATGGAACAAGTTTTATTCCTCTATCTGTTGTTCTAAAGTAATAGACAGAATATCCTGTTGAAAATATTTGTACTTCTACCATACATATTATTTTAGGAAGAGAAGCTGATAAATGTATAAGCCATTTTCCAGAGGAAGGCGAAAGAACTTCTCATTTCCTCTATAAAGAGTTGATCAAAACCCTACAGCAATACCAGCAACAGGAAGAATCTGTACCCCACAGACACATTTTTCTTTGTACAGTGTCTGCTGAAGACCTTTATAGATTGTCTTTGCACAGAAAATTCAAAGAGAACTCAGATGTTTCTTACTAAATAAAAAAGAAATCTCGAGTAATTCTGTAATAAGAATGTGTGCTAGACTGACTCACTGGTGACATTAGGATGAAAAAATAAGCAGTTTCTACAAGAACATTCTTGAACTCACAGCACAGTAAGAACAGACTAAGAAAGCATTAAAAAAACAACATTACCAGTAGAGGGGAAAAAAAAAAAACCAAGACGGTTTTAATAGAAAATCTAGGGAGAAAAAAATGACCAAGTTACATTTCTTTGACAGAAGTTAAAAACACATCAATACTTCTAAACTGAACACATACAAACATCTGGGGAGAGAAAGGTGCACAGCAAAAGGAAAGGTCATTTACCAAAGTAAAAAGAAAATACCCGAATCATTGAAATACAGAATCATTGTCAGTTGTTTGTCATCTAGGATGTAAACAAACACTTTACAATCAATAGACTGTTCTCAAGTATGAACAAACAAACGGGATTGGGTCCTTGTGTCACCTAAGGAAACAATAAAAGGATGGGGCTATACTTCTAGTTTTCTTTTTGCTAACTTTGCACACAGAACATCACATTGCATAAACTGCATGTTTTTCCCATTTAATTGTTAATTTTCAGCAATTACATTAAATTTCTTAATTACTTTTTTTCTCCGCTAGCTTTTCTTATTTCCACCATACAGCAATCAGAAAAGCAGAGCTCTGCTGGAAACTACTTCTGTCACAGATCCATTCCAGATACTTCCCATTTTCTTCCCCCTTTTGAAAACCACTGTCAGAGACCTTTTCCCCTCAGGCCAGCTGGACACTGAACCCTGAAACATGAAGGTGCCTTGGGTTGTGTTACAGTCACCTCTGTGAATGGTCCAGTGTGTCTTTTCCTATCCTGGAGTGGCCCCGGTCTCTGCTTCAAAGTCCCCACCACAGGTGAGGAATACCCAACTGGATTATCCCAACCCCACAGACAGCTCCGGGGATGGACGGAAGATGGAGAGGTGATGTTAGAGATTCTCAAGGTACTGAAGCACCCCATGCCTCTTTGAACCATGACAAACATCTCTGACATTCCCCCTCCTCCAAAATGGACTCTAAAGCCACCAAATTCTCAGTCCAACTCACGTAAAAAACACCACAACAAACAGCAATTCCTGTCACACCCCATGGGTGTTCTGCTCTCTTCTCACAGGGTATAAATGCTCTGTGCACATGAAATGCACCCCAGGACACTGCATGGATGAACCTACAACACACTCAAATGTCCTACAGACTCCCTGAACCCCAACACCTGCTGAAAGGCACAGCCACGGTGAGCTGCTGAGTTACCTGAGTGATCACAGCTCTTGCTTTGTGTCTGACTAGTTCCATTCACTCCCTTTGTGCACAGGAAGCACCAGCCTTTCATTAGCCTTTCCACATTCCCATCCGTCAGTAAATTCTAATTCCTAAAGAGGGTGTTATTAGAGCTTGGTGTTTGCTGTGATTGCTCCCCTCACAACGGAAGATGCAATCAGAGAAAGAATTTATGTCCTGTAATTCAATGAATGGATGTGTTCCTACAGCAATTTCTTTAGTAGTTACTTGTGTAAAGTATGTTTTTCTGTAATTGAAATTCTACAGTGTACAGTTATTTATAAAAATACATTATTTATAATGGCATTTTCCATCTTAATTTCATTACTTTCTTTCAATACAATGCTTTCATAGTCACATTTTAATTCTTTTTATTGGTCTGAAGATACTGAATGTTTTAGGGTAACTTATAAGCAGTCAAACAGAAGAGCATGCTGTAAACAGACAATAAAACCAGAGGAGAGGGCATAGCAGGGCTCCTACTAATAGAAACAGAGACATAACTTTTTACCTCTCCAGAGGTAAAAAGTAGTCCATACATAAACCAACAAAATATTTTCTAATATTTCCCTACTTTATGAAGCCATTCAGCTGTAAAGAACAGTTAAACATTCCTAAATAGCATTCTTGCCCTCTGACAAGTATTCCCGAAGGAACAGGAAAAAGGAGGACCATGTCTTTGGAATAAAAAATTAAAAGGAGGTCCTGAAGGACCCAGAAAGGACTGAAGACATCATCTCTGTTATTCACACAAGCACTTTTCCTGAACAAGTAATTTTGCTAGGTATTAAAAAATCTTACAATAAAATTACTTCAAATAGGTCTGTAGAGGATAACATCCCACAGGAAGCCTACAGATTAGACTGCTAATCAATCATTTACTAGAAAAACTAAATTTTACAAATTAAGTGTCTTAAGGTGTTAAGCTCAAAGCCCAGGTAGAAATTGATGCAAGTTCTCAAGGAGCAGCACATAATCAAAGAACAACTTCTGGCAGTGCCTGTCTGGGTGCAGCCTCGGGGTGCCCTCTGCCAGGATCCCTCCAGTAACCAGGGAAGCACAACATTGGCAAGGAGTAGTGGCTACTGGGAGGGGAAAGTCAGGGGGAGAGGCAAAAGGAGGAAAACAAAAGTAGGAGATGAGTCTCCTAATGCTGTGTTTTCCATGGGACAGAAGGAGAAGCCACCACCTTTCAAAGGGGGATTCCGAGAAAGCTGGAAAGGGACTTTTGACAAGAGCTTATAGTGATAGGACAAATTAATAGCTTTAAACTGAGAGAAGACAGGTTTAGACTGGATGTTAGGAAGAAATTCTTGACTGTGATGGTGCTAAAACCCTGGCACAGGTTGCTCAAAGAAGCTGTGGATGCCCCATCCCTGGAAATATTCAAGACCAGGATGGATGGGGCTTTTAGCAACCTGATCTAGTGAGAGATATCCCTGGCCAAGGCAGTGGGGTGGAACTGGATGGTTTTTAAGCTCTGTTCCAACACAGGACATTCTGTAATTCCCTGGGGAGGACAGAAAGGAAACACAGAGATGCACCACAACAGTGGAAGCACTGTTCAGCAATGCCAAACCCTTGGTGTGTTGCTGACACTGTTTACATCACAAATGCAAAGCAATGGCTTGACACCTGCTAATGTGGAAAGAAATAATTCCATCCCTGGCAGCCCCAGTACAGTGGGATCCCACACTCCCTCATCCTGGAGCCTCACAGCTCTCCGGCAGGCTCTCCACCCTCATCCATCAAATCCCAAGAAAGGCTGTCAGAGATCCATGCCTAAGGAGAGAGAGTTTGATTTTAGTGAGAGCAGACAACTGAGTTTAGAAATGAATAATTTTATGCTTGTAATAAGAAAAGAGCATCTTGAAGGTTATGTTTTCTGCTGTTTCCGCTGTTGTAGGTCAGCTGAAAAGATTGCTCAGAGCTGCTGAAACCAGAGAGCGTTGCTAGGATTTTGTGCAAAGTCCCTGTGACTTATGGCTGGAGCTGTGAGACATTAAGTATTTAACAGACTCCATTTATCTTTGCTGCAAAATAGTTAGAAGACATCTTTTAAGTACCACTTATGAAAATAGAAGCATATATATTTGATAGTGTGTTTTTGTTTTCAGTTTTATTTTTCTTTGTATCAAATCCTGACAACTGTGAGAAAGATTTGGCTAAAATATATTATCTGCTATCCAGAAAGAAAAACCTTTCTCCACTTCTATTGTAAATTATTTTCATAATTGCAGCTGAGTCTCTCATTTTTTCTCCAACATGACCTGCTCCGTGAAAATCAATATCTCATTATCCAAGCCATAAGGTGAAGCAATTCCAGATCAGACTGCACAGCCAGTGTGTCCTCCCTGCTTGTCTGGAATCATTTGAACACACTGAACCTTGATCCAGTGGGAATTTTACCAACTGACTTAATGTAGAGTTATTTAATAACACTGTGTGTTTCATTCAAGGGGGACATAAATAACCCAAACTATCTATAATGAAAATATCCTATTCTCTTAGCTTGTGCCACATTTATGGGGACTTTTTGCTTCTTTAAAATAACTGCTGGGGTAAGTTATTGCATAAATAATTTCAAAATAAACATCACCCTAAGCTACAACTTCATCATCTGAAAGAAAACTTTACTTGCAAGGTGTTTTAGAACATGAACCAATGGCAGATGTACCATGCATTTTGCTCCCTTCTAAAACATTTCAAACTCCAGACCATCTCCTTAGAGGTAACCAGAAGATTTGGCAAAGGAAGCCAGCACTTCCTGCCAGTTTACTTAAAATTTTACCTTGTGAGCACAGAACAGAGAAACAAATATAGCCAAGGGAACTGAAGGCACTCCTGTCTCCTATTAGCACTGACTTGGGTACTCTTCCCTTCATCTCTCCAACAACCACACAGTCACACTTAGCGCCACGATTAATTCTGCTTTGAAATTGACCTGAATTCCCAGATACTGCGCCACTAGCTTTAAGTTAATTAATTTCAATTTCTTGAACCCCTTTTTATTTTAGGGTCTTATCACAGGCTTCTCCCACACACTTGGTTACCTTCAAGCAAGCTGGCCATCTTGATTCCTTTTGAAGCCTGGGACTCACCTCAGCTGTTTGAGATGTCAGCTTTCAGATGAGATGAAAGGAGGCCTGTTCATGATTTATGAAGGGAGTCAAGATGCCTAGATTAAATGTAGATAACTACGCTTAAAGATACCAGAGTCTCACCCAAATCTCACTTTTCCTCAAAGGACTGAAGTCTATAGCAAAGGCTCATCTTTCGAGGCCACAGGAGCCTGGACTTGCTCAGCATATGTTCATCCTGAAATGTTGAGACTCTTGGCTGGGCACCTGGTGGCTGCTGCAACCCTTACAGACAGACTCACACATTCAGCTACTAAAACTCCAAGCTGAAACAGCAAATAATTTCATTTTACTAACTGTTTACTCTGGGCTTTTTTCACATACATTTGTTTCTAAATATTTTTTGGTTTATGCTGGGGCGCGCCGGGGCGAGGGAAGCGTGACACGACTCAATGTGAGTGATAAGCAAGCTTCGATTTATTATTCCCAGACAGCTCTTTATATACAGCAGCAATAATGATTACATTCCTGGTTCCTCCTGGACTGAGGCCAGGGACTTTCCACGTTCTCCAAGGTCACTTTGCCCTTGCTATCTCAGCACTTGCAAACTCTGCTCGCACAGGGGCCTCAGCTGAGCCACTTTCCCACAGGTTTAGTGCACCATCAGTTTACAGCAGTACAGTTAAAAGTGACGGCAAAAGGTTCTGTGCTGAGATCATGTGTAAATATCAATAAAAATTCATTTCCTTTGGCAGAGGATATTATCCAAGCACTGCAATCACCTGATCACAGCTAGACTTGATCCACTTAGATTTATCTGTTTACCCCCTTTGTCTCTACAGCCTCCATGAATATTTTTAGAACAGCAAAAAATGAGAAGAAACATAAACTCAGGGATGACATGATTACTCCTATTTGCTCAGGGAATACACATTTTCTCTTTACAATGGGATTTCCAAGAGCCTTTTAGCAGACATTGGCTCTTCATTCAGCATAAAATACAGGACAAAATGCACAGTTTAGTGTAGAATGGATAAACAATCCTGCAGATCCCATTTTCCCAGTGAACAGGACACCCAGAAGAGGGCTTGAGGAAGCCTAACTCCTATCTTTCTGAATTTTTTTTATTTTCCAAAGAATCACCTCCATTTTCTGCCTTTCAGTAATTTTTCTACTGAGGCAATGTGCTCAAAGGCCAGCAACATGAACCAGAGTTTGACTATTGAGTACATATTGAAAGAAAGGAAGGGGTGGGGGGGGAAATAGAAACCAAACAAAAAATTTCTGCCATAGTGAAGCACTGCAAATATAGGGCCCTAGAGGGCACTAAGGGCAAGAGCTGACTGCAACAGACATAACTGGCAACAAAGAAACCCGGCACTGAAAAACTGCACCAAGAAAACAGAAGTGAGAATTCTGTCTTCATTTAGGGAGGAAGCAAAACCAGGAAATAAAAGAAGGGTTAGTGAATAATCTTGGGACTTTCCTTATTGAGAATATGATAAAATATTTCAAATAACCATCAAATTCAATGGGAGACTTTGACTTATGACCATTTTCAGGAAGAAGACAAAATCAGGACTCAGTGGGGAAGAGAGAAAAGCTGAGTACATTGTATTCAGCCATTTCACCACTAAAACCTCTGTTCAGCTTGACTGTATCCATGACAGGTGTGTTACTGATACTCGAGGACTTCTGTAAAATTAACTTGAACTTGATAGTTCACCAATATTGATCTTTACCTGTGTGTCAGCAAAATTATCGCCTATTGGATACTTCCTTGCAGCTTCAAATTGATTGCCAGAGGGCAGGCATAAAGCAAGCACTCCCAGTGCATCCAAAAGGGCTCTCATATTTATGGACTGTCAAACTAATGCCTTTCTAAAACTCAAAAACATTTCACAAGACACTCTTAAGCAACTTCTTCTGGAAAGGGAAGGTGAAAAACTAGGACTACATTTTACCATGCCTCTCCTGTGACTCCCTTGTTCATTTAGAGCTCTTCCAAAGCCCACCCCTCAAAGCCACATTCCTCTCCAGACAGGATACTGAAGTGGAAAATTGGTATTTTCAGCATGCTTACCCCATCTCGGGAAGTAACGACATGCAATTAAGACAGGAAATTGAGTTATCACAAGATATGTACTCTAAATTGCTTGAGAAGTTTAAAAGGGTATCTAAAGAGAAAATATCACAAAAATATTTCCTACTTCAGCAAACTCCATAACACAAAGTTTCTGCAAGTTGAAAGATGTCATTCAAGGGCATTAAAGCACTAATGTGATTAATTGGTGTCATTAAGCAAGTTCTAATAGTTCACGGAGCAGTGACAACCTCTGTACATATTGCCATGCTTAGCAGACAGGGTCAGCAAACCCCACACAAACCAAACCTGTGGTTATAGACAGTTGATTCTTTAATCCTCTAGTTTATAACAGAAAATGTAATTAATATATATCATTTATTGGACATTCCTGAGAATATCTGACCATATCTGGGACGTTTTTTTAACTCTGGAGTTTTACAAAAGCTTGTTTTCCTAAGCACCAAACCTCAAATTTCCCAAAAACTGTGAAAACACAAAGGACATTTAATCAAAAGCACAGCAGCTTCAGCTCTTCTGAAAACCTTTCTAATTTTCTTTATATCAGGTTTTTCTGCTGCTAAACTACTTCTCCCTGGATGGAACAGGAAGAGAGCTTAAACCAAGCAGATGTTTGGGTTGAGAGTTAATATACAAACAAAAATCAGTATCATGATGGACTACAAGGTTGCTGCTTGCCTCCAAGTGTAGAAGAATCTAATTTGGAGACCTGGTTTGATTCCTTTTGTCAATTTGTTTTCAGGAACAGTTCAGGAAGAAAAGAGCAACTGGAATGGAAAGGATGAGTAAATTCACTAGTTGACCACAAAGAAATGAAATGAAAATGAATCCAAAGAAACAGAGGCATGTTTCTTTAAAAAGTAGGAAGGTAAATATCCTGTGATTTACTCTTTTGGGCTTAGACTAATAAGTATTCACAATTTAGTTCTGGGCCAACTTCGTCTCACATTTTAAAGAATATTGGACCTGTTCTACCCTGTAAAGAGTGAACTGTTCTTGACAGGTTTGGAGCCAGTAACTTTTTACCATGTGACATGAACTTAATGATAACCCTCTCCATTAATATTGATAATTAATATTCTTTATAATATGTTTTTAAAAAATTATCTAAACCTTTCCAAATTTAAACTGTCTTCTCATTTTGGTGTAGAGCTCCAGCTTCCAATGTATGAACACTCCTATATGAACTCTTGCTATCACTTTCAACACTGAACATATCCAGCTACTTCCCTTTTCTCAGTGCCTCCTGGAAAGAACTATATACAGGAAGCTTCCTGTGCCCCCCACAGCACTCTACCAACTACTAAGAAGAAAATTAACTCTGATCCAGTCAGAACCAGGACACATTTCTCTCCAATTCAGTACTCAGAAAGACACACACATCCTGTGTTAGAGCAGCAGGACTGCAGTTAGTTTGGTTCAGCAGCTCACAAGATCATCTGATTTAATACTACTCTGATCATCTTAATCTTATTATGTAGCAAGAAAAATGAACCAGTGTGCCACAGTATCATTAAACAAAACAATTTAAACCTTACATGTTCAAGGCCCTTGAACAACCTCAGACTATAACCACCATAACTCTGAGAGAAGGGATTCCTGTGAAGCAGAGAAGAAAACCCACAAATATTCCCAGCTCCACTTTAGTCTCTGCAGGTTATTCTGCTTGTGGAGCTAGTTGAGTTCTGAAAGCCTGTGCAGCACCTATCTGGATATCCACAAATGCTGACCATTGAAGCGGGAGAAGAAATAGGTCAGGATGTTATTTTCTTTGGTAAATGAAAGATTTCTTATCAGGTAGAACTTGAAGCAATTAAAAAAAAAGAAAGAAAGGAGAATGACCATTTCATCTGACTTGAAGGCAAAGCTGTAGCTGTGGCTTATACCACTTGTACCTGCAAAATCTGAATTTAGCAAGGAATGTAACTCTTGCCTCTATATTTAGGGACAGGTAAGAATGACAACTAACACAGTCTCCAGTTATCGTCTATAACCTGACATATTTAAAATGAAATCCAGATTTTTCCCAAAGATCACAGAATATTAATTACTATCTGGCACTACTGACTTTGTTAAAGGAAAAAAAAAAAAAAAACAAGAAACTTTCAGTAATACTTTAGGACTTATTGGTACCAAGAATCACAACAAAAAAGCCACTACTGTTGTCACTGCCACTGTTTTTTCTTGTGCAACCTAGAAAATAATTCCCGAGTTGAACATCTCTGAAGTAATCCTGTTCAGTTTCAGAGCCTAAATTTGCAGCTTCATTTTCTCTAACAAAGGATGAAAATTGCTTTCTCCTGCACATTTCTAGCAATCATCAAGATGAAAGTTCCCTCTACACCACACTTTTATCATTATGTTTTCTCAGCACATTGAGCATCTCTGTTTCAGTTTGCCCAATTGTTTATTGCTGAGCAAATCCCAGCACTGCACACGCTGTAAATCTGAAATACAATAGGTCTTAGAGCGAGCCTCCCCCTATTCTCAGTGCTGCTCTAGAAGATGTATGAGCAAAAAGGTCACACATAAATGCTCACACACAGCAAATTTCAGGCCATAACTAAGATTCATTCCAACCACTAAATGTGTCTCACTGAACAACAACTCAAAGTGAAATTACCTGACAGCGAACATGTGTCCTCCCAAAACATGAGCTCTCACCACAGATTACATATTTCAGGTGTCAACCCCCTGGACAGGGAATGTTCCATGCATTTGTTAGAGCACACAGTTTCTGAGAATCCATGGCTTTATATCTCTTCTTTAGAAAATAATAGCGTTGAATTTCAAGTCGTGGCCACGTTGTCTGAGGAGTGGGCACAGGGCAATATGTGCAGTGAGGGCTGCATTGTCTGACAGCACTGACTGCTGTAAGCTGTTGGCCTTCCTCTGATAATATGGGGAGGAGGTAAGATTGAAGTTTATCCAACGTTTAGAAGGAAGGTGGAAAAAAAGAGCAAAACACTATTATTTTCAGTTCAGTCCCACTAGATCCACACCCTTCCTGAGGGCCCCTGAAATGCCCATGTGTTCTGACACCCTGTAAGCTTCAGTCCCACTTAGTAACTGATGCAAAAACATAAAAGTTAGTACAGTTTCAGGTAACATATTGCTCATTGTATGCTGCATTTGCCTTCATGTCCTCACTGCAGAGCTGTAGACACACAGCTTTGCTCTGAATGGGGTGAAAAAGTATTTGATTAATGTCAGTAGTGAAAAAATTATTTCCGCCCTAGTCACCAGCACCCAGAACACCCCTGCTGGCAGGATATACTATTTCTTATATTTCAAGAGTTTTTAAATCAAATCTATACAGTTTAAATATCAGAATTATTTCAGAACTATTTTACAAAACATTTCAAATAGGACACTTCTGCTTAGTGGAATTTTCCTCTATTTTTGTTCCACTGAAAGCCCCAAAACAGAGTGCAGAGCAGCATGTATTCCCAGCGAACTTCTGGCAGAATTAATGCCAATCCTTCATTCTGTCTGCCATGTCCATGAATAAATTATCAGTCTTCATAATTATGCAAATCTATTACATTTCATTAGCTTATTTTGAGAACACTATTAATAATAAAAAATTTCATAAAAAATAAATAGAAATAAAATCTATTAGACATTGGTTAAAAATTTGGATACAGAATCCAGTGGGACATAGCTTCTGTTCCATATCTAAATTCCCATTGATGCTGAGAATATTCAATACTAATAATCCTGAGCAAGTATGGAAAAGAAATCAGGTAGGCTTGATTAGGTTTAAGGAAGTTTTAAAACTCTGGTGAATTAGATGCAGAAATTGGTAGTTGACTACTTTCAGTTAGTTAGTAATTTGTTCATGTTTAGTTTGTAATTTTGTAACCCCATCTTTCTTCATTAGGTTTCTGGCAAGGGAATATTCTGTCACCAGAGTGCAGCGTTTCTGTATGTCACAGGAGGGTAAAAACTGTAAACCAAAGTGAGACAAGGATCATGCATTTAAATAACAAATTTTACATTTTGGTGGGTTTGGTTTGGGATTGCAAAGGTTGTCTCTAATAATCTTAACGGGACTTCTTGGATCAAGTGTTCCAAAGCATCACTGTATCAGTCAGCTAACACCACTGTCGGAAGTAATTGCAGGTAAGTTTCATAGTCAGCCAAATATAAAGAAGGGCATAACATCAAGTTAACTGGAATTTACACTGTAAACATACCACTGTGATTTAGTAATATATTCCAGGATTTCACAGTTTTCTGAGAATGTCTTGGAGCAGCACTTAAAGTTAGCATGAAAGTGTGCTGCTAGACTTGTACTCAGAAAAACATCTAATCAATCTTTTTTCATCTTTATGTGTATGGAGGAGAACGTAGGTGGATTTAGATATCTAACGTGAAACAACACTGCCCATATAAAATGTGACATCTGCTTTTCAAAGATACTTTTCTACCCCTATTTCACAACTATTAGTTTCAAAACTAGACTTTCAATACTAGTTCAGATATTTAACCTTATGATACATGTTGGGATAGTCCTAACAATTAACCTCATTGGAGGTTGGGATGTTATCATCTCCCATGTTTTATACACAGAGCATGAAAGAGCTTCTGAGTGAAAACCATGAATCCCCTTCCTTGACTTGCAGTACTCCAGCACAGCACAGAAACCAGTGCCTAGGGAGGGGTATGTCAGTGTTAAACACACTAAAACATCTGTTTGCTTTGACTCACCCTTCCTGATGTCACTGCTTTCAGCCTACACACTTCAAGCAGAGCTACATCAGGCCCCTCTTTTAGAGGTGCATGAATTACATTTCTGATGAGCTAAGCAACAAGAACAGTTTGGAGTGATGTAGGGACAGGTTTCAACTTACAAACTTATGTACAACTGTTATTCCATCTGGGAGTTTTGCAAATGAACAGGAAAACAGGGCAGGAATACAAACATCTTCTATTTGAAAAGGCAACACCTTTGCATAGGTTTGGGTTCTTTTAAATGCAGAAAACTATTTACCATAATACTCTTACACCTTTTATGTCACTTTTATACTCAGCTTTCCATCAGCCATGCAGCACATTTCAGAAACTCACACCAAGTCACAAGGTTCCTCAAAAAGTTCATTGTAGCTAAACATAATTTTTATCCTGCAGAAAAACGAAAGTGAGTTACTTTCTGTTATGTTAATGTCAAACAACCTCTCAAATATAAAATATTAACAATTTCAAAACATCCAAGAAAGTCACACCAAGCACAGGTTGGTGTGACAGCTGCCACAATGAATAAATGAGCTGGCTTTCTGCTAAATGCCTTAGGGATTTTCATGTACAGTTTATCCCTTATAGGTTTGGGGTTTCCTGCACAATTCCATGCTTGGCTAGAGATGATCAGAGGTTCAGTCGGTGGTGTTTCAAAATCTCTGCAAAGAAATCCATTACTTATCACCTGCAGAGGTTCCTTTCTTTCTTACTGCTGGTCAGAGGTGACCCTTTGTTCCGTGTGGCCCGTGACAGGTGACAGCACTGCAAAGGGCTCCCCTCACACTCAGAGACTCGCAGTGACTTTAGTATTTAATACTTCAGTGGTTCTGTATTGCACTCGGAAAGCGAGAAAATGCATTTTAATGTCAACCACTCATCCAAAGGCTTCTTTTTGTTTTTGCTATTTTCTCTAGAAAAACTTTCTGTTGAAGCCCGAAAACTTTCTGTTTTCTTCCCGACACAATTTCCATGGCCTTTTATTTAACCCTAGCACTCTCCCTCTTCCATGCTTGATTTTAAAGAACAAAGTGAGACTTGAGCAGCTCCGAATTCAGCCACGCAGCTCTCAACTGGAGAACACAGTAGAATTGTAAGGATATCTCATCTTCCTTTCCATTTGCAAACTGCCTGTCATAGACTGAATCAGCAAGATTTGACAGCTCTCATCGTAGTTTCTCTTCTACTATAGGATTCTGTTCCAAAAACTCTTCATCACATTGAATGAGATACACAGCTTGCCTAACTTGACAACTAGGCAGTCTAGTGTTCAGGCAGACAACTCATTTTTAACTCCATCTGGCAATGTACAGATCCAAATGGTGCCTCACGTAACCACACCGTGAGACTGCTGCTGCCTTCAGGTGCAAGGACACTGGTCCTGCCTTATGCCATTGAGTCACAGGCATTTCAGGTTCTCTTTACCCAAACATTTCAAAATGACCGCACCAAACTTGCAACATGATTTGGCATTTTATGAAGTCTCCAAGACAACTTAAAGATGCCTTCATGCTTCTCAACTTTATTTTCTTACTTTTGATCAATAATACCACTGAAATTATGCCAAGCCAAACAGTATTAACTCAAAATTATCTGCTTTTTTATGGCCTTATTGTATATTTTCCTATTTGTTATTTAGTCAACCACTTATCTACATAGATCTCCATGAATACAAAAACACAACTAAAAGTTTCTGTTCTGCCTGTTCATCTAGCTCCTTCTTGTGGCTTTTCCTTCTACTGTCAAGAGATGCTAACAGCTCACCAAACATGCACCAATATCCCTTTTAAATGAGTATTTATAATGTCCCATGTGGCTTAGGGTGTCCAGTTATCTTCTGCAACATCGTGCATCACTACAAAAGAGATTATCTTCACATGATGGCCAAGCTTCTTTCTCACCAGCACAGCACGGACTGAGGCAAATGGAGTGATAACTGTGTCTCTGGGAACACCCATTCCCTGAGGATAGAGGGAAACCCAGCCTCGGAAGAGCTGGGTTGCTTGGGAACAGTGCATGTGAAGCCAATTTACCCATCACAAAAGAGATTGCAGCAAACCTGACAGGAAAGTCATGAAAATCTCATACTACAGGGACAAGACAGTGCAAATATCAAGATGGGTAACTGTTGTACTTGTAAGACAAATAGATGAAAATTAGCTTTCTGTGATAAGCTGTGGAAAAAAGAAGAAATCATCGCTAAGAAGGCTGAGAGCACACTGTACATGAGCATCTACCATTTTACCAAGTAAAACATCCTAATTAGATTTCTCACAGGAGAACAGCAGTAAACCTTTTATGTTGGAGCACCTGGCTTAATTTATTGTTGACATTTTAAACCCTAATGCAGTTTTACATATAAGCACAGATGGTGCTCAGTGCTATTCCATAAACTTTCTCCCCATGGCCCTGACTAAGAACTAGCTATGCACCATTTGACTCACAGATCCAGAACAAAGTTCAGGAGGTTTGCACGTGCCCTGGCATGTCAGGGAGGAGAAAAACACCTGGAAAATAATGGGAGCCATGAGACAAATGAGAAAGTTTTCTGGTCTTACAGGCCCAGTGTTCAATGTCACAAGCACTAACAAACCTGCTGGTGAGTATTAGCTGGGTAAATGTTGGCTGCAGTTCTGCCATGAGTGCAGGTCAGGATGTTGGTGGGTTGTTGAGGAATACAGTGGACAGTGTAAGGTTAATGTCTCACTTGGGCTGAAATATGCACAGCTATCAGGCAGCACAAGAGTTTTCAGCAAGAGCAGAAAGAAGAAAAGACCTGCACTTTCTCTAAAGCCAGTACCCTATCCCAGTGAACTCACATGCACCTCACAGACCAGAGCTCTGTAAGACAGGTAGACATATAAACTTTTAACTGAAACTCTCTATATACTCATAACCTGCTGAGCTCACTAAACTAAGCAAGGCTTGAGGCTGCGAGACAGACTTTTGCTCCAAGCATAGGGACAGGCTGAAGTTTGCTGGTTCCAAATTGCCATTTTTTCCTGACACTTCCCAAATTCCACCCCCTGCAAAGTAACATGTGGGGTAAACCAAGGGGAGTCAGAGCACCAGCAAAGGCAGGCCATCCTACCTTCCCAGCTGTTAATGGGAGTAGGAGGACTTTACAAATTACTTTATAACAGAAGTGTTTGGTTTGTGCTGTTATTTCTAGATAACTTGCTGGGTAATATGGCCAGGATGCACCCAGAAGAGGCTGCAAAAATGCAAAGTGAGCTGCTCTTAGAGATCTAAATTGCTTGAATCTGAGCTGCCCCATGTGGAAAGAAATGCAACAGAGACAGGAGTTCACAGTCCAGCCTTCACGGTGTCAATAACCTAAAGCAATAGGTGAAGACAGTATTGATTAGCTTCATGGGATATATTTCAACACAACTTTCCAGAGAGGGTTTTCCTAAAATCCATGCTGGTCCACCTCACATGGCTGTCACTCGCCCCCTGAGCTCTCTGTGCCCCACCCAGGCACACCCAGAGAGCCAGAACAACTGACACTTCCCTCTCCAAAGGGCTACACCAGTGTTCCTGACCTTTGCAGTTTTTATTTTCAGTGTTTTCTACAGGAATCTATGACCTGTGTGCCTTTCCTTGAGGCATACACTGCCACTGAATTCCAAGTTGCCTTTCACTGGATCACTAGATTGTTAAACTTTGTAGCCACACACACTGCCTTCAAATACAACTCAGTTCTTTTTTCCTCTTCATTACCCACAGACCCCAGAGCCAGCCCCAGCAGCTCGGCTGCACAGCACTGCACACAACTCCTCCCACTTTGGAACCACTAGAGTGCACCACAGCTCATTCCCAGCAGTTCTCTCTCCCAAGTATTTCAGAAGTGAGTACTTGACTGGATGAGACTTTTGGCAGAGGCAGTTTATGGTAACTCCCTCTCTGTGTAGGACATTGTCCTTTTCCATGTGCCTCCATCAGGCTCAGAAGAGCTTCTTGAGACTTTCAATCTCCACTAAGCAAGACCCTGAAGAACCAGATCTTATTTTAAAGCTAGCCCTGCTCTGCTTTAAGCCGGGGCTGGACTAGATGACCTCCAGAGATCCTTTCAAGCCTACATTATTCCACATAACAAACAAATCCTCTTTAGATAGAAGAGGAGGGGCTAAGAATCCACTTTAAATGAGAGGAGACCCAATGGTGTGCTGCAGAGAGAGGAATGTCTGCCTGCAGCACGCAGTCTATGGCAGCACTTCCATCCCTGACAAGAAGACAGACAGGACTGTGCTGTGCTGCTGGCAGGAACTGCCTGCCCTCCACAGTCCAACAGCTTGGCCAGCCCAGCTCCAAAGGCTTTCAGGGACCACCAAAGTAAACCTAGTTAAAGTGTATGGATTGTCAGTGTTATTTTTCTTTCTAATTTACAGGCCAGCTAAGAAATCCAAAAATTTTTAAACACAAGCATCACTAGAAAAAATTACTAGCTTAACTATTTGACAGCTGTCTTTGAAAAATAAATGTCTTCATGAATACAGACAGCCTTCAAGACTGGATAGGAAGAGGTGTTAGCTTTGACTACCCATGGTGCAACAAACCACTAAGAAACCTTGTTTAAAACCTTTGATCAGTTCCTTTTCCTTAATGGGAGTACAGGGACTCATAAGATTGCCTTTCATGGCGAGAGAATTTGATTTTTTTTAAGGGTGAGGCTGAAGACATTCAAGGTTCACCACCTCTCTCATTTCTCCTCTGGCAATTAACAGCTAGTAGGAATACACTATCCAGCTTGCTGCCAGCATTTTCAGAGTCTAATGTTATCTAGCAACAGGAATGAGGTCAGAAAACTAGTTCAGATACATTACTTTCTAGTCTCTTTTCTTGATCCTTAAACTTACTGATGTCAATTAGCAAAGTACTAATGAACCTCTACCTATATTGAATGGCTGCTGCAATTCAGTTGCAAAACAAGCCTCTTCCAATCCTAACTCTCTAAGAAAATGTGAATTGGATCATGGTATGCATTCTAGTTAATGAGGAGTATTTAATGTAGATCTCCTTGCAGAGTGCTCAGGTGGGTCACAAGCAGATAATTGCATTGACACTTCATTGCAGCCAATCTTTAGAGCATTGATGCACTGGTTTATAACCCACTTATTGCACACACAGCTCATGGCAGCGAGTGCTCGGCTTCTCATTTCACACCACATGTCTGCACACTGCTACTGCCAGCTACTCCAGCTTTGGGAGACTGCAGTCTCTTTATTTGCTACTGCTGAACTCCAAAATCAAACTGCAGGGGAGATTTTCAGCAGTACGAGTGCCTGCTTTCATAGAGCCCTAGTACCCTTATGGTTGAAAGCCACCTCTGGAAGCCATCCAGCCTAACCCTGCGATCGAAGCAAAGCCAAGTGCAAAGCTCCTCTGCTGGCTCATGACCTTGTCCATTCAAATTCCCGACACCAGCAGCATTTCCACCTTCCGCCTGGGCAGCCTGGTTTCAGTATTTAACTCCTCATATTTCCCCTCTTCTTACTTAGGTAGGGAAAACCCATACAAATTACTCTGGGTTTTGGGGGGTTTTCTGTCTTTTTCTTTCTTTTATTCTTTTCTAGTATTTCTCCAGTATTTACATCTTTCACATCAAATTAAATGAAGGTCAGAATCACAAGCCAGTATTACTAAGCTCACAAAAGTAATTTTCTGATAGCACTTTTCCAGTCAAGCAATGGGAAAACCTACCCTGCCCCTGTGGGCTGGCTCTCCAAATATGCTTAGTGAACATCCCAAAAAGTTCCATATGACTGAGTCCAATGAACAGGACCAAATATATCCCTCCCTGTATAATTTCTTAACAATTCCAGCTCAGATAATATAAATTAACTTTTTTAAACTGCTATAATCTATTAATGTGAAATTGTATTTTCTTAAAATATGTCACACCAGGGAACTACCTTCCATTTTTAAACTCGTCACAAAGAAAAGGAAATCTTCATTCTCATTTGGAAAATCTTTTGTCATAACTAATAAAAGTTGCTTTGCTGCTTTTCAGGATTATACTTTAGAAAGATTATTCATTTACTGTAGGAGAGATTTTTCTAAACCCTATATTTGATTATAAAGTGGAAAACATAATTTGCTAAATAAGCAACATCTGAGCCTCTTTAAACACAGTGACTGAAACCTGAAAGTTTGGTTCTGTTTCATCATCTGTCACAGACTATGATTTCAGGAAGTCATAATCTGTTCTAATATTTTTATTTTAATAAAAAAGAGAATAATACTTATCAAAACATATACTTGTTTTGAACATATGTGAGATAACATTCACATGACACTCAGATTGTAGAAATCTGGTTTATATGAATAACAAAACTTTACAGAAGGTGACAGTAAGGAGAGACAACTAGGAAAATTCAAGAAACGAAAAAACGTTTACATATTTAATCAGAATGTGTATTTTACATGGCCCTAGTTCTCTGAAACAAAAGCCAATGTTTCATCAAGACAGGGCTTTGTTCACACATTATTGTAATGCACTTCTCTGCCTGGAGGACATGGGGACAACCGTGGTAACACTGAAGAGCTGAACTCCTCTTTCAACCTGATAATTTAACTAGAACTATTAAAGATATATCACATTAGATGGAGAACTAAGAGTGCTGTCCCCTCGCTGGAGTCACAAAATAGGGGCTTTGCCTCCCACTTCCTTTCATTGATGCATCTGTTTATTAATTGCTGTAAAACACAAGAAGCAATTACCATGAAACTCAAAAAGGTTTAGCAGGCACTGACAGTGAGAGGTTACAGACAATGTGCTGTGCAGTGTTTCAAAGGAATTCATTAGGTAAATGCAAGAGTCTTGGTGCCATTTTTAGACATCCAAACAAAAGTTTTGAATTGAATGACTCCCCTTAAGATCAGTGAAGGTTTACAATAGGAATCTGTAAAAGAATAGGTAGAACTGCAGCCAGGTTAGAAAAGGACAAGCACCAGAGATCTAGGGCTGTCATCAGTAATCTTTATACTTCAGAATTCAAAAAGTCAATTTATAAGGTTACAATAAAATAATAATTTCCAAAATGGGCCATAACAGAAGTTTGTAGCAAGAACACAGAGTCACACTAGACAGAAAAATGTGTTCATTGTTGTTAGGCATCAGACTCAAGTGGCTACATGATAGAATGTTTAAAGGATGATACTTGTCCATTCAGCCTGAAGCCTGGAAGTACCTTTTTAATTAAATATTTCCCTCACTCTCTGATATATGATTGAATCTTATTTTATAAAGAACTAACTGAAATCCCAACTAATGAATCTTTGACATCTTCAAATATTTGCCAAAAATCAGTCTCATCCCATTTCAGCACAGATTTGCTCAGGATGCAGAACTGTTCTGAAATAATAGTTTTTATACATGCTGGAGGCATATGATGAATATATTTTGACCTGTACTTAGACATAAGATTATCATCTTCAGCTCTGGACAATAAAGATACAAAGACCTTTCTTTCAATACAATCAATATTCTCTACAGGACAGATTTCCAGTGAAGGCCCTTTGAAAAAGAAGTTCAAATTTATCTTTGCCCTTGAAAGACCAAAGACCTGGTTTTCCACAGGCATGCTGATGGCAAAAATAAAACAGGTAGGAAAGTTCTGCTATAATGATCAAGATGAGTCTTTCCTTTCAAACTCTCTAGGCTTTCAATTAAAAAGAAATTCTGTAGCCTAGTGATATAATGGCAAGAAATTGTGGCATATTTACCTGTCTAACTGAAACTTCAAACCTTAGAAAGCACAAAGTGTGCTGAAAGGTCAGGACAAGCAACTGCCATCTTCTTTCCCTTAATATTCACTGCAGTTATTCCTCTTCCAGTTGCAGTAACAGAGCTATTAGTGGTTAAAAAATAATCATCATTTTTGATTGATCTGTGTAGGTTATTTGGTTGCATGGTTTAGGTCAGCAGTGGCCAGGGCTTTCCTAATGGCATGAGCTTATTTCCAGTTAGCTTCCCTTCTGCTCCTTTGGGTGGTGGTCACGGTGTAAGAAAATAGACACCAGGACATGTAAGACTCTGCCTGGGAGTCTCTTTGTGTTAAAGAATTCCTAATTTTATCTTTTATCAATTTGGTTTTGTTTAACCTTAATATACAACATATCTCATCTAAATTTTCCTTGATCTAAAGAGTTTATCCCAATAGGTTGTGTGGTCCTCAAACCTGTTGGGCAATATTTTATGAAAGACCATACCAGATCCTGTTCAGCATCCAAAACATTCTTTGGGATCCAGTATAGGACTGCAGAGAGAACTTCTCAAAATCCTCATAACTTATGACTATAGAGCAATTAATTAGTGATGTTATCCCAGATTTCAACACAATCCCATTTCCAGAAAGCCACTATGTCCAGTAACACATAAAGACATTCCAGACAATGGTGCTAAATTAAATTACAGCACTGTCTGCTCACCTTGTTATTTTGATGTCAAGTGTGATGTGGCAAAAGAAACCCAGAAGGAAGAAGACAACACAACTTTGGTATGAATGGAACTGAACACTCACAGAGAAAGACAGTGCTGGAAACAACCTGGTTCCAATGAACAAAGAATAACTCAGTACTCAAGCTTCACTAAATGGATGAAGATCAATATAAATTTTGAATTTCTAAAGATCATATGATGTGTTAAAGAGTTACAGAGAAGTTTAAATGATATTTTAATATAAATTTCTTACAGATGCTGTCAATAAAAAAATAGAACTGTATGGACTTTTGTAGTCCCTGTTTCCTTACGATTTGATAAAATTCTTTAAAATACAGTTTTCAGAATCCAGTCCACTGACTTTGACTGTCTTTTATGCAATATACTGGCTTACACTTGTTAAGGACTGGATGCTTACATGAATCCAAATGAATATCTTTACAGTCATCGCTATGCATCTCAATGTAGTTCTAAAATGCTAATGCACAAAGGAATTCCTACATTTCCCACTGGTGATTTCTGCCAGTTTCCTGTTTTTCATTTGATTGGCTCCAGAAAGCACGAGGTGAAAACATTATTTCAAATTAAGAACACATTATAGTTCCAGAGTTGCAGCTAATCCAGAGCAAGACACGGTACTAACTTGCCCAGATAACGAAATCAATTCTCAGGGTCATTCTGTTGGATGAACAAGAAAGACAATCCTTTAAAAGCCCTTGGAAGTGCACTTAGTGGTAGATGAGGCATGAAACACTTTTTGACAGCATGCCTCATTCAGCATATAAAACATTAGCAGAGGATCAAACTTCTTTACTGATCATTCTGGGATGTAGTTTAGTCTAACGAGGGGGTGATTACTCTGACAGCAAAGTTAAACACACATCACGATACCTTCCCAAGGCATTGGAAGCAGGTTTGGATGTTCATATTGCTGACAATGTCTGGAGCCATCTTCTGGAGAACTGCAGCAAGCCCAGAAGAATCCATCCCTCACAGACACACTGATGAGTACAGAGAAATATTACCATTTTTCTCTTGCTACTGCACTTTTTCCTACATGAAGGAAGCACGGGGAGGGGGTGGTAGAAGAGCATGAAGTGCCAGAGACAATCTTCAGGCTGAGTGATTGCACAGGGAGGAGCAGCAGAGAGCCCATGACCACCACAAGCTGTAGCCCATCTTTTTTCTTACATTATCCTCCAGCCCAGATGTCCCAGGAAAAAGCAGCACTGCGGCTTCCCACAGGCTCTCCTGCTTTCTGCCCTTGCTGACATTTCTCCCCGCACAAGTGTAATTGTTCAGCTTAAAGCTTTAGCATATTACATAAATCAACAGTTATTACAAAATTAAATAGACTCCTTGTATTCATGTTTTCTGGGCTGAAACTTCTGCTTTGGAAGAAAGACATTTCATTGAGATTAAACACAAATCTATTTTGTATGACTCAATTTTTTACTCTCAAGGATCTGTTTACCCCACTACTTATGCATGTCAGTAGAACAGTTGAAAATGATGGATTACATTTCTTAAATCATGGCTACTACATACTGTAGAACAGAAAACATGTCTTTCAATGTTTGCTTTTTTACAAAAAAGCAGCAGTTGAACAGAAACATGCAGCCTCAGAATAGTGCATAGTCCCTTCATATCATTTGCTTAATTTACAGGAAGTACACCAAAATTTAAAAGCATAAACATGGATCATCTTGACTTTATTTACACAGCTCATTAAAATCAGAATATAAGGAATGTATATAACAACATATAAATACTATAATAAACAATACTACTTTTGGAATCTTTTATTTTAAAAACTAGGCTTATTTTTAAAGGTGACTGTACTAAAGGAGCCAACCAACGAATGCCTTTTCCTTGGGCAAGTTCTGTTAAATACTTTTTTGGTTTCTTGGACAAGGGCTGATGGCTTATCTCCTTGTCTTATGCTAACATAAAACCTACAGCCCAAGAGAGAATACCTGAAGGAGCTCATTATTACTTTTTTTAGTATCTTTACGATACATTTTTGCAGAACATTCTCAAATTAGTGCCATCCCTAGCTTAGAAAGACATAAACTGACTCTTAGAGGGCTGGAGGGATGTTGGGAGGCAAAGCTGAGTGGTGCAGACACCCCAACAGAGAACAGGCTGTGAAACCACAGCCTACAGCTCCCTCGCATTAAGTAACATGGTTGCAAAAGATACATAAATTCACTCATGAAGTACAGTTTCACATGATAAACAACCAGGGGAGGTTTGGTTTTAAATATCAGTCTTCAAGGAACAGAAGCAAAATAATTCATAGTTGGAAAAACCCATTTCCTCACCTGCATTTCACCTCTCAGCTGTACAGTCATGTGCCCCAAGGCTTCCATTTTATTTTTCTTATTTTTTTCCTTCAATATCCTGACATTAGGGAATAAGGAAACGACCAAAGCATTGGAGAATAGAGTTCCACAGAGGCTATTTTGCCTTGCTGAGAAGCATATTTCTAAACTCTAACTGGATTTTTATAAGAATATTACAGAGGAATGTTGTTTCCAGCTACTGTAACGTGTATGTTATGATAAATGGATATTTTCTGCATATTCATCAGACTTCTTTCTCCCCAATTAAGGGAAGGAAATTTTAGTAATGTTGCTTCCTTTTGTAAGAAACTACATTTCTTTTCCTCTCATTAACTCTCACTGTGATACAAATATTAAAGATTCATTTCTTTTACTCTGCTTCTGCAAAACACCACATTTATAAAGATACCGTAAGTTATATATAGTGATGGGATAACTTATTGCACTGTAATTTCACTTTTGAGGGAGGAAAGCACTATCTGCCCAATTTCAATTCTAAATCTAGAGAATACTAGCTAGCCCCTTGTTTTGAATAACAGCTTTTTATTAAAAGAAATTAATTGTTGTGAGGTGTAGAGCTTTCTGCTCAGGGCATAAGTCATTCTCTGGCTGAGGTGAGATCAAATAAAATTTTATCCTAATTATCCCATAAATACATATAGTTACATTTCTGTTTGCATCTTTTACCACGCTTTTAACAAGGCAGTAATTCTAGTGGTCTGTGTAAATATACTTTGTTAAATTTAAGCAGTCTTTCACAGCGTAAGCTGTTCAATTTTGACAGCCTAAGGCTTATTTTGTTTACAGTTTAAAATGAAAAACCCATCCAGAAAAAAGGTGAATAGATATGAGGCTGGTGAGCCATCAGCATGAAGCCAGGTCAGCCTTCTCATTGCTCATCTTGCACCTTGTCAAGATGCACACACAAAAGCAGCAGTTAATTCATCACAAATGCATCAAGAGAAGGAATTCCTGCTTAAAAGGACTCGAACATATAATCTAATGGAGAAATGTCCATCTGCATCCTAAACTCTGTGATAACCTCTTTACATTGACACCTAAGGCTTTCCTTGATAAAGGAGCATAGACAAGAAATGCTGGTCATACGTAACAGCTCAAGTAGAAGTTGGGGAAGAGAATACAAGCAGCAGGACATCCCCTTCCCAGAAAATGCACATGTAACACAGCAGAGACCCCATACGTATTTTGCCTTTTTTTTTTTTCTTTTGTGGAAGAGAGAGTGAGATTTCCTTAGCTATCAAGGTGATGTATGAGATAATCTGATCCACCTTTAAGTTACTGCTGTTCAGACAGAAGGCACTCCTAAGAATCCTTCATTTTCTTAGTCTTCTCCCTACATTTATTTTCCATTCCATCTGTAACATTCAGTAAACACAGCAGCTGTCTGCAATCCATCTAATCTGCAACACAGACTTTTCACTCTGAAACATTCAGTGCATGTGTTTTGAAAAACAAGTCATGTAATATTCTACATTATTTAAAAGCTTTCATCATTCTTTGAAGGCTACTGTAAACAGTAGCTGCAGGGGAGTTCATTTAAATACATTCACTTTGAACTGCAAATTGTGTACGGTAGAAAACAGAATGACACATACAATTTTACCTTTTTTCCTGCTAACTGTTGTTTACAAATGTTATAAAATCTGTTTTAAAATTTAAGGGTATGTCAAGTTTCAGGCAGTTAATTATCAGTGTTGGAATGACTCTTACAGGCTCCTAACACTTGATGGGCCTTGGGGGGGAATTAAATGGCATTGGGATTAGGTAAAAAGCATGCTTCTCACCAAAATACACAAACTCACAAGAAATCAGCCACTGAGGTCAGGAGCTGTACCCACTGATAAGCACAGACAGGTGGAAAATGTGGAATATCCCTGGCAGCCAAATACTCCTGATTTCTTTGTAAACCACTGGCATTAGCTTCAGAAAATACAGCAAGAGTTGAGCCAGCCATGTCAGTGAGCCCTCTCTTGTGCTCATAAACTCATCACAGCCATTTCATCTCTTGCTCTACGTGAGCATTTGGGGAGGGTTGATGTAGCACAAATTGAATACAAGAGGACATTTGTGGTGCAGTGCTGGTACTCCAGCATTTGGGAACAATTAAGTGTACAGCACCCTGGGACCAATGCTCCAAGCACCATCCACGGGACCACACTGGAAACATCTACAGAGTAAAATAATATTTTCTACTAATAATAAAGTTCAAAGGTGAAAGTGATAATGTTTTATAGATCTTGCCAGCTTCCAGGACCCCAACCTTTTTGTTAATGTCATTATCACAACAATAAAGCTGGTTCGCTGCATTGCAAGAGCATTCCAAAAATGATTAAGATTAGTTCTCTTTGCTACAGGCAAAATCACTTTTTGATGTTTAATATGTAAATGTCATTAACTGCCACACAGTAATTGCACATTAAGTTAAACGCTACTCCACAGTTTTAGATTAAACAACACACTTTGATATACTTATCAGCAATAGAGCATGCTCAAAATGAAGAGCTCCCACACGACTGCCAAATGAATGGTTTACTGTGGAGAAAGGATTAGCGCAGGAGGGAAAAGTGTAAGATTTATGCACAAGCAAGCCCTTCCAGAGCCAGGTCACCACCAGTGCCACCACAGCCCATACAGCAGCTGGTGCAGCTCAGGTGAGCCAAGGTACTTTCACCTCCAGAGTCACACCGTGCTTGACAGTAACCTGGGTAACCCTGGCCTGAGCGTGTTCTGCCTCGACAGCAAAAAAAAGTGTGACTTGTACAGAGGGCTGGGAGCCTTGTAAATGCACCCTCTGGCTGGGACACAAAGGGGGACACTGGGCAAACAGGAGAGCAGGGTGAAGTGCCTAGGCAAGGCTTGATGGACTTGTGCACACCAGGCTGCCAGGCACCTTCCTTGAAGCATTTGCTGTGTGACACAGCACTGCCTTTGTTCCTCACCTGGCTGCTGCCTGCAGAACCAGGATTGTTCAATAAAACAGGGGTACAAAGCTGTATGGCTTCACAGCTAACTCTTGGTCAAACTCAAACATGTCTCTCCCTTTCTGAAAGGCAGCGTAAGGCTCAAGTTTCATTAAGGACCTTGGCCTTACTGTTATAACACTTGAGAGAAAAAGGACAGGTGAGATAAGCAGCTACAGCTGCACCATGGCCTTGAGGCAGCAGTGCCACCACAGGCCAGCCTGACTCCTCACCTTGAGGAGCCACAAAGGTGGTGCTGTAAACATACTTAAAATTTTAGTTTGGAGACAAGAAATCAAAGGTAAAAATCTAACTTTTAGCAAGCAGAATTGGAAAGTAAAGTATTCTGCCTTGAACTTGTAGCCTACAGTTCCTTGAGACACTTGAAGCTTCTTATTTTAAAGAGAAACAGCTGGAAATTCAACAAACTTTTTCTTTCATATCTCCTTCTTTACCAGACGGATGCTTTTAATCCGAAATAAGAAATTTTCCCCCCCAACCTAAAATGCCTCAAAATCTGGTTTGAAATTAGAAAATTAGATAGCCTTTGTTTAGATCAAAAGAATATATTACAGTAGATAGTAGTAGATATTATTGCCCAATACGTCTACTATTTGTTTGGGTTAGTTCTACTCCCCTCTCTTTCTGACATTGTAGTGGTGCTCTCAGCAGTGCAGACCAACTTCCAAGCACGGAATAGTTACAGAAACAATCCAGCAAAAGAAGCCCCAAACTTTCCTCATATAAAAAAGTGTCAAAGGAATTGGGCTCTGTGCTACCCCTTTGACACAAATCCTGAGAGCTAATTTCACTGGTTTCCTTCGAAAATCTCAGCTGCACAGTTCCTGCACAGGAACAGATTTTTTCAGTTGTTTGTTACATGTACACACTCCATTGTTTTGTGAATGTATGCGTGCAGGGAAACAGCGCTGAATATGAAAACGCATCAATACTGATTTTAAACAACATTTTGGCAACAACAGCTTCAGTAGTGTCCTTGGATGACAACTCTGCACAGATAACTGGTTTGTATGCATCAATAATTACATCATTGTGCCAGTTTTTTAGGATTTTTTTTCTGCCAAATGTGAAGTGTTTCAACAACACTGTTCAGACACATCAGAAACCATTAATGCAGTAAGTGACTTTCAGTCTAGATTCCAACCACGGATTATCATGTTCATTTTTTTTTCATATCTCTGGCTTTAATTTATGCACAGGCCAGTAGTATTAACCCTAAATGGAGGATTTACGGGTTTCATTGTTACTTACGTAGCTGCATTTGCATCCTGGCTGCCTGAGCCAAGAGGGCAGGGTCTGGTCAAAGGTGCCCCAGCTGGAGCCCCGCCTCTCCAACCATGCTCAGTTGGCTGCTTCTGGGGCTGCACGTGTGCTACAGGAATGCCTCAGCCAGCCCAGAGTCGCAGACCACTGAGTAACCACACTGCACTTATTTCTGCCCAGTTAAACAAATACCAGCTATTCTGCATCCTCAGCTTCTGTCCCCTGCAGGAGTTTCATGTGCTGCCACCTCTCCACTTCAGGCAGCAGCCTATAGAATGTGTCTAGCACTGAACAGGAGAGGAAAGAATGGTATCACCTAATAATAATCTAGGTTTTCAGCTCTAAAATACACTATTATTGCCAACACATCTGTCTTTTATTTCACATTAGCATTTCATGCTCACAACTGTACAGAAAATTGTAAATATGTCAAGAGGATGCCAAAGGCTCAAAATGCAGAGGAAAACTTAGGAGCTGAGAATAGACAGCGAGAAATGTCCTTCCCTAACCATAAAACCTAAATTTTCTTTCATCCATAATCTGACAGGAGGAAGGTTTCCATTTGCCTGGGTAAGAGCACTGGGGGATGGAAGGATATTAGCCCTTCACATCTTCAGTGAGGATCTTAAATATCTGTTCTGTGCAGGTGCAGAAATTGAAGCAATTGCACACAGCTCACTTGGCTGCAGCGTTGTGTCAAAAAGTCCTGTCTACACTAACTGTGGAATAGTGGTCACAGAAGTGTGATTACAGAAAACAGAGACCTACACAAAGAGCAAGATCAGGAAATACAGGGCCAATCCGAGCAGATTCCTACCCAAAAAAACCTTGGCTCACTATTGAATACAATCAAAATACAGTTTTTTTAACAAGAACTTTTTTTTCCTGATAGAAATGTAATCCTGAATGAATCTTTAATCCGCAAGTCAAACCAGAGCAGAGCAATCTGCATTTGCAGGCCAAGCCTCCACTCAGTGAGGTTCCCCAGAATCAGAATTCTGCTGCTGTCAGTATATTCAAACCAATGCCAGCTGCAGAGGTGTACAAAGGATCTGCATTAAGGGTGTTTCATTTATTATTTTAATTGAATCACTTGGGATAGTTTAGCAATATTTTTATTTGCTTAACTCAAACACAAATTACCATTATAAACCCTGAAAAGTTCACAGCAGATCATTCACCCACAAACTAGCTGGCAAGAACATCACTTTACACTATTCATAGATCAGCATAGACTTACCCTCTGCTCTTCACAGGGACAACCTTCTCTGAAGTGCCAGCAGCACTGATATTTATATATGTATTTCTAAATCATTCCTGCCTTTCTGAACCGAGGGCAAAATATATTCTAATTAAAGTGATGCTGTTGGGTTGAAGTAATACACACTAAGTGCCCAGTCATGAGTTTGTAAAACAGGAAACAGGAATGTAACCTTGGTCACCAGCACCTGCTAAAGCATTCCCACTCACAGGAAAGCAAGCAGTGACACATCCAGCCACATTCCCAAGCCTGGTTCCGCCTGGCACAGCTTTCAGGAAAATGATGCTTCAGTATGGCAGCCCTCAATTTTAGAACCTTCAATTTGCAACCTTAACTTCCCTCCACAGTAATCTTTCTCTGGAATACGTGATATTGCACAAATAAAAATAGAGCCACAAGAGTACAGTAACATATTTACTACATTTCTTTACTGACTTTCAAAAGTCCTCAGGAAAACCCTGGGAACCTGCCTCTCACGTATCTTACACAAAAACTCTAAGGAAAATGCTTTCTTTAGAAGAAGCTTATAACTGTTTTCATGTTTCCTTTCCAAGAGGAGGATTTTTTGGGGCTCAAACAATGGCTGGTGTTGAATCAAAAATATTTTAATGAAAGAAACAACAGCTACACATTATTTTTCTACTCTGTCACCAACTCTAAAAAGTTCTCTTATTTGCACTCCGTGTAAAGCATCCTGCTTTCAATGGGATTCTGTAGCTGCAAATAATCTCTGCCTCATGCTTCAGGTCAGTGCCACAGGATAAATGTGCCACAACCTGGGTAAGTCCCTGCACTCTTTGTTTCAATTTGTCCCAGGTTTCTGAATTTTTCCTTGCTGACGTCAAAAAGTTTGGGACTCTGTCTTTAGAATAATTGCTCTTTAGATAAATTTATTTGCAACAAATACCTTCTGGAATATTTCAAATGAAGGGATGAGTCTTCAGCAGTGACGAGTTCTATTTCACACCTTCTTTGTGATTTTAGCACTCTGAGGAGCTGCAAACACTGTCCAAAACATGCCCAGATGTACATCAGCTCTTCAACAATTACACGTGACTCAATACTCAAATCTTTCAAGTCTTTCCCAAATCTTTGATTTCTGAATTTCAAGATTACTCCAGTAAGTGGAAAAGAACCCAACCCTAACTTTCCATTCTATTTAGGTCTATAATACCCTGAAAGCTAAATAAATCATTGAAAACAGCCAAGTGCATGTTTTATGATTTGCAACCAGCAATTGCTTTTTTTGGCAAAATACTAAGTGAAGTATTTCCTACAGGAGATATTCTACAAGAGTTACATAAAATATCTTGCCTGAATAGAAAACCTGGCATCTTACGTATACATTAAACATTTGCAAGGATTTGGACAATTTATACCCCAGATAAAAATGATCAATACTTACAAGCCCTCCTGGACCCCCCAGATGGTTCCATGGGCCTGTTGGTGAGCAAGGCTGCCCATGGAACAGAAGTTCTGGCATCTCGAGCTGCTTTAACTCTGCTGCTAAAGTGTTTGATGAAAGAAAAACACTCTGCTGTGCTTTCATACAGCTTCCATGCCTAGACAGAGCTTCTAAATTGGTCTCTGTCAGGGTTTGTTTTATTAAGACATATTTCAGAGGTTGAGAGATTTTTCATAACAACTCCTAACTTTAAAAACAGGAACATCCAAAGCCTTTTTCCTAATTTGATTTCTAACAGAAATTGTGTATCAGAGCCATTACATTCATTATTAAATAATCTGAGCATGCATCCCCTGGTTCTCTCTACTGCATAGCCAAATTATAAATTAGAGTGCCTAAGCATACATGCTATTAACTATTCAACCACTGAAATCCAAAGTCATGGGGTTGACTGCAAAATAACTTAATTAAATGAATGCAAATATCATCTGAAGAGTCATGAACTCTACTGCCCCAGAACTTCAACCAATCCTCCTACAACAGCAGACAGAAAGTATTAGAAATCAGTCTGTGAGCAGTGATATGGTACAGGCTGATTTCCAGTGTCTCACTTCATATATATTCTCTCATGTCAAATAAAGCAACTTTCCATTATTGGTTTCAGTGGAGGCACTTATGGTCTATCTCCCATCTCACAAAATAAATAAACTAGAATAAAAAACCCAAAATAAACGTATTTCTCCTGAGCTCTCTAGGCCCTTCCAAAACAGCTAAAATTGGCCAACGTACTCAAAGGTATGGGGTGAAAAGGATAAGGAAGAAAAGCAGGTGCAGAGAAAGACCTTTGATAAACCAGGGCTAAAATACTTATTTCAAAATTGATTTCCAATCTATCACACGTCTGAGAATAAACTTGCTTGTTTATATAAACCACACTGGACAACTCTTCAAAACAGAGTGAGGGTGAGAGCTCTTTATGTGTGCCCTGGTGGCCTTTCCTGTTTCCTTCCTATTTCTACTGTTTCCATTCTGAGTAGGAATGGTAAAAGCCATTTCCATTGAACCTGGGACCCCACCTGTCTTAGTGGGTTTCGGTACAGGTGGTTGCCTCCTGCAGTTCCTGAGATATCCTTGGAATGCAAACTAAGCAATCTGAGTATCATGACAGCTGCCTATATTTGTTGGACCTTGAAAAATAATTCTGAGAAACGTGACCTGTTGTATTCATATGAACATACAAGAATTAGTCAGGAATACTTTAAATAGCAACATTTTTAATTATGCCCCCCTGCATGAAAACAAGCAAAAATAGTAAGTGGAAGATCTGAAAAAAAGGAAATACTATCCCCTTATTCCCCAATGGAAAAGAACCTTTAAATTAAGACTCATACAGGACCATGTGAGAACATGGAACAACATTTGCATCTCTGCATCCCGAAGCTCAATCCATACAGCCCGTGGGGAATGCAAGGCTTCACCACTTTTATCTTCCACTAAGTGAAGTGTAGGATTGCTGATGTGGTTTGCAGCAGAGGCTGGAAGATTGCCCTCTCCCCAGTCCATCAGCCTTCTGCTCACAGATTTTCACTCCTTTCAGCCACGAGACTCACAGTTATACTTCCAGCACTGGAAGAACTGGTATCTGCAGGGTTTCATTTTTGCCCAGCAAAGGCACCAGTACTGTCTGTTCCAAGTGGGCTCAGTCTTACTGCCACAAATCTTGGGAACAAACCTGTTCCTGTTCAGCAGAGTACTTCAAGTTGTTTAACCAGATCACTTAAAACTCTCCTTTTCTGAGAATAACTCAGTGCAAATGTTTAATCATCAGACTTCAGACTTGCTACTCCATGATTAAATTTTTACATTTTCCTGCTTTTCCATAAAACTGAAAAGCAAGAACAAAACAAGTGCCTCAAAGGGTAAGCCAAAAATATGAAGAAAAAAACCTCCAAACCCTAACAAGCCCAAAACACTTTAAATCCCTAAAGCAGTTGTAATTTACACTATAAAGCAATAAAAATAAAATCATCCGATAGCAAATAATGAACCCTAAATATTTGTAAATGATAGGATCATTTTTAAACGTACTGTTCAGTTTTGGTAAGTGCTGATTTTTAATCCCTGACCAAAGTAATTGAAAGAGGAATTTCTACCGTCCAACGTGAATTTTTCTCTTCTAGGAAATTCATAATTTCATATGAATGATAACAAACACTGCTTTCTCTGTTCTTACCTGTAGCATATTTTTTAAGAAGTATTGCTTTTTTTACTACCTCATTTATTCCAAGTATTGGTTCAGTAAACACGGTGAAGAATTATTAACAAATAATTCAAATTTAAACAAAATCACCGTAGAGTATTAAATTCTATAGCTGACTGTTTACCTTTTTCAGAGTCCCTTTCCATGGAAAAGTGAATTTCACTGGGCAGAATTTGTGTATTTCTGCAGAAAATTACATTACTTAAGGGTGAAGACACGCAGGGACATTCATATCTTTGAACAATTTCTAACAGCTGCTGACACTTTTTACCCACCACATGATTCAATATCACTGCTTAAAACTAAAAAACTTAATTTAAAAAGGAAAGTGCTGGGGAATCCATGATAAACAACAGCAAACTACCTTCCACCATTCCAAATATCAACAACCTGACTGGCACACACAAGGACACCTTACTTTGGAGCATATTTTCTTTTTTTTTTCCGGCCACATTTACAGGAATTTTTCACCTTTTCTACTCCCCTTTTCAAACTCTCTTCTAAGGATATGGTGAGATTAGCACAGTACATTTTAAACAAAGGAGAAATAATTACTCAATCCCTAATAAACTACTCACTTATTTCTGGTTTTTTAGTAGGCAGGACATCTGTGATATGAATTTCTCCTCCTTTTTCAGCAATAACTGTATTACCCCAACAAGAGAAGTTTAAAATGAAAGTACAGCTCCAAAACCTTGAACAACTAACCAACAGACTGAGTGCAGACTAAATTCAAGTCACTGTATTTCCAAGAGCAATTAAAAAATCTAACATTTCCCTCTTCAGTTGCCATATGAAATAGAACTGTGTGAATCACAACCATGATTGACTTCCTGTGATGTGATTCCCCAAGCCACTGGCACAGCAATACTTTGTTGTTCACTAATGTGTTCAGTATTGTCCTTGCTGCAAAGAGCTGGTGGAGGGAGGGTTCTCCACTCACTGAACCCAATTGCTTAAGCAGCAGGAAAGCAATGAAAGAAAACCTACAAAACTTGAAAATGTAAATGGCATTAAAATGTTGTTAACCCATTTGGAGAAATGAAATGTGAAACCTCTATGATGCAAGTTACAAGAGGATACAGTAAACCAGAATCACAGAATTGCTAACGTGTCAGAATTCCTTGTGCCAAGAAATTCAAGGTAAACAAGCCTTCTCCTTTGTGTTTACAATGGGTGATAATATCTGTAAAATTTGTGAAGACTAAGATCTCAAAGAGGAGATCAAACCAGGTTTTGAAAATAGTTGCAGAAGCTCTATCAACACTGGAATAAATAACCTGGAAAAGGAAGCTATTGAGCTGGTGGCAACAGTAGCTCCAAAATAGGACTTGGCTGAAAGATCTGAAAACCTTTTGTCGGGCTCTTCTGCTTGAAATTACGTTGTGTGCTCTTCTCAAACATTAATTCTTTGTTGTCTCCCATCAACTGATTCCTACTCAACTTCCTTCAGCACTTTTCTGCCATTCTCCCAGCTCCAGGCCCTATACTCAGCTCTCCTTGGGTATTGCTGCTTTCCATTTCTACTACCTCCTCTGAACTAGTTTTTCAGCTATTTCACTTTCTTGCTTTGCCCACCCCACCCACCATCTGCTCCACTCCAGTCCCCTTTCAGCTTCTCTCTCCATTTGTCAGCTGTTCTCTCTTCATTCCCTTGGCTGTTTTCATCCTTCTTTCAACTCCCACAAGCTTTCTGAATTTCCCCTTACCTGCTCTGTTATCCTGTTTTATTCACTGCTTTCCTCTATATTACACCTCCTTCTTCCTGCAGCATTTCATTCTATAACAGCAGGAGCATTCCCTTTGGATTCTGCACACACAATATTTTAATTATACAATTATTTCTCCTTTCTGATTCCAATCTTTTTACTTCTTTCTGCTGCTTAGTACTTTTCCCTTTTAACTATTTGTTGCATTTATTTTGTGGAGACAAATGGATGCGAGCAGAGAAGAAATACAAGATGACAAAAAATCAAGTGACTTCAAAGTTGATATTGTAAAAAGATGAAAAAAAACCCCATAGTCTGACAGAAAAAGGGAGGGGTTTCTGTATTTTTCATAACATCAGTGAAAGAGAGGTTTGGAACAGATGGCAGAAGACTATAATGCATACTTGCCATTAAAGACTGAAGAATATTGATGTTATCTATGACAGATATTTATCAAACATATTCTTAACAAGCAACAAAGGGATTTTTATAACCTCCATAGTTAGCCTGCTGTAGTGCTTTCATGCTCTTACTCTTTCCAAAAACTATACAATCTAAGGTATTTGCCTGCATCCATAATGACCTTGACTTCACAAATACTACACACAGTCTCACAGCTGCTTTAAAAAAAATTTGTCAAGGTCGTTATTCAAAACGGTCTTATTAAGTTTTTGGAAACACATTTTTAAGCCATTATGGAGAAGCTTCCTCAGATGACATTACATCCACTGATAAAAGCACTGGCATATTCCAGAACTATCTGCCCCATCATAAATGTTTGTTGGCTGGTACTATTGTCACTGAGTGATAAGTTGTCATGTCTCCTTTTTCCAGCACAGAGCCAGCAGTTCCACTCTGACTCCTCACAGGGTGAGTTTTGTTCATTACAGCTTTGGTTTAAAAGTGCAGGGGCTGCAGAGAGCTGTAAAACTGGGTAATGTTCATCCCTCACATCAGACGTGGGCAGGAAGGTCCCTGTTCCCTGCCCAGGAGCTGCTTTAGGCACTCTCAGGGTTTGGTACTCGGCTTTGGTGGCAGCAGCTGCTCTCCACCTCCCTGCTGGACAGGGGCACGGAGCAAAGAGCTGCTGAGGAGCCCCAGTGTCCTGCCTTCTCCAACTTTCTGACTAAACAAACTTGCTTCACTTAATCTCGGTCACAGGTCATCATTTCCATTTTGCTCTCCTTTGAAATTTGTCAGCATGTTTGACATCACCGTGTCAGACACCATCAGCATGATGTCCAAGTCTGAGCAATGTTTCTGCCTCATTAGCTCCAAATAGCACAGATTAATTACCTCCTGTTTCTTACACATAAAACCCTTGCTAACACATCCTGAAGTGACATGTGGCTTGATCTCTTGACAAACTGGCACAGTCAGCCCACAATCCAAAAGATCAGAGTCTGCTGACAGGACCAGCACAGAAGGAAGGACAACAGGAGAAGTTACACCAGCTACACAGAATCTCAAGAAAAGCTTGTAACTCCAAGAAGTGCAATAACACTAGTTTCAATTCTTTAAAAATCAATATTTTTCATTTCTCAAATGGTAATAACTATCACAGAATCAATTACTAGGATTATTATTTCTGACCAAACGTGCATTCATCAAAATGTGAGCAATAAATGCAAACTGAAAAACGTCACCTTTATCTGTAATTTGTTGGAAGATTTGGTATTTGGTTATTACTTCATCTTATTAATAGATAACCTATTACATGAAATATATTAGTCTGACTTTAATAATTATACTGAACAGGACATAATCTGGAATATCTTTTTAAATCTGGGAACAAAAACTTATTTTGCCTTTTCAGAATTCTTCATAACTCCCTCTTCAAAGGCCATCTATATTCTTCATTTCTAATTTGAGAATATAACACATTTCAAGTTCTTTGACTTTCTAAAACAACAACTCTACAGAAAAATAATAAACGCAAAGATCATGAATACTTGTAGCGCTTCTAATGTTCAGCTATGGAATGGCAAATTTTTTGTTGCCAGAAAAAGAAAATACAATGAATAGATAAAATATTCTTGCATATACTTCAAACAGAGATTAGCAGAGATTCAATAATAAAAAGGAAGTAGAAGTCGAAGCGTCAGATGAAATAAAAATAACTGTGTTGAGCCCTAAAAAAGAAGCGCTAAAAAAATCTGATGAGTTTTGACATACAAACTTAATTACACTCAGATTTTTTTTTTAATAGCTAAATGTGGATACAGGGGTCTATTTTTAAAGATCAATTCATTTTCAGAATCAGAAAGATCCTGACATCCTCCTGACAGCCCCAGAGCTCTCTGCTACTCCCAAAATCACGCTTCTCTGTCTTCTTTCTCAAGGTACATAAAGAACCCAACTGAAGATCATGCAAGTTTTCCATCACTTTAGCATCTATCCCAAATGGATACAATTTCCTTTGATCCACATCACAGACAACATGGATGGATTCCTTTAATGCTTTTCTTTTTCAATGTAAGGTTGATATCGGGTATTTTCCTGAATAGTGACATCCAGAAATGAAAATAGATGTGTACAAATTAAAGGTGTGAACTTACATAAGCAATGGGCAATGATACCTTTTGATATTCTTTTTCAAGCAAAAGTATAAATTAAGTTCTACAGTACTTAAGTTTTCATGTTTGTCTTATTCTGCTCATGACATGCCTGCTTCAAACAAAAATGACAATCTATGGAATTTTTCAATTAAAATCCTGAGACTACCTTCACCAGTAGCGTTTCTCATTAAAATGACAGCTCTTTCAAGACATCCTTTCATTCTGAGCCTCCATGTCTTACATTCCTAAAGTCAACAGCAATGGAAAATATCAAAACAGGATGAGAAGCATGAAAGTAGCTTTTAAGGCTGAAAATGTCTACAGAAATGATTTGCACACATGAACAACTCAGAAGTTCCAAAGTCAGTACAGAAGATTTCCTCTAAAAAAAGCACACTGTATTGAAAGGGTTCCGGGAAAGTCTTCTGAAGATTGCTGACAATGTATGGTCCCAGACCAAGTTCTACATCCCTGGAAAATAATCTCCTAAGCTCTACCCATGAACTGTCTCTCCTGTAAAGAGGACAAGAACAGCACAACAGACCAAGCCTGTGGTGTGTAACTGCCCTGGACGTTCTGCTAGCTGGGGCAGCCAGCACCTGCTGTGAGCCACCAGTGACCCCTGCAAGGGCACAAGGCCCAATGACCTTGGCAAGGGAAGGTTGAGGGGCTCAGGAAGCTCAGAAGGAAATGTAGGAACTGACCACAGCTGTCATAACAACAACAACCAAGCCCTTGTACAATAGTTGTGGTTTTGATGGAAGTCTTGAGAAAGCAGGTGAGATGAATTCCAGCGAACTAATTTCTGTTCTCTTCTATTAACTCTAGGGCAAGAGGGAGTTAGAATCACTAAAAACACTTTCAAGTGTTTGTGTGGCTGCTCCTCAAGGTGTGCATTTCTCCTTATTTCTCTTTATAAAATCTTGGATTTCCATGGTGGCCTGGAAGAGCATGTGAATTACTAATTAACAAAAAAAAAAAAACCACAATCAGATCAGTACTAATGACTGCAACAACTAATGCTGCCAGTGCAATTTCTCACACCCAATTTTCATTCAATATGCATTAAAAGTCACTGTCACCTCTGAGCAACAGTGTAATGAATCATCATCAGGATTTATAACAAATTTCACAATTTGGCAATCAAAAGTGAGACTGCAGAAACATAACCTTTTATCATTCTTGGGAAAATGTGTCAGTGGTAGTGGAGAGGTCAGTGATGACATTACAGACTGCAGCATGTGTGCTAAGGAATGCATCCCTTAATAAAAAAAGGTAAAAAGAGCACTTCTAACACTTCTCATCCAAGATTCAGAACAGACTATGTCTCAACAACAGCACTGGAAGTTTAGAATAAGCACTACCTGTAACTACAACTTAGTACAACTTTATCGCTCAAAATGTCAAAAATGTATTTGGAAATATCCAATGGCTATTAAAGCGTTGGTTCTTTAATATTTGATCTGCTTCTTTTCCTGAAATGGGGGGAAGGAGGGAGCAGGGGAATACAGGAGAGCTTTTAAAGTCTTATTCTTTGTCTGTAAAATCCAGGGAAGCTGCTGGCTGCCCCTCTGAGCACCCCTGGTGTTTACAGAGTCCCTGGAGCCAGCACCCTCCATGAGCCCCGTTCCACTGCAGTGTCCATCTCTAACCCCAGGTCAGGAAAGCAGAGAAATGATCTCACTCCCACTGCCCTGACCACTGAGTCATAACTGCACAAAACCAATCAGGTTCAGAAGCTGAGCCAGGAAATCAAGGAGCAATCCACAGGGACAATAAAATTCAGAGTGTCACAAAGGCTCTCCCCAGACCCTCACTTTTCACCAATACTGAGGAATACATTTTTAACTCATCTTGTTTCATACAACAGCACAACAAACAATAAGTGATTCATTTAAGTACAAGCAGTCTCTAGGGTTAAAACCCCAAATACAGTTTTAATTTCCATATATCTCTTTCTTCCTTATATAAAATAATGGTATTTTTTGTACTTTATCACTGTTTATTGTATCCCTTGGTCTTATTTACTCAGTCATAAACTTTTCAGTGATGGGACCCTTCTACTCTATGGACATGTCAAATCTTATAGCAAGGTCCAAGCCTGACTGTGTTTATACAGCAATACATGTAGTTCTTAGGATCAGTAGAAATTAGTGTCCCAAGTAAACTGTGAAGTCCACAGTTCTCTGCTGTGGAGTGACTACAGTTCCACACCTGGAGAAAAAACAGAAATATTTACAAGAAGTTTGCTCTTGAAGAGGAACATCAGCAGAAGCATTCAGGAATTGTTTTGCTGTGTTGGAAGAGATTAATTTTTCTGCCTGGAACTCCAGCCACCACAGCTTTCACCATGACAAAAATCATTACACAATAAATTTTTGGGAGATTTCCAAAGTCCATTCATTCCCCAGCATTCATAGCTACTTAATCCCTTCAAGAAATGCATGCCTTTAGCTGCAGGAGACATCTGTACTGAGAAGTACAGCATACCTTTAGTCTAGACAATTAATTAAACCACCAAAAGTAATGCACAAACAGCAGGAAGCTATTTTCTATTCTTTAATAAAAAAAACATTAGTGTATGCAGAAATATTCAGTAAATTACAGCTACAACCAAGAGGGTATATTTAAAAGAAATGAGAATTTACATTAAAAAAATTATATTTCTCATGCACTCTGCTGACAATCTGCAGCATATAAATTTTAACACCTTGGGTCTCCCCGTTTTTAAAGACAAGCCAGAGGCCCGCACAGGTTCAGATTAGTCCCCTCTGTTAAACAGTTGCAGCTTGTCTTCATTGGAATATGCTGGGTTTTGTTAGAAACATTATACATGTACTGGAGCACAAAAATTGGCTCTCAACCTTATATTTTTATTCCAATTTTGTAGATGCAGATGCTAAGCACCTCCTTGACACCTTTTGCAACTGTGCTGTTAAAAACACAGGGATTTACCAGCTGCATGTCAGGGACTTTGAGTTTTCTTTCAGTCTAATCCCATATAAACAAAGCCATTAAGTTGTAATGTTGGACACCAGTATCGGATACACAACAAGAATTCAGTCACCAAACTAGAAACAAAAGGGGCAATTAATACAATCAAGAAAAAGAAAGGCCTGAAGAAGGGAGGGAGGAAGCAAAAGGTAAGAAGCTTTAGACATTCTGGGCACCACTCTAGACTGAATCTTTGTATTAGGGTTTAATAAAGCCCTAGTGTGGATTAACCCCATACACAGTAAGCCACAAACCCATATAAGCACACAGGCCCTGCCCGTGGGCTGTGTGGGCTGGACTCTGGGGATACTCAGGACAAGGGACAATCCCTCCCTGTGCAGGGCAGGACTCTCACCAATCCCCACTGCTCCAAAGCAGAGGGGCTCCCCTGGCCCATCCCTCTGTGGAGCTGCCTCTCCCAGAGGGAATCCCACCAGCCCCAGGCCTGGCACAAGGAGCTGCTCCAGCACATGAAGTCAGAGCCTTCCTGTCTCTTCTGGCCCAGGCAAGTGGAGATGCAACTTCCAAGCAAGTTCTTGATTTACTGCAAGCAACTCTGTGTTGATTTCTAAACAACAGCTGTCAGTAGCACAGTTGTAGAAAATTAAATTGATCCTATCTCTTTGTGAGCAGTAGCCATGATTTATGTTGTATTGCAAAGATTAAGTCCCTTTCTTATTTAATCAGGATTTGTCTTGTAAAGTGATTGATAAACTTGTCAAGTTATGCTGTTGATTATACACTTGAAGGACTTGTTGGATAACTTCAATGTAATGCAATTAATTATATTTTGAAGAATTTGCACTGATTCAGCCTAACGTTATGCTGCAGACTTCTACCAAAGGGCTGGCCTTACTCTGCCCCAAGGGAAAAAGAAAGTATGGGGTTTTTTTTCCACTCTTTGATATCAAAACCACCGACTTCAAAATATAACAGAGCCCCTTTTAAATGAAATAGTTCTCTGGCACTTCTAGAAAGCCCCTGCCTTATAGAAATGAATCATTAAATCATGTGTTTAAGTGGCATGTTTCCTTATTTTCAGCCTTTATTTCAAAATTTAAAAAATTCATTGCCAGATCAGCCCTAGACATTTCCTACTAAAATGTTAAGTTACATGAAATATACAATTTTGACATCTTTAGGTAATACATACAGATTTAAGTCATATTTTGCTGAATTTATTTTTCTTTAATGTAAGTTCTAACACAAGTTTTAAAACTTCAAAGAAACAGTAACATGTCACCCCAAAACTTAAGTTGAAAACTGCCACAAAACCACAATTAATCCCATTTTTGAAGATTTCAGCCTAACTAAATATACTTGGGAACGGTCCCTCACCCCAAGACTGATGACATTGCTTCAAAACAAAGCAGAAAATAACACTGGCGTGCTCTGGAAACTGCTTATGCAAACTGTCCAGCTGTGCAACATCCCACACATTCCATGAATAACAGATTGATAGATAAATAATCTGCTGACCACTTACTACTTCTAGAATCTGAAGAATTCATTACAAATTAAAAGTATGGAACTAAGCTGCCAGTCTCTCCATCAGTATAAATCAAAAAACTTAAGCTCTTCTTGAAGATGAAGATGCAGATATTTATGGTGGTCTAAGTGGACTTTCCCATGATACCTAAATAGGGTATAGTAAAATTTTGCTGAAAGAACAGCCATTGTTAATCACTTTCATATGTATTTGTCTTCTCCAGAAAGTAGTCACTGCATCTCAACAAATATTACTGAAACTAAATAAAATAATATTTCTAAATGTACACACATCCACAAATATCTTGTCACAAAAACACATTGAAGTTCCAGTCATTATTTTTAATAACCCCCTGCACAATCTGGCATTAATGCTTTATTCCAGTGCATTCTTTAATGCATGGCTTATAATTGCTTCCATTCTTTCACACCTGAAACTACCAATGCAAGAAAGGTTGAGAGTCTCCCTTCTTGTCTGAGGTGCCTTGGTGGCCACTGCCAAGAGGGAGCATGAACAAACCAAAACTTTTGGATCGAGAAGTGTCCCAAGGTACACACACTGCCCTTCTGAAGGACTGAGAACAGCTCCAGGGGAGCTCCCAAAACTCCCTTGAAGATTCCCACAGCTCAGTGCTTCCACAGCTCTGGTGCCTCCCAGCTGGAGTTGCTTGCTCCAGCCTGGATTCACTTCAAGACACGACCAGTTCCTTAAGTTTAGCTCTCAGCAGTTTCAGTACCAGTAAAAAAACATTCCATGACTCAGTAGTAACAAAGCAGATCCTCTCCTGTGTCAATGGCTAGCTTCCACTTCAGGACTCCCCTGCAAAAGTCAAGTCCTAGATTCTATGAAAAATAAAAGCTAATTAGTTGTTCCAAGCTGCATATAAAATCCTACTTTCCTCACTCTGCTCTCTGCAATTTTGCCTTCTTTCAGTCAAACCTTCAGGGTTTTCCTCCTCATTAATTACAAGAGATACATTTGAGCTCATCTATTCTTTAGTAAGATGAGGCTGTCCTTTATAACTGAGCTCCCTGGAGCCACCCAGGAAGTAGATTAGGTCTGTAATTTGCAGGAATTTCAGCATATCTTTCTTTTATTGCACAGCTTCCTAGCTACATATTGCAGTTAATGCTCCATGTAAATCTATTCCTTGAGTTTTCAGCTTGGCAGGCACATAAAAACATATAATCTTGTGCTATATTGAGGAGAGGGTGGAGGAAACTGGCATTTTATAGTGGAAGGCCAATTACAACTTTCTGAATTGGATTCCGTCAGCTTCTGCTGAGGAACAAAATATTTCTACCAGAAAGTACTTCTAAACCTTGATCACAGCAGCAACAGTACTGTCACACTAAATTTTAAAATACACTTATATTTTTACTATAACACAGTTGCATTTGTTTGCCCTAAATCTTGTGGCTTTTTCTACACCTTTCTAATATAACTGTCTTTCATTAGAAAGAGTATTTTAACAACTTTGCTGCTAATAAACAAAAAAATCAAAACAAAACAACAAAATTAGGTGCACAGACTGAAAGCAAAGTAAATAACAGGAGCAGAATTTTGAACTTCAAATAAAGTAGAGAGCATGAAAGAAATAGGTCAGGTATCACTGCGACTTGTGCCACAGCTGTTTTAAGCTGCTATTCTCACTACTCAATACATTACTCCCACCAAGGTACAGGGATTTTGGGAACCATTTGGTAAGTATGAATCTACAAAGACTGTGTTTTGGCTTCCAGACTAGGTCAATACACCTGTTTTGTTGTTCTTTTTTCAGCTCCCAACACAGGATGATATTGTTCAACTCTGCCTGGATTTCCTGCAGATAATACGAGCCTGAGCAGTCTCATCAGCATCCCTGTGCATTTGGGACCTATATAAACTGTCTGAGTTCTTTCCTGAGGTCTTTCAGGTGCTGAACAACCATTCCACAATTTTTTTCTTCAGTGAGCACTTAGCTTAGAGTAGCAATGTAGGTCAGTCCTCACTTGAGCCCAGAAGGTGTTTTCATTTCTTTATTTCCACAAAACTGCCATCTGCCAAGGCCAGCTGTAGACTTGGTTTCAATATACTATTCTCAAATGTCCTGCACTATGGGACTGCAAATATCAAAATCTCTCTTAAGTTTGTGTTCCATTTACACAACATGCAATTGTAACTGAAAATTCATCTTTACTTCCAGAATGCTTACTGGACTCTTTTTGGCCATAATGGGTGTTTTACGACCTGTAATTTTAACAGTGCAGTCACACAGATGGGATAATATTTATAAAGACTCTACTTGAGCGTGGGAACCGTTACTGCAAAACCTACTGCTGAAGTTATAAACACTGCTGGGGAAATCTGTGGTCATCAGAAAAAGCAAAAGAGGAAACTCTTAGGAAAAAAAGAAAACAGGAATCCAAAAGTAGGGCTAGCTAATAAGGACATGATACCACGTTTCTGGAGGTTGCCAGCCCAGCCAGTTTATAGCCAGAAACAAAATTGCTCCCTATTACACACAGACTCAGGAGGCCAGGTAATAAAGAGGTGACACAGCACCACTTTTCTCCCTCTTTAACATCTGTTTAACTGCTTTGTGAAGTAATTTCTGAACATAAAGTTAAAACCTATATATATGATGTCTTAGCATCAATCCAGAAAATGCACACCAAGACAGACAGTTTAAACTGAACTCCTCCTAAGTGGATTCCTCATTAAAACATCAGTGAGAGATCTTGCTCTTTTTCATAAATAAAATTATTGGGTTTTTTACATACCTGTTAAGAACAGAGACTAGAAAGAAGGAGGGTTTGATTATTGCTGAAGATCTCCTATTTCATTTAATAAAATGGATGGCAAAGGAGATTATGATGAACTCTGTGTGTGAGTATATTGGTAACCCTTATGAATTCAAGGAGTGAAAGAACAATTCTTAGCAAATAAGTGGGACAAGAGTAGCTTTGCTGGTGAATTGTCAGTGTGGAATGGATGTTTCACAGACATGTTCAAATAAGATAATATCTCCTTTTCATGGCACCACTCAAACTGTCTTCAGCTGAGCTAGTTTTGATTTACACCACAGTGTGCAGGAGCATCTGGGGACCTTGGTGTGCAGCTCATGGCTGACACTGGGTGAGTATTAATCACCTCTCCCAGAGCTCAAAGGGCTAACCATCAACAGCAGCTTGAAGTTTTTCTTCTCAGATACATTCCCTCCAGGGAATAAATTGCCTCTTAAGGCATTTCTAGCACTATGGACAAAGAATGAGGAGCAAGACAAACCTTCTCCATGAAACCTTCAATAACTGTGGCCATTTAAACAAAAAATTACGAAATATTATCTGTGACACATAAGCTTCAGAGTTCCACTTCTCAAAATAACAAGACCTAATCCAACATGTACACAGGGCTCTCCCTCCCAGCTGACAAGAGGATATAAAATATTTATTAAATTATCCTTTCTGTTACCTACCCCAGCTAAGTCTGGCATTGTTTCATGCTGAGGGATTATCCTTGTCTCCCAAAGGAACTGTGCTGTGCATGGCTGGCCCTGATTTGTTCCCATGGTGGGTACCCTGAGCAGTCACGCTGCAATTCCAAAGCCAAATTCCCGAGGTTTGGGACTCCAGAGCGAGTGCCAGCCTCCCACAGGGCAGGTGAGACATGTTCTGGCACTGCTACAAGCTCTGCCTCACATTTGGCCCCCCACTTGCTAAATTGAAATCAAACATTTTGGACAGAAACTGAAAAACATTTTTTTCCTCTCTACCCCCCACAACAGGTCCTGTCAGCAATTTCAAGTAAATCAAGTTCATCATTCATGATAGCTGCAATAAAGTCACTGATGAATAAAAAAAAAAAAAAAAGTATTTTAAGTTTTCCAGAGACTTTTGGCATTTTGTTATGAAAAGGAAGATTTTATTTTAAAATAAATGGCTGCTAATACAGAGATGATAATGTGAAATGTAAAGATGAGGTAAAGTTTCAAAGCCAAGCTCAAAATAAATAGAGGATTTATATTATCTGGGAGCCCTGATCTCACAGTTTCTATTGATAAAAGCAAAATTTCCCTTGGTATCCATTTGATAAACCACAAAGACCAAGGCAGCTGACAGTCCTAAGGCAAAATAATTGTTTAAAAGAGAAAAAACCAAGTCCTGTTGCACAATTCACTCTGTCTCTTTCAAAAAAGTAGTGATGCCCAAGTAACAACACACTGAAGTTCTCATATTTGCATAATCTTTGTCAGCAACCGGTTTTCATCATTTATTTGCCTTTTATATTCCCAATCTAGCTGACCAGGTATTGTTGCTTATGCTAAATCCCAAATTGTTTCTGGACGATAACATGAAAACCAAGCATCAGAAAAGCACAATTCATTTCTAGGGTTGTTTACAAAGAGATGGATGACATTAAAATGCAGCAAATGTTTCTGTCCTTCTTGTGGTACAGCCAGACAAAATATAGGCTTGTCCCGCTTCAATCAGCTGGGAGGGATCTGCTGCTAACCTGAGAGCAGCTATGACAGAAGGCAAATGGTGACTTGCTAACAACACAATAATTCTTTGTTGAAGTGTAAACAATCCTTCTTGCTTCCCCTTCTAAAATCTGGTTGGTTCTAGCAGACAAATACACGTTTCTGGAACAAAAACCTGAAGTTATTATCTACTGGGACAAGTATTTTGATTATTAAATACACAGCTCAAATTTTTGTAGGTGATCAGAGTGAAAGTAGGTAGCACATGAACATAAACCAAAGGCAGATGGGCTGCTGAAAATTAATGATGAGTTGAGTTGCTAATGGGGAACTCATGCTAAGTTATAGTCAGGGCAACAACTGATTCCTGTTAGGTTCTTCCCTGAAGGCTCCATCTATCAAACAGCCTTTCCAAGCTACTTGACAAAACTGCTTGTGGCATAAAGATTTTCTTTCATGTTTATCACTGAGAAATTAATTGATCACTCGACAAATACTGCTGGTTGTTAGTCCACCTTCAAGTATCTAATGAATCAAAAGTTGTCTGTGTTGACCAATATGACCTTTAGCTTGTGTACCCATGATCTGTGCTGAAATGGGGCTTTTAAATATCAGCACTTTTTCCTGCTAAAAAGAAAAAGTGCTCAAAATATCTTACAAATTATTTGTCTTTAGATGAAGCACACACTAATGCCTAAGACATGCAGGGTATTTATTACAAATGACAAATAGACTACAGCTGCTAGATATTATTCAAGCTACTACTGAACTTAAAATACAATATGTATTGCAGTAGGAATACAATTTAATATTCTATGTACAAACTTCCAAAACACTGTAACTTCTTTCCTATCAGCACACCTCTGCATATTCCAGTTGTGGGAGAATCTTTCTTTAAAAATAGTTACTTACCTGAACTTCTGAGAAAAATAAGCAATCTGCCAAAACTATTCCCTAACTAAATTGTAAGCATATTGTCTCTGCATGAAAACAAGCAATGCATCGAGTGCTGAATGACTTCTAAGAACTATATTAGTTTCAAGAATACATTAAGGACATAATACAATACCTGAGGGGACATCAATAAATTGCTTCTTGAGGACTGTTTGACCTGCCTGCAGGACCTGGGCAGGTCACACATCTCCAGGGCAATTAGTGGAACAGCAGAGCTGCTGCTGCTGCTGCTGCTTCCCTGCTTAGGGAAGCTGAGCTGGGGTGTTGGCATGACCTGCATGGCATCAGGTGGGCAAGACCTGCTCAGGGCCACAGAGGATTCAGAGTATGACTTCCAACTTCCCCAAGCAAAGGAGGAGGCAAGGGATACACACCCAATCCATGGACACTTCAGCAGGAAACATCACTTCTGACGTCTTTTGGGCAGAGTTACCAATGGGAGATCCCTCTTGATTTGAATCTATGCATTCAGGTTTCACCTCACCCCGGAAAGAAGCGAGTCACATTTAGCCAAACCTGTTAAGCATTATGATTAATGGGAGGAAAAGATGCTTTCAACAGGTTTCAATTTTCCTCTAACTCAGTTTTCTGTAGGCAAAGAACAGTTGTTTTGAACAGTGAAATCTGGCAGACAGTTAACCTTTATTTCAGAGAGACAATTGCTTTTTCATCACAGTTTATCAAATCAGCAATTCAGGTCCATAGATCAACACAGTGGGAAGATTTTATCAGAACTGAAAGAGGACTTTACTGAAAACAGATTGGCTCAAAATAAAATATGCCTGCTTCTGTGAGGAAGAACACCAGAGTTTTTCATGATACTCCAAACGGAAGAATGGGAGCAGGCAAATTAGAGGAGACAGCATGGCTTGAACTGCCACAAATCTTTTCCTGCAATCTCTTAACATAGGGAAGACAGAGGTTTATTGTGGATTAGGGAACATAAACCCCATCTTCACACAGGCTTGTTGCACGGCATTTTTTTTCTATAATTTTATCAGGGGAAGGTTGAAAAAAGAATATGGTAAGCACAGAAAAGCTTGAAACAAACAGTAAAAATAAACTTCAATGTGTTAGTGACACATGAGCAACGCTTCAAAGACTTAGAATCTGTGGATACCAGGATACCAAGATTTAAGTTTATCTTTAGTTCCAATGCCTACGTGTTCTGTGAAAGCATCACTTAATACAAACAGGCTCCTCTAGTTTAAAATCAGTTTTTGTAAATCTTCATGGCCTGCTGCTCCTCCCTCACCTGTTGTTTCAGTGTTCTTCCATCATGCCTGAAAAGCAAACAAGACTGGCCAAGTCCTTTCCCAAAGAATATTAGTTTTTCAGGCTCAAAAGTTTCCAAATCTCCTGACACACACTCAACTAAACTCCAGTAAGCAAAGCCACACAGTACCAATGAGAACAACAAAAATGTAAACATACAAATGGCAGAGAACTTTCCTTTGGAGAAAGAACTGACAGTTTTGCTCCGGCTTGTGTGTCTCTGTTGTTCAATGCACAGCCTGCAAGGTTCTCAGCTTTGAAAAACTACAGACTGGTCTTTCCTATGCAGCTGGTTCCAGGTTTGACTCAACCTTCACCATTCATCTGTCCAAAACCTTATAAACCTGTGCCCCTGAACATGTAAGCAATCCCATGAAAATCCACTCAGAGGGGGCATCTGTATTATTTTGTAGGCACTTTGACTCTGCTTTTCCTCACATGCATGCTACATGCTGGCAAAAAAAAAAAAAAAGAAAAGAAAAAAGTGTGTCTGCCTGAGTTTCTTTTCAAAGAGTTTTTCTCTGTGTTATAGGTAAATTACAACTCTATTAGTATCATACTACCCTGGTGTTATTAATATCTGAGCACCGTAGCATCAATCATCACTATGGAAAAGCTGTATTTATACGTCACTGTATTGTTTCCTCCCCAGGAACCTATGAAATAGATTTCACATTTTTGTCCTGGAGTACAGAAATAGTGTGTATGTACTCATAATGAACTAACGTCTACATCTTTTAATAAAGTGGAATTCTCAGGAATGTTAAAGTCCGTGACTGAATTGTTTCCTCTCTGTTAAAAACAAACTTGTGATGTTGTAGAAATGTAAATTTTTTTAAATTATTCTAGAATAAGTTGTGCTTTATTGCTTCCTGATTTCCAGTGCAGTTACTGCTCTTGGATACAATCCTTAATATACCTTGAGGCTACAGAGAAGACAGCTGATTCCCCTGAGCTCTCAAGAGAAACACCATTTGGGGAATGAGAATAAATAGCTCTGAGAATCTTGAATTATTGAAACAAAGTTACATCTGAATCATCTCTTCCCAGACTGTATTTTTTCCTCTTCAGAGTTATCTGGTGATGGAAAAGACTATTCTGACCCTTGATCCCTATAAAAACAGGCAAATGCCTTTCCCTTTGCCCAGCCCAGCATGGAGCAAGCAGCTGCCACAGAAAGACAAGGAGTGGAGCTGGACCTGTGTCTCCTCTTCCTCATGATAACTGCATGGGCAGAGCTCTCGAGGAAAGGGGAACTCAAAAGTGTCTGGAACATGGGGCCTAGTGAAAGACCCTAAAAGTCAACAGGACTTGAAAAAGATTCAGGACTATGCATTTGCAAATCCTACTGCAAAATTCAGGACACATTCCAGCTTGAAAGGAAACATTTATAAACAACATTCTTCTGGGGAAAACTAGGCTGAAAAAATTGGTAAAGGAAGTCATTGTTGTCAACAGAGGTGGAGAGCAAGGGAGACTTTCAATTTTCTCTGTGCTGGAAGGGACAATGAGGCCTTGCCTAAAATAATAATACTGTGGATAAGCATGAAAAAACCTCGACTATAGGTCAGATGCTGACGAAGATAACAGGAACAAAGGAGCAGTGACAAGATGTTACCATGTACACCACAGATATTATTTTGCTCATTAATTGCTCATTACATCCCATTAAAGTAGTTGCTGCTTCAAATTATGCCAGTGCTCCTGCAGAAAGAAGCATAAACCAAAATTGTGATTCACTAAATGTGACAATGAATAGAGTTTTAACAGTTTAAGTTGTAGTGCTCTGCATTGGGCTTGGCTGAGTCCTCAGTAGGAGGGCAGCTGTCAGAATCACAAGGAACTTCTCAAACTTCACTCTCTGCTCTTCACTTCTCCCTTCACTTCTGTTCACACAGAACAGTATAATTCCTTCAAAGGCAAATCAAAAAGCACTTTTCAAATATAAGAGATTAAGGCTGCAGAACACCTTTGGAAATAAAGTATCATCTTATCTTCTCTCCTTCCAACTGCAGGGAATGATGGAGGAAGAAACAGGAAGAGCCAGCAGACCAATACCTGCTCCGATGCTGGTGTCACCAGCAGAATTTCAGGGTTAGTGATTGTGGGCCCATTTAGGACAACAGGCCAGCTGACAGCAGACTGGGTACACCTGACCCCAGAGGGGAAAAGGATCTTTGCACAGGACTCAGCAGCGATCAGAGAGCTTTAAAGTAGATTTGAAGAGGGAAAGGGGTAAAAACAGGCTCACCAGAGGTAAGCCTGGGGGCAGCACTCCAATGTTTGAGGGATGATGTGCTGGTGATGTCCCTCAGTCTGCCTCTTCACTGGAGCCAGGGCTGAGGATCTGTGCAGCTGCAAAGACAGAAGAGGCGGCAGGATCCCAATGGAAGTGCATCTACACCAACGTACACAGCAAGAGAACAGACAGCACGAGCTGGAAAAGGCTCTGGATATCCACTACCTAGGCTTGAGTAGCACCTTTGACACTGTTTTCTTCAGTGATCTCATGAAAAACTGGCTGCTCGTGGCTTGGATTAATGGACTGTTTCATGTCGCTGTTCTCGCCACGGAACGGAGACGACACAGACTCCAAGCTCAGGGTAGAAATAAGGCCAAAGTGATTTATTAGCTTCTTGGAGGGCTTTTATATGTTAGTTTGCAAAAAGTGTACTATATGGCATAAGGTAATTGGTTCTTTCCACCATCCACCCCTTAGGGTGATTGGCCAAGTTCTAAGGCACTCGTCTCCAAATATTTTTCTAGTTGTAGCCATAACAATGGTGGACAACAACCTTGCAGGTGCAGAAGTTTACAAAACTGTAACATTATTTCGAATTACTTGCATGGGAAAGACAGAGTTCTCACAAAATGCTGCTGAGAGCTGAAGAAAATTCCTTGCTGAAGCTTTTTCAGCATCCATTGTTTCCTGGGTAAAAAACACCTATTTTTCTCATTTAAAAGCAAAAATTCATGATGTTTGGGACTCCAGGTTGTTGTAAGAAAGAAACGCATCTACATGACTTTTAAGAGGTTGCTTTTGGTTTCTAAGCATGTTTCCTTCACTTCCCCAAGTCTGTGGCGGATCTGCGGCGGCAAGTGCTCCCCAGTGCACTGTTAACAACCACAGCTCTAAGTGCAAAAGGTGTGGTCAAACCTGGAAGCCCAAATTCTTCTCTCAGTTCTAGCAAAAAAGTGGCTCCTAAGCTGTGACTGTTTGCAAATCACCTTTGATAATATGCCCATTCAAGCTGTATCTTCAATTAATTATTTTTTTAAGATATAGAAAACACTTTCAAGTAGCATATCAATTAATTATAAGCAGTAATTGCACCATGTATATCACCATATTGTCTTAAACTCTTCCTATTAAATCTAATGAATTTCTGAGATAAACTCTACAGCACAGGGTCAGGGTCACAATCTGATCTGAATTTAGGGCATTGTCCATATAGCACTGATAATGGATTCATTTATAAACTTAAATATATCCTAAACCCTGAGCATCTTGGGTTTTAAATAATAAGTCTTAGTGCAAGGGAATTGAAACTTTGCTGCAAGAAGTGTATGTGTTTGTACAATACATTTCACAAAGCACTGCAGCTCCAAGGCAGGTGGCCCTCTGTCAGCCTGGAATTATAGATAGCATCCATTACTGCCATGGGGGGAAGTACAAGTGAATCACCCATCTCTGGAAAAATTTATAGTAGGGAAACACCTGCCTGCCCACCTGTTTCTTTGCATTCCTTTGTGCAATTAACACATGAGGTTTGTTTTCAAGGGCTGTATGTTAAAATCCATAGACCTGAGGTAAGGGCTTGTTATATAGCAGGAGCAGGAAACAACTGAAACAGCAGCAGCCTCTCGAATCAGTTCTGAGACACCTTTTTCTCATCCAAGACCAACATTATCTTAAATCCTGAGGTTCTTTCCAATCTGAGTTATTCAGTTATTCAAAATGCAGGAGAGAACTCTGGATGACCTTCACCTGAATTACTGAAGAAGAATCACTTGTTTGGGGGGTTTTTCCCTACAGTCATAACATTCTATTGTCCTTTGGGAAAAGTACCAAAAAATACTCACAGTAGGTATAGAATTATTTTTTTAAATGTGAAAATTGAGCAATTTTAGATTGTTCTCTTCAGCATATCACTGCTCCATTTCTGTGGCAAGGAAGTCAGAAGTCAAGAAAAATGTGAATAAACTTTGAAAGTGTTAAAGAGTTTAAAGTCTATACATAAAAAATATTCAGCTGTCGTAAAGTAAGTGATTAGAAATTACAGGGTTTTTTCCTTTATCCTGTAATTTCAGTGTATGGGGCATAGCTGTTGCTAAAAGCACTCAGAAATTTAGGCAGGATAATTATAATATGGAACTTTTCTTCAAGAATGAAAAATGATGTAAATTTGCCACCTACTATATATGCAACAGAAGGAGAACATACAGGCATAGCAGAAGTCACTGCTTTTACTTTCTAATTAATCTCAACTCTTTTGACTTTGGCCTTTATTTAAATCATTATCTCTCTAACTACAAAAACGTCATCATCTATATTTTCTCTTACATGATGCTTGAATATGGGGCAGTAGGCAGAGGTTCTTTAAAATATGGCTACAGCAAAAGGAATCTCTACATAAATTTCTATAAAACTTCAGGTAGACACTACAAAATAGTTTAGGAGTGATAGATTTGCAATATTGTAGAAAACAGCAACAATATTGCATTAAATAAATCTTCCTCCACATTGATGGCCACTATCTTGCCATGAATTTCAAAACTCTGTATTTGACACATACAGTTTGAAATAAGATATGAGCTCCTCCAGCTCTTTCCAGAGGTGTTTTTTTCAGTTATCAAATTCAGTATCTTTTATATGCAGGAAGCAGGAAAAGTTTTAAAGAAAGGAAAAAAAGAAAAGCACCCAGTAAATACTGCAATTGAGCAAATAAAGCACTGCATGTTAGTTTCTCTAAGGGGAAACTAGAGGTAACAGTTAGAAACCTTTGTTAAATTGCTATATAATAACCAAGGATCATTTCACACACTGCAGACGTAAATCTTCCTCCAGGGGAAAACGGAGCAGCAGTTTAATGAAGTACAGCCAGACAACAGATCAGTTTTGCTCTAGAAGAAAAACCAGAACAAAGCAATTTTCAATATCCTTATTTTGGAAAGCAGTCTAGGTAGACAAGGAGCTGCTGGAGGGTTGGCCTTTAGAGTTGCATTGTTGTAGAAAAAACATACAGTTTCTATAGGCATTTCTTTTAGTTTCCCCATACACTTGAAGGACCAAGACTTTCCCATGCACTTACACTGCACTAAGACATGGCTTGTTGACCATTCTAAAGCAGGAATCCCATAAAATAAGCAATTCCTGGCACAATTTAGCTATTCTTGTTCTTATGAATTCCTGCTTAATTTTTTAAATAAGATTACAGTAAAATCACACAAGATTACATGGCTCCTTGCACTGTATTGTTTTCAAATTCACTAGCAACATGAAAAACATTAAATAAAAAGACTGGGAAAGTTACAAACAAAATCCTATAAAATAATGCAGTTAACAGTATTATTTAAATCATGATACGTTGAAAATATCTTTAGAGATCTCCCTCATAGACAGATAATATCTTTAGAGATCTCTCCCTTGTTGCAGGGGCAACAGGTTAAAGTGTTTGCAAACAACTGTCCCCTTCTTCCCACCACTATCAAGTGCTGGAACAGCCAGAGAACAAATACTTGCAAATAGTGAGTTCATACTGATTGAATACATCGCCTGCAGTGCTGCTAAGGGCTTCAGTACTATTGTTTTAAAATAGTTTCTAGTAATTTGAGCTTGTTTGTTCAAAAATGCCCCTCTGTTTCTGGCCAGTTCCAAATAAACAACATTTAAGGTTGGGATGCAAATGTGTCACACCTGTTTCCACATACTTACTTAAAAGCTTTTCTCTGTAGACAGGTTTTTTTCCACAGCCCAAAAGGAAGTCAGCATGTCTGAATATAAAATTAATCATTACAGTAAAGACACATTCTGAAAAAAAGCTCCCCTTACAACCCCTATAGGATGTTGGATGAAGTAGTGGTGGCACTTTTAGAGAAAAAGTTCTATATCAGCCACCTAAAGGTGCATTTTCATCTACATTATTTCACAGATTAGACACATAGACACACTCCTTCATAACACTTCCAAATGAGCTAGCATGGCTGGGCAGGTTATCCTGTATCAGAATATACACAGCTTCATTAAAAAAAAAGTGAAACAGAATGATTTACTAGCTAAAGTTCCTAGATCGAGGCTTTCACACTCTTATACTACTCATCTTAAAGGACACTGTCCACTTGGAAAATTACCCTTCTGTGAGAAAAATGAGGGATGAGTGCAAACAAGTACAAAATTCTGCTGGCTCTGCTGGTTTACAAGTCTGGCATTTCTGTGGCAGACACAGAAAAGTTCACAGATAAATTTCTTGCTGAATAAACCTGAAGTGTCCCACATTTTTTCCCTCAGATCATGCAATTGCATCCATTTTTACAAAGAAACATGATATGACCTTATCCATCAGGAAGTTCCTTCTCTGCCTAGGCAGCATATCCTTCCCCCCAGTCTCATCCCCACAAAAGAAGCAAAGTTAGCAAGGGAACTTTGCTTTAAGAACTGAGGATCACTGGTCATGAAAAACTAAGATGAGAACACATAAATCAGTCAGTCAGCAGTTTTTTGGCTGCTTGGTTTGTTTCCTAGAGACTTTGGTAGCCCCACCAGAGCCCCACCAAACATGGGAATTTTATATACAAACATGTTAGAAGTGAGCTCAGGTTTTATTGGCATCACAATTAATACAAAACGTGAGAACTACCAGATAATCTTCAGTTATTTTAAACTAGTGTGGACTCACTGGAGTCAGCGTAACGATCTGATGGAGTGTCACTGGAGAATCCAGCCCAAAATGACAACAAAGTAATAGTTCAAAAAACAGCCCTGCCTTTCTGAGTCCTCAGAGAGTTTTTTTTGAAAGTTATGAGCATTTGGAAGTTTGCATATATACATATACACACTCATATATAACCCTTTTTAACACTTTGATTACATAAGATTAAGACAAAACACTATTCTGATCCTAAATTGGCACCAGTCATGGATAGATGATTTGATGTAATCTAAAGAAAAAAAAAATACTGCTTGAAAGGAATTAATTAAATTCAAAACATATTTTGGGTTTTGTTTTTATGAAAGCTACTTTGGGATATATGACCAGCCTTGAAGGTTCATTTATTCCTTGCTAATGAGAGAGGTGGGATTACTCAGACAGGAAGCAGGCCACCAGTTATTACAGCCCAGATCCTACTGAATATAGATGAATACTAATGAAATGTCTGAAAGGAAACAAGGGATACAGAGAAGCTTGAAATAAATGATGAGTCAAAGAACACTACAGCACTTAAAAATCCTCCCACCCTACCAGCTACCAAAAGACTTGGAAAAACATTTGTATGCATGTCCTGTATCCCTATCCCTTCAGCCCCTAGGAAAACACAGTTTGTTTTTCATGGTTGCATCTTCTCCAGCCATAATAAAATTGTATGTTTTTTCAACATTGATATTTACTTTAATGAGATATACATTAAGCAATTAAATATTTGCATGCAAGAAAAGCCTTCTATTGAAATTGCCCAAATGAACGAAACCTGCAGTGACACAAGAGGGTAGCAAGACAAGGGTGATTTCCCATACTGATAAAAGATCAATCACACAGTAAGGACATAAGCCTAAAACCCCAGTCAAACTACAGCAAGATAAGAGGTTTCAGAACCAATGAGTGTGTTCTTCTGTGAAATCATTGGTAGTTTAAACTAAGTGGTACTGTGGGGAACTCTCTCTAGTGCCCTTATTCGCAGTTCTCCAGGCCATTAACTGTCCACATCCTGCCATCCTGCCAAGCGTCCCCTAACAGCCATCCACACACCCCAGAGGAAACAAAATGCAGCCCACTGTAACATCTAAGGCTCTGTCCACTAATATCACACAGTAATTTGTGCTTTTAAAAAGCAAAAATATTGGAAAAGTTACACCAGCAAATAAGATATGCTCACCTGAAAAACAATCTTAATTCCAGGTGATTGAGTATGGTGTTTACTAATGGACAATAGGTTGAAGTTCAGTGGATGACCTTTTATGACAGCTTTTAGATTCTAATCAATGAGAAAGTTTTGACAGAATTCTGGTAAAATCTTTATTGCTTCCTGGCAAAGGCAAGTGTTTCACATCTCTAGAATTAACTTATAACAGTTCAGCAATTAAAAACGACATGAAGGTGCAAATGAGAAAGGTAAAAGGACCAAGAAAACAAAAGAAGTGGTTTTTTTAAAAATTTATAGAAAGATAGTTTTGTTCTTGCACATTGTAGTCTTGGATCTTGTTCTTGTAATACATAAATATGTAAATATTTTATCAAATAATCACCACTTATCTTCTGCAAGCAAACAATTTGTCTCATCTAAGCTTCCACTGCTTTCAGAGAAAATGTTAGTTCATTGCAGCTATAGCCACTTTGGCAAATAGTTTGATAAAATAGGACCTAATCAGGAGATCAAAGCAGCCAGACAAGAGGTCAGCATATCAATCTATATTATATGATGTTCAAGGCTTTTACTTCAAAGTCTACTTAGTCTCATCCCTTAGACTGAATTTTCCTGTCAGGAGCACAATTCTAACAGCAAGTCATTGGTTTGGACTCTTGTATCTCCAGTAAGTGTCAAAGCAGGGGTCCTGTGCACCTAGAAGAGAATTTTTGGTCTTTTTCTTCTGAAAATAAACTGGTACAAGCACACCAGAACTGCTCTGCTCTCCCCAGGTATTGGAGACATTCTTGAAAAGGTGATATTTCACTCCAAAGAGAAAATATTACAGTCTAACTCACATAAGGAATAGCTTTTACTATTCTGTAGTAATAGTAGCTGGTCACAAAAGCTAACAAAGCCACTTGAGTAATAAACCTGGCGTTCCAGAGGAGACAGGAATTGTTGCATGTGCACATCCAGTGCTCAGAGGATGCTGCACCAGCCTGTTTCTGCACAGCTCATCCTCCAGACTTTCACCAAGGCACTCACCACCAAAACTTCCCATACAGACAGTGCTCTATGTGCCCTTCCATCCTACTCTATGCTTTTTCATAAGAGGATTTTCTCAGACTCTTTCAGATCCTAAGCTTCTGGCCTTCTGTGGAGCTTACATAAAGCTAGCATGGCTTTTTTGGTGTTTCTTATAGACATATACAGCCTATGAGATATTTTTAGTGATTCATGATAGCATTCACCAGTCACTGATGAATTCTACTGTCTGTGCTTGATTCTAAAAAATAGGAGAAAGAAAATGGAGTTACAGGCATTCCCATAGTATTCCAGGTAAAAAGAACTGAGAAACAACAATAATTCTGAGTTTGAAGAGCTCTTAAATCTCTGGTTTAGGCACGAGGTGGTTTGTTAAAGACTGTAGAGAAGCCCTGAGGTTCTCAAGCCCCACCAAGGAATTCAATATGTAACTGCCACTGAAGCTAAAGATAATTGTCTGTCCTTAATCCTTTTTCTTTTCCCCTCTGAACTATCATCCCTAAACCTTAAGCTCAACACTGCTGCTTTGCTCAGCAAAACAGAACAATTGATTTCAAACAATTCACATCGAAAGCCCTCAACAGCCATTCCCCCCTCAGTTACGTGAAGAGCCTCATTCCTCAGTGGCAGGAGCTCTACCTGCAGCAGTGGCAGTTTTGGCTTGGCCTCCCAGCTTTCAGTTAAGTGCACTCAGCCTGCAAATAAATTTACCAGCAAGAGGAATAAGTGATGGTGAACAAGCCAAGCCTGGCAGCAGCTGCTGGAGAAAAAGACTGATGAATTGTGCCCCCCAGATAAAAGGAGGAAATTAACACAGACAAACAATGCTTTTGAACAATTTGTGTGCTGCTAATTTGCAGGTCACTGATTAGTGCAGAAAACTGTCCTACAGCAGACCTGGTAGGGGTGGCATACTGCAGGAAGAACAACCTCTTTGCACAGGAGGTAATGGTACTTTCTGTGATTACTGCACCCACCCAGGAGTAAGAAAATGATGCACACACTGTACAGTTCACAGTACAGTTATTACCTCCTCTGCAGTTACTACAGCCCCTATGCCCTCTGCACAAACCTTCTCTAGCCTGCAGTATGTACAAGGATTGATCCCTACATTTTACTCTGGATAACCCATTGACACTTTTCCAATTGTAGAGTAAAACTTCTTTAGTTGCAAGAAAAAAATTTAAGATGCTCTTTTCAACAGGTGTTGCTGCTGGTTTTACCACCTTCATCTCCCTCTCAGCATCCTACTGAAGAAACTCCTGGGGACAGCTGTTAATTAATATTCCCATTAATTTAAAGGCTGAAGAAAGCACATAACAGTGTCAGCAAACCATTTTTTAACCTAAGCCCATCTATTCTTTATGTTAGCTCTGAGGGCTCGTTTACTCATGATGACTTTTAAAACTGGGCCTTATTATGGACCTGTATCAGTGGTATCCTACTTCTAGTTTTCATTAAAATTCTCTGGTTTAGGACTCAGTTTTTCCATTTCTATGGTCCATAAGAATGGGGCAGATCACAGATAACACAAGCAAGGGAACCTCCCAACAGAAATGCATCATCAAGGAACATTAACTATTTGAGCGTGGGTTCTCACCTCAGCACATAGTTCATCCTCAAAAAGTACATTCAGTATTGGGAACTGCTCCTTTTTTCCTGCCAAACACTCAAACTAAAGCTCACTGGGGGAAGTTTAACCAGGGCTCTGTGCATATTCTGCCAAGAACCCATCCCCATTTGCTGAACACAGAAAATGGGGTTTGCACAACAGCTGTAGCACTGCAGCCAGTCTGGCAGTGCCATAACCATTGAGCTGTTCTCTCACAGGAAGGATGCAGAGCTCAATCTCAGAACATTAAGACCATAATCATGCAATAAAGGAACCAAAGGGACTCTCAGTTCCTTTGTGAAAATAAAATTGTTCAAAGATTACAGCCTTGTTGAGTTCTTTTCCAACTAAAATTGAAATTAAAAATGGGACAAAGCAAGAATGAAACAACATGTTAGTGTGGAAAAGTAGGGCACATCCCATGAAGAACTGTATTCAGTGCAACTACTGTGTAGGATCAGCCTGGTGACAAGGCAATCAATCCCTTATGCCAAGCCTGGATAGTTTATTCTCTTAGAGCATAGCACCTGAATTTTTAAAAGATATGAGAAACTCTGCACTATGTATTTCCGTGTAAAGAAATTTTTCCATGTGAGAGAAATGTGGACATACCATGGTCAGAACCAAGTTGCATCCTATTCCTTCCTAAGGGATATCATTATCTATCATTGAATTAGCTACTGCTAGATTACACCTTGGATAATAGTAAAAGCCTCCAAATCCAAGAAAAATTTTATTCAATTCACTACATTTAGAAAAATGTGATTCCTTTGATTTTGTCAGTGGGAAAATCATGCTTACACGTATTGGTTTGGCTAAGTTATTTTACAATTCAGGTGATAAAGAAGCCAGTATCAAAGCAAATGAAAGACAGTGTTTACACATTCAAAGCATACATCTGAACCCATGTCTCTCCAGGTGACAATGGCCCTAAAGCCCAGAACTTTGGGAAGACGTTAAAGCCTCTTTATGCCAGATATTCTAAACAGATGTTCCTAGACATGAACCTTACAGGTCACTGCCTTCTTACTAAAATCATGTCTAGAATTTAAGTTTCAGTCTTGCAGAGACAGAAACAAGCCTGGCCTAAATGGCCAGAAACTGACCCACAGCTGCCAAGGCAGGCCTGCCACAGCCACAGCCACCCCGCAGAACTGGGTGCAGTGCTCAGAAGGGCCACGGAAACACAAACTCCCCAGCTCAGCTGTTCAGCTGCCTACAGTTTAGAGATTCGAGTAACACCTGAACTCTTTATGAGACATTCAACCTTGTACACAAATGATTTTTTTATCTCTTCTCTCACTGAAAAAGAAACTTTTCCTAGGCTTTATATCTATGGGAATAATAAGCCAAGAAATTTTGCAGATGTAAGGATTCCATTTCTTCACACAGAACAGGGGTTTTTTTTCTACAATAATGTACTATTTTCTGTCCTTTTTTTAATCAGTTTTTTAGGCTTCCTCTACAAAACCAGAGTAAAAAAATATACCCCTTTCAGTTCAAATCCCAGTGTGTTGCTCCATCACAAAAATATTCCTTCTACAAGTCTTTTAGAAATATGAGTCCCAGTGTATCAAGATATATTAAATGGTAATATCAGAGACTGATGAAGTGATTTAGTAGATTTGCAGTCATCTCTCCCTCCCCCCTCTTTTCCAGCAAAAAGATTTTAGCTCTTCTTTTGGTGTTTGGTCATGGTGGTGATGAATAGCTTAAACAATTACACCAAAATTAAATGCAATTTTTCTATCTGTTCTTAGTGCAAGTCAGAGACAAAAGAGTTACTGTTTCCCTCTTTTTACATCATGTTTTTGTGGCAAGGTTATAAAAGGACTTAGTCTGGTCAACATTTATATTAAATACAGAACTGTTTTCTCAACCCTGAAAGCAGTTAGAAAAAAAAAAGAAAAAAAACCAAGGAAAAAAAGCAAACACAGGAATTCTACTTATCACTGAAAGTAGTAAATATATGAGTGTGGTATCTCTTTTAAGAGGAGATGGATGCAATTTTGATATTAGAAATCTTGATTAAAGAGTACATAATCATATGTAAAGAGCTCTAATCCAGGAACTGCATGATAAAACGGGCAGACAATATTTGTTTGACATGACAATTTTCTGTTATTGTTTTGGGATTACAACAAACCTACAGCTAAACTAATTGTGCCGGGGTGAGTAAGGTTGTGTCAGCACTTTCCTTGTAAACCTCTTATCCACTGGATTTATTACTAAATAAAAAGATTTTCAGGGGCTGAAAGCTGGCATGAGAGACTGCGTTTATCTTGAGAGACTTTGAAAAAGAAATTCAGCTTGTCTTAATGGAAGGAAGAAAATTGCTAATTTGGGATACATAACTTTCCACTGCTAATCTTACCATCACCATGCATAGTCTCCATGCTTTAAAAAATAAAGGGAAAAATATTTTGTTGATGTAGCTTCATTTTAATTTAGAAAAAACAAAAATCCCATGCAAGCTACCTTTTCTTGTTATGGAGATTTTAAATTTTATACAACATATGTAATGATTTTTCCCTGACTATCCAATACAGTGCCACAAATAGGCCCTAATTATACCCTCTGGTTACACAAAAGACAAAAATAGTCTATTAATCACCCAACACATTTATTTAAAAAAAAAAAAACCTCTTGTGATATGCATTTATTTTTCAATGGCAGCAATCATGGCTAGAAAGAAAGCCACTCTAAATAAGATTTTTTTAAAGAACTGTTATATGGCAAAGAGAACAAAAAAGTATGGAGTCAAGGCAAGGTTCCTGAATTAGACTGGGAGGTGTCGTGAGGCCCTTAACCAATTGTAATATCCCAGGGAATCTGGGATGGCCCAAAGCAGGGGCCTGGCCCCTGGTGGTAACTCCCAACCACAACCACATCAGCAAAACTCAGTGCACAGCCAAGAGGCTGGAAGCCGAGAACTTCAAATATGGAACAAGCACTAAAATGTCCACTCTGGGAAAAGCCTGCTACTCCTCACACCAGCTCTTCATGTAGGAACTAAGGCAAATTGAACTTAATATAAAGATGAAGAACGTCTGACAAAGACTGGACAATGCACCATCCTTTAACACATCAAGTTATCTGAAGCTTGTATTCTTTGTATTTCACAGGATTTATTGCACACTGGACTTTCAGAGCTAGTCAGGAGAGCAGCTCATCTCTCAAATAATTTGGCTATTCTTCAGGTATTTGACAGTAACACTGAGTCATATCCCATACAAGCCTCACATGAACATTTTATCTGAAATTAGATTCAAAACATCTTTGATTCAAACACTCTCTACACTGGAGACCTCAAATTTAGCTTTATTTTGTCTTTTTTTACAAACACCTATTTGCCAGCCCTGCCAACTCGTATTGGATTAAACAGCCACTCTGGCTTTTCTCTCACAACCCCTATCACTACCAGCAAAGGTCTGAGCCTCCACAAGGCACAGCTGCAAATTCATTATCTTTAAGGACCACACATAAAATGACAATTTTCTCAATATTGTTCCTCATGGACAGGTCTAGTGCTTTCCACGCAGTTCAGAGATGCAATGAAACACTAGTACACCCTTCTGCATTGCAACTCAGGAGGAGGATTCTGGTACCAGTAGTCAAAAAACTCTGGTAAGCTCTTCAGCAGCTTTATCACTTCTGTGTGCCAAGAAAAGTAAAAATAAAATAAAATCATTTTAAAAATCAGCTACTTGAGTCAGTAACTCAGCAGACACAAGCAAACAGAAGATCTGAAATGCAGAAGTTCAGTTTTAATAAAGATACTCCTTTTCAAGAGCAATATAATGCCTCAGTCACCCATCTCAGCCTTGTGGCCCATCTGTTGGAACACAGAGAGGAGATCACAGCCCTTCAAATGGTTCAGCAAAAGCTTTGTACAGCCCCTTCCTCTTCAGTGAAAGTCCTTTCTAAAAGCTTTATTCTTGTTCAACTAGATAAAGGCTTGGCCTTTTTCTTTCTAGCTTTTTTCTCTTCTCCCCCTTTCCTTGCTGTAAACACACATTTCAGAGAAAAAAAGACATTAAAGAGGGACAATAGAACAACAACCACTACCTGAGTACTGCTTCATATGAAAATGATTGTATGGAGTCAGACAGTGCCTGTTCTCCTGAGTAAATAACTGGACCCACGTGACACCACATAGGATATTAATGTTCTTTATGAAGTGGAAAAAGACTCAGATGAGGCAGACACAGAGCTATCAAAAGAAACATGCATTAGTTTTGCTTCAGGATGGCATGTCAGAATCTGCAAATGCCCTCCACCTCAAAGGGCACTCACCCTTTCCAGTTAGGACATGTGTGTTCAAGCCTTTGTTCAAATGAAATGTCTCCTACTGCCTCTCCTCAGCCTTGTTTACCCACCTGCTGAGTCTCCTTTCTGTTCCATGCCCTTTTGCTGTACAGCACCTGCTCCCTACACCAAATTAAGTCTAAGCCAGTGAGTCTGCTTTACCAAGCTTGGCTCAGCTTCTCAAAAACAGCTCTTCATACTGTACCTTTGTGCATATATTAAAAAGTGTGTGTCCACATGCGCATACACTCTTCATAACTTAAAATTTTAAAAAAATTTACTATTCTTATTCATGTCAAGCACTGGCACATCACACAAAATTCTCCCTTTGCTGTCAGAATCATTTTCTTCATTTAACTGACACACAGTACTAAATTAAATCTGCATAGGAAAAATAAACACACATTTTACTGCAGAGAATAAAATGAGAAATTATTCTAATTTGAGATTTTCTTTTACTCTTTTGTAACTACAGTAATTCAATCCCATATTAAACAAGATTGCTTCTGCAGCATATTCCCTTGCAACAAAAAGTACTATAATCAGAATAATATTGTTCATAATGAATATAGAAGAATCTTGAAATTGTCACAGCACTGGGCCACCAGCACCCAGAGAATTCTGCTGGATGTTGGAATCTGAGTCCTTAGTCATCTATGGACAGAAATACTATTTAGAGCCACCAACATTGAGAACTCATTGTACTGGTACTATTTAGAAATTTGGTAAGAATTTATGTGCCTTGAGAGCTTCTATTCACAGAAGAAGAACGAACAGTTAAAGCTGATGTTTGAAACACACATTATAAATACAACAAAATAGTGGGAGACTGACGTGACCTACCCATATGTATTTATTGTAAAGATTTGTGTATTCAGGACCCCACAGTACAACATCCCCAATGTAACTCCACAACAATTCCTTTATATCCTCTACCTCTCCAAGCATCACTGAATAGCTGTCATTTTGTATTCAAAATCGTGCCATAAGGGACACAGTTTCTCTGTCTCATCAAAAGCAAACCATTTTAGTCTAACAGAGACTGGGGTGATGGGAAGAAGTGGGCCCTGCAGTGCTCACTGCAGGAGGATTATACACAAACATGTTCCAAAAGCTTTGGGAGATGAAACACATATTATAAAAGTCATTCCTGGGAAATGGAAAACAGCACATCTCTAACACATTTTCAATGTCTCAAAAATACTAAGAAATAAATCATTCATTCCCATCACAAAACTTCCTGGAGTTCCCACAATCGCTGCCTTCAGTGTGAGGGAGCAGCAGGACCAGGGACAAGGGAGGCAGGGGCAGTGCCCTGGCTGATAAGGGGCACCACCCCACGTACCTGAGCAAGGAGAGGAGAGCCGGCCAGGAGCAGCAGCCAGGGCCCAGCACACACCAGTGCCACCACCCAAGGCCAGGGCAGTGCAGCCGGGCTGGGGTCAAGCCAGGAAGCCACGTCAGGATCAGCAAGTCAAACAGCCCAGGACAGGCAACAAAGCTCAGGCAAGCTCCCAAGAAGAAGCACAGAGGTCTCCAGCACAGCTTCACAGTGCTCTTCCTACAGCACCTAAGCTAAGGTTTCACAGCTGCCCCCAGCAACACTACCTTTGAGTCCAGGCAGGGGAAGGGGTTGCAATTAAGGCCTGATGCCTACTAATTGAAAGCAGGTGTGTTGTGGAATCCAACTTAAGTTGGCAGCACCAAGTCATTGGCTATTACTACACCTGCTTACCTAAGTCTTAACTAGCTTGAGCTTCTGGAAGATTATAAATTTTGAAATGCTTTTATAGCACTAAGAACATCAAAATGACTGGTAAGATGTAGGGAGTTACGAAGCCACATGTAATGAGGCTCTGAAGGTCATGAGAAACTGATTTGAGCTGCACACTTTAAAATGTCATTGGATTGTTTGTGACAGTTTTTTCTGATCTGACATGGCCCATTTGGGAGACACATTCATAATGGAGAAAATGTATGCATTATATATAATGACACACAGACCTCCCTACACGTATAGATAGTAGAGCTCCCAGCTTTCTCTCGCTGCTAATAGTTTTAAATGTATATCATTAGGTTAATTTTTGTCTTTCAGTTTATATTGAAAAGGGGTGTAGAAAAACCTTTTGCAGATACAGGACATCAGTTTGGTATACTGAAACCATTAGTCTGGCATGTTTAAGGTGTGAAGAATATGGTTAGCACTTACAGCATGTTTGTTCTGCCACCAGTGCTTCAGTTAGAAAACAAAACACCGTTCTTGAGCTCAAGTGGATGCTTATTACTGAGTTACAACCTTTGCATCCAATGTGCAAGGCTATTACTGCTACAGGGTACTAAATTTGCTGTGGCTGAATGGAGAAGGGAAATTGCAGTTACTGCAAACCACATAATTCATCCATATAGTCTGTGTGAGCAAGAGAATATGGAGATGATATTTCACACATTTTCAAGCAGAGAGATACAGATGTTCTCACCTTACAGCTGAATTTGCCAGGATAGAGAGGGAACACCTTGCTGTACTCTGCCTTTGGGTTTCTGCTCTGAAGAAAATACATCTTTCATTTTTTACATGCCACAGTCTCACACAAAGTTACTTTACACTGGAAGTATTCATACTTTGCTAACTACCTTAAAAAGTCACTCAGTGTTATTAAGTGCTCATTTAAAGTAACATTTGTGATCTGCCAAACTACTTAACAGCATGCAGTAAGAAGTTTTAAGCCGTTATCAAGCTTGCAGTTATATATAATAAGGAGGATGGGTTTAAATAAAAATCACTTTCAAGTAGAGGAACAATTAATCATTGCTGTTCTCTTCTTCGTTTGTATTCTTAGCAAAAGCTGTCAACCTTTGTCCCAGCATTAATGGTGAGTTTTATGTGATTGTACGTGGTATTCTTAAACTTGATTAATTAGCAAGGCCACATTTCATTTGAAAGTGCAGGATGGAGTCACATTTTCATTCAGTTCCCTAGGGAACTAATTATAAGGTCTGCTCCACATACATCACAACAATATCTCCTATATGGCACAAGTAATTATTTAGATACTGTAAATATCCTTCCAAATACTTAAAACAGAACAGCTTCAGCTATTTTAAAGTTTCAGTAGAAGCTGGTGCTAGCCTCTGCTGGGAAGTTCCAAATATTCCCTGCTCAGAAAAACAGCAGGTACTCAGCATCATGAAAATGTAAACCTTCTAATGGGAATTTATCTGAACCAGTACAAAGGGAAAAAATTGAAGAAAAGGAGAACATAGTAGTTAAGATTACACAGCCCTTTAAAAAAAAATGAACATAAATGTTTAACAACCCAATGATGTTGTTTTTTCTCCCTTAGCTCCAAGGCAGCAATCAATTCTTTCTGTTCTCCACCCCCAGTACACTGGAAACTGGCAGTTTCGCTGCATTAAAAATCAGAGTAGAATATGCAAAAGCCCATCTCTAAGAAAAGGAAAAAACCCTTCTTTCCCATCTTGCATTAGCCTTGGGGCAGGGGTAGTGGGCTAGGGAGTGACAATAGCTCACTAGTCATATTCCAGGAGCTTTGGGAATGGAATCCCATGTACAAAGACATCAAAAGAAGCTTTGCAGACGTAGGAGACGTCTCTTAGACTCTACACCAGAACTGGGAACTCAGCTGCTACAAAACTGCAATCTACCACTCAGAACACACACAGGAACACAAACACCGCCTTGGAAAGGGGCAGAGTGGCTGCAAAGTAGCTGAGGAGCTACACCAAACATCAGTTCACTTCTTTTTTGGCTTGTGGAATTCTCAACTTGCTTAGGCTGTGCTCCAATTCCCAGGATTTGCCCCTAAAGGCAAATTTTAGCGAAAAAAAAAAGGCTATTTGATTGGCTCCAAAGCTCTTCTAAATTGGATGATACAGTGCACATCAAGCAGTAGAACAGCTTCCATAGCAACACACACTCTCTCTTTGCTTGGTTATTTCTAGGGCATCTGTCAGTGACACTGCTCCCTGCAAACAGTGGCAGGGAGGGAAGGTTGCTTGCAGCCTTGTAAACAGCCGCTGTTATTGTAGAAGTGTGTCTGTATTATTGTCTGAGTGCACCTTGTGAGGGCAGGCAGCAGCAAAATGCTTTTCCAAATTGATTATAATACAGATTTATATTTCCCAGCATCTCCCAAACAAAGACTGCAGTGCAGTCTACAAATACTGTAAAAAACACCCTGCAAGAGCCCAGAATTATAGATTAAACTTTCTGAAGCTAGAAAAAAAAATTATACAAGATCATGCTACCTAGAAAAACACACCAGCTGTGTTGAAGCAGAAGACAAGTGTTTCCACACAGGAAAACAGTCAAATATTTCTAAAATCTACCCTGAATCCACTTTTTCTGAAGGAATATCATATAGGTGAAAGTATTAATTTATCTCACCTTTGCAATATAGCAAAACAAACTAAGAGTATAACTTGAAGTCCAACATGCATGTCAAATCACAAAAATTTGTGCCATTATAATGCTTTAGTTAAAATTACTCTATTTCATCTTTGAAGATTTTCTTATATTAGTTCAAAAGTTACACAGTATCTGTAGATCTCCTTATTTTCATCACCTTGGAAACACCATTACATGCAGGAAAACAAATACCAGAAAAATAAATATGGATTTATTATTTATAATACAAGAAATTTTTAATCCTGAATCTTCTGTTTGATATTCTTAAAGAATTTTACAATAACTGATACATTTTGTATCCAAGTAATTTTCTTCTGTAGCTGAGTAATAACAATTGTGACCACGATTTTGAAGATTATGAGTATAGATAAGTAAACAGATGAGGGCTGATGAGCACCTACCATTTCCCTCAACAACAAAACCACAGGAGTTCTGAAAAAAAAGATGGATTGAATTCAAGAGAAATGTACTTTTAATGTTAGATACTGCTTATTTTTAAAATGTCTGAAATGAAAATATAGAAGAAAACAACAGGTACTACTGTTCTAAGTAACAGCTCTAGAAAATGGCAGCAGCTACTGAAATCATTAACAATTAACACTATAATTCAGAGGAAGAAAATGTAACTGCTGTTCTCTTATTATATAAGGTTTAGCTAAAATAAACTGATAGCTGGATTGAAGTAGTTTGGTCTAGGTTTTAGTAAACAACACTGAACGAGTCACTGAGAATACACATCAAGCACACGGTAGTTAAATGCTTTTGTCTTTAGGGTATTTTGGAATCCACAACCATATTCACTGAACAATGACTCAGTGGAGAAGATACAAAATGCTCTGCATCCGATAGAACAAATATATTAACAAAGAAGAAAATATAAAGGAAGAAAAAAATACTTTAGCTGAATAAGAAGAAAACTCAATTTTTATTAGTCACTCCGTCCCAAACAGCCAGTGTGTGTTGACCATCAGGGCATGCAGCAAACTTTATATAGTTTTATTTGGCATTTGTAAATATATTTTCTGACATTTGGAAAGAGACAGAATTTGATGGGACTTGCAGACAGCAAAATTTTTGTAGGACTCTTTACCAGTGTTCACTATTGCAATTAGTAATTTAATTTTTTACTCTTACTTATGCCAGGGTTGCTTATGGCCTTGGAAATAGTATTCAGCATTCAGTAAAAGGGAGAACACCTGCAGAGCTAAGGAAAATGGAGAACACCAGGTGTGAGGACCAGAGAGAAGTGTCAGGGAGAGAGGCACTTAAAATAGGCCGAGATAGTCTCATTATGGTACACACCAGTAAAGTGCAGAGCCTCTGAGTTAATCCTTTGCTATCAAGAGTAATTGATGAAATCAGCAATAAAATGCAAATCTCATCTTATTACATTGCTAGCCAAAGGAAACCATTGCTATCTGCTGCTTCATCACCTCCAGAAGCAACAGTGGTTGCAACAGTTCTGCCCTCAAACACATGGTAAATGAAATAGGTACTCAATCCAATTTGAATGGTTGAAAGGAAACTCCTTTTTAAGTATTGGAAAACATAAGCAAAGGTATCTTAGGGGAAAAAAAGGTTATGAAAGCCATGCATGTGTACAACTGTATGCCAGCTTTATTCTCATCTGTATAACAGTATGCCAGCTCTATCAGCCTCCTGCATCACATAATAGAACAAGGCATCTGCTCCAGAAATTTTTCCACAAGACCAAATTCCAAAATGACATTCAAGGCAAGAGGTCACACAAAGCTGGTAACAACAAAGCCAGACACTGAATAGTTTGCTCCCCAAGTAAGCACCACTCAACCTCAGCACTGACAAAATTGAGGTGGAAACTGTCTCAGGTAAGGTCGTTTGAGAGGTTTATGATGTTTTTTAGCAGCACTGCTCAAACCCAGCCCAGGTTGCTACTTGGATCTGTGCAAAGCAGCCCTGCATGTCCTCTGAGAAATGTGCACAGTGCAGAGCCATGGAAGTGGTTGCATCATCTGAGAATCCTATAAAATCTGCACCTCCTGGCTTAGCCTGGACCCTTACCTGGGATCACATAGTTGTTAAGTGGAATAACAAAGAATTATTGCTATTATCTACCCTGGTTTGTAAGCACAAGCAAGCAGTATTGCACATCCAGCTTTGAGCTCTCAGCAATCAGCCAGAGTCAGTTAGAGGAGCTACTGCAGAACTGGGTAAAAGCTAGAAAATTGTGAGTCATCTTTCAACCATAACAGAGATAGTATATAACCACAGCAGATTTGAAAGGCTAAATCAGTATGTATTAGCTATTATAACTCACTAACTGCTGTTAGGAAGAAAGTTCTTATTCTTATTTCTCCTTTACCTATAATTTACCTATAATTTACCTATAATTTTGCTGTTCCCTGTGCAAAAGCTTTGCCATTCCCAGCAGCAAGCTGGGTCAGAGAAGGGGATCAGGACAATGTGTTTCAGTTGGGGTGAGATTTGTCAGTGTGCTCCTCTGCCCAGACACACTGAGGGCACTGGAGCAGCAGAGCCAGCCCAAGGAAAGGGGCAGGAGCAGGGCAGCAGGCACTGCCTCAGCTTAGCTCCAACATCACACATATTCACAGCAGAATTCTACAGGAACAGCCTTCTATCAAATAGTAGTGTGATAGCACCAGGGAGCAGATCAGAAGCATTCTCTTTCTTTGGGAAGAAAACAGGCAGCTCTTTCAAACACCTACCAGTGACTTTAGTATTGAAATGTTTTCCTTACAAAATCCAGCATGTAATTCTTTAGATCGTGGCAGAGATAGAAGCAATAACAAACCAACATCAGTAACTAATGGGAATGTTTAATGAAAGTACCATTTTCATTAACTGAGAGTCAGTCTGTGCTCTTTGTAGCTTAGTTTTCAGTGGCAAGTGTCTCTGAAATAAGGCACATTCTAAATTCTCTCATAATTCAATACAAAGATTCCAGACCAGGAAATTCTCCATATAGTCTCTATATAGTTTTTCTTAAATCTCACTCAAGCTCTAAAATAAACCTTTGTTGTGCACAAGCTTCACATTGGCTCTTTGAACAGGACTAGACTTAACTCCTAGTTAATAGTGTCACTGCTATCATGAGAGGCAGGACAGAATCTCTCCATTTTATGCTTCCAGTTTTTGGCAAAGCTAACAGGAAAGACCATAGGAAAAAAATATATAATAGCTGAATCCCTAGTGGAAATAAACTGCCATAAATAATTTTACAATATGAAAGCTAATTTAAATTTGGCCATATTTCTGGCAGAGCAGTGTTCTGTTTACAAAAGTCTGAGTGCTCTACACTCTACTGTGAATGCTCATTTAAATTTATCTGAAAGAGGAAGGTGAATCCAATTCAACTTATTTTCATGCTGTGTTAGTTAGCTTTCATTCACTCAAGAAGCAGAGATAACAGCATATACCTTCCCTGGCACACTATGAATTGCAAATTATTTATCTTTTTCATCAGTGGCACAAACTAACAGCAAATAAAACAGGCACTTACTTACAAGCAGGCAGCAAGTCCTGTATCTTCTGTAAAACACATCATGTATGCCAAGGTACAGGGGAAAGGACAAGAGTGGAAAAAGTTCTCCCCAGTTTCACATAGTGAACCAGGTCACAAAACAATTGAAACATTCTAATTCTCACTGAACTGGTTAAAATTCCTTCATTTATTTCAGGGTGATTTAAAAAAAAAAAAATGTGCAAGCATCTTCAAAAAATCCAATGAAGAATTATATCATCTAGTCAAATTCAATTAATGAACAATAAAAAGGGTCAAAATATTTGAGAAAAATTAGATGAAATAATTCTCTACTTTAAGAAAATGTTTTAAAGTTACCAAAACCTGAGTGTTTCCAATATCTCCCTTTCAATGCACTTATAATGTAGTACTTTGAAAGAACTAAAAAAGAAAGCCTTACACTTTTTTAAATTTTTTTTTTGTATACTTAGAATGAACCAAATTATCTCACTGAATATTTCTTTCCTGCAGCTACACCAGACGTGTCAGAATCTGAAAGTATGCCAGCAGAACCAGATTCAGAATTGGTGCTTCTCATGTAAAACTGATGAATCTGTATCTTTTTATTCACGGTACCAAGACCCCTATACGAGGGGGTTTAGTCTATATACATGAACTTAATAAGTATCAGGTGATTAACAGATGATTTAACAAGAGTGTTGTTGTAAAAAGAATGCTGAAAAATAAAAATCAGCTACTCCTACTGACATTAGTTGCCCAAAGCAATAGTCAGGTTTTGCCATATTCTTTAAGATATATTAAGGTATCAGAAATTCCTATTTCAGCAACCCAAGTGCACTCAGCTACCTAAAATACATCCAAAGTATTCTATTTGTCAGCAAATGTATATCGTGTTACATAGTTTAGGATGATGGACAAACTCCCATGGAGGGAGAAGTAAGGTGATAAAAATATTCTCTAGTGAATTGTTATACAGCAATTAAGCCTGCTCACATTTAAGCATTTATTGGAGGCTCACCAGGTTATTGGACATTGTCTTCGTGAGAGGAGAAAACATTGTTACAGCATCAATGATGCTTCCATATAAAGGAAAATATTTTTAATAAAGTTGTCCACAACACCTTTATGCAGTCAGTTACCAGTCCAAAGCCAAGATAAAGTGTTAAGTACAATAAATCAGTATTTTCAAATATAACATAAAACCCATAAGTGTTATGAAAAGAATACTGTCACCTCTTTAATTCAGTTGAAAGTCAAAACCAGAGAAACACACCTACAAAACTGGTCCTGGTGCAAGACTGACTGGTGAAAATAAACATATTTAGCTGCTTCTCAGTTAGAAAAAATAATTGCTCAGAACCATTGTTCATAATCAGCTGCAAAGACATTTAAACCATCAGGGAACAAAAACAGCAGAGGAGAAACCCTGCCCCGAAGGATAAAACAGCACTTCAAACTGCACTGTTATATTTGTGTTTCAGTAACTTTTGTAACTCTTTCTGACTTGGAAGCATCATACACACAGAAAGAGAGTCAATCAAATTGAATGAGGACATTTAGAGAACATGAACCCCCCAAAAAAGATCAAGTTACATGAATTCAGGATTTGGGCCACCTGTACAAAATGGAAACAGCAGCAAATGTCATCAAAAACAAAAAAAATTGTCAGGCAAACAATGAAACTAAGAAAGGACAACCTTAAAGCAGCTTTCAAAGAAATTTCTTTAAACCAGATTGCAAAGATGAAAAGGTTTTTTCCTCCAGTTAACGTGAACTGAGAGAGATGAAGGGGAACAACTGGAACTGGGAAAAAGAAAAAAAGAAAAAAAAGAGGGACGGAGTTCAGAGAGAGACTCAGCTGGATACCAGTAACACTGGAACAAGAAACAGACATTCCAAATGAACAGAAAATTAGATTTAGAAACAAGAGAATTTGTATTTGTGTTGCAAGTATTTCTCAAAAGAAAGACGCAAAATAAGGAAGAAACACAAGGAAAATTGACATTTTCAGGATGCTTTCTTCAAGACTAAGTTTCTTTTTTATTTTGAGAAGTTAAAACTTCAATAAACATCCATTAGAACCTTCTAGCAAAGCTGTCCAGAAATAATCAGTGTTTCTTAGTGACCAACTAGATGTATTTAAATGGTCCCTGATATTCACTATGTCTTCAGTACCCTAAGTAAACACCTAGTGTTCATATTTTTACTCATGTACAGGCCACTCTACAGTCTCCAGGAGCGGTGTTTGTTTTTCCAGACTAAAAATCCAATTGTTAAACAATTCTCCATCTATCAATAAGTGACAACAAAAAATACAACTTTGCTATGCTTATTTGAAGAACGAGTGAACTAAATGACCTTGCCATTGGAAATAATCTGGCAGATATATCATGTAATTTAAAATATTTCCCATCCACAAAATAAAGTCTGGGTCCTCCCAAGCACGGATTTAATCAGGGAGCAGTGTATTCCAGCAGTCTGGAATTGAGGTCACACTGTCACCTCTCAGTGGCCGCAGTGGATACTCAGCACTGCCCCACAGCAGCAGCCACAAACTCCACCACCTACACTGTAAATGCCCACGACTGGTGCATTTCCCATCCTGGTTCAGCTGTAGTCCAACAGAAAATGTAATATTTTTACCTATCATGAGAGGAGACAGAACCTTCTGGTAACTTAAAGAAAAATTGATACAATACTTAAAAATCTTCAGATGATCAAAATGTCTAATACGATTTTACAAAGAAAGTGTTTAGAGAGCAGGAATGAAAGAAACCTGAGAAGAGTCTGGCATTGTGATCTCACAGGGCATGGGGTGTACCTTCCCTTCACTTTTAAATATCCACAGAAAAAGAACTATCGAGTCCAAGTGGCAGAAGATTAAAAAGTCATCTTGAAAGAAGACTTTTGACACTATCTCAAAATAAAGAAATAAAAGGCAGTTTCTTAACATGCTCTCTGGTTTAATGTTTCACTTCTGCAATGTTCTGCTTCACTGCTACTGAGTGACAGAAGAGCAAATAACAAAAAGTCTTTTTGGTGCCCATATCTTGATTTTTTTCTATATATTGTAAGAAGAAATGACAGAGCTGATCATTAAAACTGTTACAATTAAGTCCTGTAGTCACCAGATATACAGCTGAGAAGTGGGATCAATCCTGAAAATTACATCACGGGTAAAGAGAAAGAAAAACTGATGAATAAACAGAGGAAACCATTAGAAACCTCTTCTGCTAGATTGGAGGGGGGAGGGGGGGGGAAGATGCAGTATCATGTTTTTTGAATAATTTCTGTTATGCCCTTTTTTATGAAGATGTAACTGCAGCTTTAATGCAGGCTGTAATATAACTCATTGCACGTAATTTATTTGCTATTTATCCTGCTTCTAATTAAAAAATAGTGGGAAATGTGTAGAATCAGAATAATTGATCCTGACTGGGGCACTCACGTGTTTGACAGCAGCCACTTTATGCAAGCAAATATGGGAAGTGCTTCCTGCTCAGGGGTACATGAAACCTCCCAGATAAACAAGGGGAGATGAGTGGAGACATCAGGTGTCAAATGGTTTGGGGTTTTCTTGGTTTGTTACTGAGCAATTAAATAAAATTTCTGGTACCCTCCACTGAATAACATTTCTGGTACCCTCCATTAAGGGGTTACCACACAGTTACTGAGTGGCTGCAAATGCATCTACAGGTAGAGAGCACCGGCCTCTCCCCTCTCATGTGGAAAAGTGAATGAGAGCTTCCCCAGACCACCACACCTCTCTTATTTTATTTCTTCATGTACATTGAATTTTAGGTTGTTGTTTTGGAGTTTTGCAGCTATTGTTCTAAATTCCGGACCCTTATAAAAGACACTTAGCAAAAAAACACAGATAAATTTATATTTTTTGTTATCTTTCTATACTTAAAGATATATTGTCATTGATATTTTTTCTCAGATACTTATATCATCTATTTAATTAATAAATTATGAACAATTCCTCTTTGATAGGTAGAAATAGACAATTTTAACCAACTGAAAGGACAGAAAGATTTTAGAATAAGAGCCGTGGTAAAGATACAAACCAAAATCAAAATCCTCAGTGATTCAGTCCTATAAATATTTGGAATCTTGATTTATCTTGATAGATCAACATAAAATAAAACCATTTTTAAAAATTCTTCATGGTCTTGTTGTCACTATTTAGTATCCCATCCTCCCCCACTGTGCAAACACTAATTCTCTTTACAGTAAATATCTGGGGACCTGATACAAAAGCCTGAGTCTTCAGAAGGTGCATCACGGATCAGAACAGGGTTACCTGTCCCAAGGCACCGTGAATCACGCTCAGCAGAAGAGGAAGCGCTTCACACCCGGAGTCCAACACATTCCCTGTGACATCACTGCCTCCTCCCACCTTTGGATCAACCACACCGATTGCTGAAAGCAGGGGGGAGCTCCAAAGGGTAGGAACATGCCATGCAGATCTGGAGAGCTCTGAAAGCATTCCTCATTGACTAGGGTGGGACAGAGGGGCAGGGCAGAGCAGGCCCCATCAAAACATGACGGATTTTGGAACCTTTCTTTAAATAACAGCTAAACAGTAGAGCAGAGGTAAATACAACACACAGCCATTCAAGAATGGGTAACTGCAGCCATTTTTCCAGCAATAAATTTTCAGCAGGAAGAAGTTACTCTGACTGAACATAGATCTCTCAAAGTTATTAGAGAAATTATAAGCAAAACAGGCTTACTTAGGTTCTTATTTTAAAGAAAGGTAAGGAGAAGACACCAAACCAGGGGTCACATTTTCTTTAGCAAAGACTTCTTTTGTCATTTATCTTGTTCTGAACTCACTGAAGAAGTGTAGAGGCTGCTGTGAACTACAGCCAAGCAGATCAGAGGGAGCAAAGAGTAAAGGGAGGACTGTGAGCTGCCGAGCAGATGGAGCGATTAACTACACTGGGGGAATCCAGTCAAAGCAACCGAGAATAACTAGCAGGGAGCTTGGCTTTCAAGGACATTTAACAGGAAACCTGGCTGGTTTGGACTTTTTTCTGCTTTTCTAAGTTGGCATTTTATTGTAGTTTCTTTCTGTTGCCTGTTGCCTCTCAACTATTTCAAATCTTCCCCTTACTATTGCAAATCTGGAAAAAGTGCTTATTTCTGTGCTACAAGAAAATGGAAAATCCCCTAGGTTTCCGGGCAAGGGTTCAAAATGATATGAAATATTTTAATAATGAGCCCTAAAACTTCAAGTGGTTCCCATGTTGCTATCAGTCAAGACCTTGATTTGTCTGACTGTCTGCTTATTTTCCTGGTCTTACTGTCATACTTCTATCAAACAAAAACCATGATCTTTTGAGGCATTGTCTGCAGCTCCTGCTAATATCAGATTTATGGAGATTATGTGTTTTGGAGATCAGAAAGAAATACATCCTAAAATTGATAACTGAGGAAACATGAAGATTCACAAATACAGTATTTCATACACTTATTCTGGCAATTTTAAAAATTAATGCTGAAACAAGTATATATACAATTACCTAGAGTGGACTCAAATGTACCTCAACATATTCCAAACAAGAAGAAAAATATACAAAGATGTAGAAATTTCCCAAATACAAACATTCAGCTCCTGGAATGCTAAGCAAAAGTTTAGCCAGGTTTTAAAACCATGAGAAACTTCAGAAGGGTATTTCATAGCGCTACTTGTGTTGTGCGATTTTTCAGCAGACTGTGTGAACAAAATTTTGAAGTCATGCAAGAATCCATCAAAACAGATGCTGCACTGGGAAGAAGAATGCTTGGATTCTCTTTCTAGGGCTAGATCAGACCTCAGATAAATCCTTAATCTCTTTTCTTTCATGCTCATCATCTCTTTTGCCTGCTACAATTGCAGTCATCGTATTTCTGCAATGACAACAGACCCTCAAACTGGCCAGAGTCCGTGTTTTCTAGTTTGACATTAACTGCAGCAGTAAACCAGGTATCAAGTGCTGATGCAAAGGCAAAAATCTGTAGCTGCCTGGCCATCACAAAACAATCTGAGGATGAGCAACACTTTTTACTTACTCTGTTGCAAGACTTGGTGAGATAGTTGTGTGCACATACACAACGTGCAACACAGAATAATCTTTCATCGTAGGCATTTACAGGCTCCTTAATTCAAAAAGCTCCAAGTTTTCCAATTCCTTTTTTGCTCTGTCAGTTTTACTATGTGAAAAGATGGAAATTATAGCCTTACATAGAAAAGAGGCCTACTGAAGAGATAAAATATGCTTTATAGAAATAATCAGACTCATATGAGCTTTGTCTATTATTTTCTAATTAGATGTCAAAGCAACAACTGAAAAAATCATCTCAAGAGACATCTGAAATCAGGAAGCCGAAATGGTGAGAACACAGAATGGTTCACTAGGTACAGGTTTTGTCAGCATTTCGTTCTCCTTTGATCAGATGTTGAAACAAAGTAATCCAGAGATTTATCAAGAGGGGAAATAGTGTCCAAATAAATAAATTCCTGTATTAGCAGGTTATATCTGAGAAACTATGTCACATGCAAAAATCATCACATACAAGGAATAGTGAACCTTGCATTAAAAAATAAAAAGGAGATGACACTTTTTAATTTGAGCAAGAACCCTCCAAATAATGGTAGAGATGGCAGTGTGTGCTATGTTGGCAGATACTATAAGGATCTCTTTGTGCTGCATGTAAGATTTGCCATTCTCCTGCCTGGGAAGAACCAATCAGAACACCTCACAGAGCCTTTTGTAAAGTTTTGGTGTTTGCCATGAACGTTTCTGAGGTTCCTCAGACCCAAGTGTTTGTTTTCCAGAAAGCAGATGCTTGTGACCCATTGTGAAGTGTATTTGTAAGTGCCTGTAAGGTTACATAACAAATATGCATGTATTTGTGATCACATGAGGGAAAGCAAACTTGTTGGTTCTGTAAGATGAGCATTATCAGCTTGCATGGTAATAGGGATAAGACTTGAAGTTGTCCAGGGCAAGAGCTGGATACCCTGGTGTGCCCGCAGGGTAGGTAAACTTACTTAGGTCATACCACATGATAGAACTGAGTTTTCTGTGGAACTAGAGTCACAAAAGGGTACTACAATAAAAGGCAAAGTTGAAGAAAGTTGTAAAGTGCAGGAGCTAGTTCCAGCCTGCCTTCTCGAATATGCATCTCGAATATGTAGTAACAAGCTGGCAAGTGAATTTTTTTCTCACAATATGGTGCACCACATGCATGTTTTTCACTGCTGTAGTTTCCTGGAATAGCTCACTATACAGTAAGATATGGGGCATTGGCAAAGGAAGAGAGGAAAGAGGTCACATTCACAGGAATCCCAAAGTATCTTCACTTCTGTTTAAAATACTTCAATCTATATTCCTGGAACTGGTCCTGCTAATTAGAAAAGAGAAAGGTAGCATAAAATCCACTTCTTATTCTTTAAATAACCCTTCTTTACAGTGGCATAAATTATTGCTCTTTAATACAGCAGACAGTACAAAGATTTGGTCCTTTTAAATTATGTTATCTGGGAGACATAAATTTAAGGAATTGATAAAACCTCCTAATGTAAAGTTTCCCCACCACTTAGCCTGATTTCCTAATACATAAGATATTGTATAACAGTCAATCACACATGACATTGGTAGTACATATTAGGAAAAACTACTTATCATGTTTCTTTTTTATGAAAATGTTTTATTTTTTCAGTTAAAATAAAAATTATCATATATTATCATAACTGAAAGAATAATTTAATCTTAGCAATTTAGATCTAAATATACAATACTTAATAAACAGAGTTATGGCTATCAACAATTCAGGCATTATATCACTCAAACTTTTTTTTTCTCATATGATCATCATTTCTGCAGAGGAAACTGCACAGAGAGAAGGTGGCTGCCTGGAGAATTTCCTCATTTCTACAAAGAGATGATGTCTTTCTTTGAGAATAATATGAATACCACACAAAATTCTTTTGAAATTAAGTTGACACCAGTGTCTGGGAAATTGATGTTTTACACTGTACAAAACACACCAAGGAAGTTCCGGCGGCATAAAATGCCAGTCAAACCCATCTCAAGGCTACTTTCTTTTTCAAGCCTATATTCTTATTACATGTATTTTATAGCTCCTGGTTAAGATTGTGAAGGTGCTGAAGCACCCCAGTATGTGGCAGATGTGTTGCAAACCAGTAAAACTAACAATGGCTGCCAGAGCTAAGTCAGGACTGACAGGTTATGTGGGGAATTGTACCTTTAAAACATTTCTGTAAGGACCCAGAACTTGACATCAAATTAAGCAGGTGCTTCCATTATTAGCTCAGATTGGTTTAACAGGATCCTTTTGAGGCAGTTATTTGGCTGAAACTTGACAATTTCAAGTTCCTTCAAGTTCCCTGCTGAGGGAGAAGGAGAGCACAGACACTAAACAGGAAGAGGGAACAAAACTGACAAAGAGGCTTGACAGAACACTGTAGGAGAAAAAGACTTGGTGCTTTGAAGGAACACTGAGGAAGAAGAAGCAGGATGATCAGAAAAGGGATCAGAAGTGATGATCAGAAAAGTTCCTCTGGAGCAGTCTGATCAGTGTTCACCTGAGAACTGTATTTCAACAGCTGCCTTATTTGAAGCCTTCCCTTCCATTATGTACATCATCACACGGGTGCAATTAATGTATCCCCATTCCAACATTCAAAATATATTGAAAGTATTCTTAATAAAAGTCAGTTAATAAGAAGGTTATTAAAAAAAAAAGTCAGCTTGTTCTAAAATAAGCTGTCAAGCACAAATAGAGAATATGAATTCTAGCAGAAGCTATAAAGCATTTGGATAATGGATCAGTTTGCAGCAAGCAAAATTTCTCAGGTAAATTATACAAGAAATGGAACAACAAATACATAAGCACCCACATAGATATGCCTTAGAATGCACACACTAAGAACAAATAACACCAGCAAAGAAAACTGGTCATGTTCAATCTTGTTCTATTTTTTGCCAATAGCAGAATAACATGAAGATGGTGACAGTCTACATGAGGGGCATCTCTTAGCAAATGTAACAGAAAGAATAGGCCCAAACAGATGAAAAAGGAAAAGGTAAACACCCTGAACCGTGATTTTTGAGGAATGTTTTCTGTCATTTACTTACAGAGCAATTTTCCACACATGCCCATGATAATATTCCCTAAATAGATAGTGATGCAACTCTGTAGGTAAATAACTTTGAGGCATTTAGGGGAAAGAATAGTTTGAGCCATCTTATATAAAATCAGTGGAAGAATGGTTAGGATCAGTTTCCTTCAGTAAAGTTCCAGCCTAAAAACAACAGCAAATGGTAGCTACATTGTAACAATTATAAAATTGAGTTTTTGAGAGATTTGATTAAATCACATAGAACACTTTTCCTGATATATTATTCTCCTGGCTTTCCCTCCTATTTAATAATCCAAACATTAGCACACTGCAACAACACAAGATTTGGTTGGCTGGAGGTTGTTGCTGGGGGGGTTCCTTTCAGGGTTTGTGCATTACTTTTCCCAAACCTGTTACAAATATAAGCATTTTATGAATTTCCAAATGATTTCCATTCTAACTTTACCAGAAGAGAATACTGATGACGAAAGGAATTTTCAAACAAAACCACATTACATTTAATCCCGAAGTACAAACACATTCATGTGTATCTCAGCAAATCCCTGCTTTGTTCTACACAATTTTAATGCAGCTTCTACAGTAGAGTGTTTCACACAAAACTGTATTCTAATGCAGAGGGGTTGAAAATCCTGTTTATTTGTTTACCTGTTCCATCAGCTTCTGTTCTGATAATCTGCAGAGATCCAAGTAATAAATCACTGTAAGGAACGGGTAAGTTTATAAACAACTGATCACACAGTCCTGTAAACAGAGGAACCTAAAACCAGGCAAGGTGTTTAGGAGATGGGCTTTCAAAACCAAGAGGTATCTGGATATGAAAGTAGAAAATTTACCATTCACTCAGCTGAAACAAAAGAGCTAAACCAAAACCAACTCTGCCAGATGAACATTTGAGGACAAAGAAGCTGAAGCAAATTTAGGAGACTGGGTGTAATGGTAACAGGAATTGAATACAGAAGCGATGTTTGAGTGAGCTCAAGGGTTTGCATTATCAGTTGCTGGTTAAAGTGTTTTCCACATTATTCTTTGATGACTGAACTATTAATAATTAAAAGACACAAAGAGCCAAATCAATCTGAATGCTGTTCTTTCCCATTCTCTACATATGGAGAATCCGCTGCTGTTGCCCAAGCACACATACCATCACTGCAGAGGCTGGTTTTCAGATCTCCGGTTCACCTGTGGTCACTCACAGCAGTACCCCAGCACTGTAAGAGAAAGGTTGCAGAAGTTAGAACATATCACAAAAGAGATTTAGCTTTAGGATTCATGAATGTTTCTGATTTTCTCCTTTCCCAACCCCTAATTTCTTACCAGGAAAAGACAACAATAGTGACCATCACTGCAGTTTCTCTATATGCATGAGGAAAATTATCTTTCTAGCAGAAGGAGATAATAGAAATAATATTTTTATCCTATAAAATCATAAACTTCATGCATCTCCTTTATGAATTTTCATCCTATTTAAAGAATTGAAAGTCACAGCAAAATGTGGGTGATTGAACCAGAAAAAAATTAGAATATTATTTGTTATGTGATGTAATAAGAAGCATTGCCCATGCTTATGGGTAGTTGCAAATATTTTTACTAATAGTATTTATAAAGTAGACAAAAACAGAGCTTTTAGAGCTAGCATCAAAAAAAAAGAAAAAAGCTCCCAACTTCACTTCTTCCATTTTCTGAAATACTGGAAATATCAAGCCAATATAGTAGCTGGTGGTTTTACTTCTTCATGTCAGAATTTGGAACCATGTAGGAAACAATTTCATGTTTATTGACTTAGAATAATTGAGATCTCTTTCTTCTGGAATCTGTGAAACAGGCTCTATTCATCTGCTTTGTTCCTGATCCCCATTTTTGGGTGGCACAATTTAAATAGTGCATCTTTCACTGACAGGTTCCTTCATACTGACAAGGAAGAAAGTTTCAGTTTTCCTTATTTTTCAGGTCTCCTTATGCTTATTTAATGAAGCATAAATATGGATGGCACCTTTTTCTTTACAGCAGCTGAAAACATACAAAAATACATTCAGCTGCAAAAGCACCTCTTTTTTATCCAGTCTTTAAATAGTTCTTTTGGTTTCCATTATTTTTACAGTGACTTTTACTTCCTTCACGCATGTGAGCCACACCATCTCCAAAATAACTGTCCACATAAACTCATCACACTGATGTCAGGAAAAGAAAAAAACACATGGAACACTCAGAACAAGAAAATCGTGTTACACAGAGATCCATATTATTATTAACTTCATCTTCACTTCTTATGAGCTGAGTGCTCAATACTAAAGTCTATATGTCATTCTTTCCTCTTTAACTGTAAATAACCTTACAAATGAGTATTTTAAAGTACTTATTATTTAAAATATTGATCTCTGCTAAGTTTTTATCAAAAAATACCTAGAAGTACCAGAATTTTATGCATGTGCTATTTTCTATTTCTGAATTGAAATCATCGGGTTTTGTCAGAAACATCTTGTCAAATGTTTCCTGTGCCAATGCCATACTTCAAAAACTGAGGGCACCCCTAGAAAGTCAGAAAATATTTTATCAAAATATAGAGCTGAAATGTCTGCAGGAGACAGCCTGTGCATGTCTTTTTTTTTGCTTTCTTAAGTTTTATAGACCTCTATCTCTTGTTTGGTAAACACGTTATCTGAATAAAGTATTTCTTATTTTCCTTTTTCCTCATATTCTCCCTCCTGTTCTATACCTCATGGCCATCATTTGTCTACATGCAAGGAGATTTTTCAGCTGGATCTCTGGGGCTCAGATTTGCCTTTCTACAAAGAGGAGGCTAAAATACAGAAAGGAAGGAGAGAAGATAAAGCTCCAATTAATTCATGCTGGGTGAACAGGCGAACAGGTGCAGCTGAGAAGGGATCACCCCTCAAAAAAAGTCATACATTCTTTTGGTGACATTTAATTATACTTTTCAAAATATCTCAGCTCTAAGAAACAGGCATTTCATTTCAAAGAAAGGAGAGCGTAGCAACATTCTCTGTATAAGAGATGAGAAAGCACATCTATGAATCATAGCAGACAGCCAGCTAACCCTGCAGCAGATTCTTCTGCCAAAACCAAATCTAGAAAGGACAAAGTTTGAAGGATTTTTGCATTTACTCAAACTAAAACATTCATGAGCCTGCAATATTAACACAAGCCCACGCTGATTCCCAGAGACAGAGCCCTGGTCCTCAGCCGGGACACTCCATTCCAAGCTGACACATTTCATTACGGCTTCATTGTATTTCCAGACCCTTTTGGGGCACACCAAGGGCTCAACTACAAAGCTGATCAAGTATCCACTGTACAGTACTGTATATTTTACAGCTGGGCTTTGTGGAAGATGACAGATTTTGTTCACTACATGGATTCTAAAGAGTTCCTATAAAGTGTGAAAGCAGAGTAAATTCTAGAACCAGAGGAATGGGTTGCAGGATAGAGCTCCAAGTCTCAGCCAGCAGAAAAGGAATGCAGCATTCAGAATCCACAGTGGTAAATGTAAAAGAAAAAGTAAGGAGGAGAGATCCTAAGAAGTTTTCTCATCCATTAGGCTGCAAATTCCACCATTCCTGTGGGACTATAAGAAGTAATTATTCCTGAGAAAATATTCCTCCTACTGAAGGACAACAGAAAAATTATGGGCTCTAGAATACATGTAACAATTAAAAATGTGTCACTTTATTCTTTCTCAATGCTTTCTTCTTCCTTTTGTATTTACCCCAACCCAGACATTTCTATTACAGCTAATGTTAAGAATAGTTATCCAATCTCAATGCCCACTGGGCAGGATGTTGTAAATCAAGTACATTGCTTCTCAAAAAAAAAAAAAAAAAAAAACAAACAACAAAACAAAAGAGGAATAAAATAACCAGACTTCAGGCAAAAGCTCCCTAAAAGTCCTGGAAGAAGACTTATAAGATCACTGACTCTTTTTTTGTGTCACAACATTTACTGTAATGCTACTTTTGGAGTAAAAGAGTTAGAGACATTTCTCTCCTCAAAGGAAGGGTGTGTTACTCAGTGACAACACACATCCCTGGGGAGCCTACAAAGAGCACAGCAGGCACTACTCAGTTATGTTTTTATTGCAGGTGGAACCCAACTGCAGAAAAAAAGTTGCTCCACAGCACATCAGGCTTGCCTTAAATTAATTAAGAATACATTTCATCTTGTCTTGGATAGGGAGTTATTACAGATTAGTTACATTCAGACAAGGAGCTCTTTGCCTCTGTTCATTTCTACAGAATTTCAGGAACAATCTACATGTGAACAAGTTGAAATGGGCCAGGGAGACTGAAATATAACTCCACATAAGAACATATCATCAGATCTCAAAGTTATGGGACCCAAAATGAACTTTCATTTACAAGAGAATAGGCAAACTTCTTCATTCTACTTAGATAAACCATTACATTCCAACACATCATTTTTAAGCCCTTTGTGTACTTTCAATTATACAGCCTGATAACTGCTGAGGTACCTGCAAGGCACCTACATGAATATTTTATTTAGGTGGATTATCATAGTTGATGTTTCCTCCCATAAACTTTGACTTCCCCCGATCCAAAATGCAAGTTTCAGCTTCAGGTGAGCCCACAGATAACATGTTTGGGTGCCACAGTGCAAGGCAGCACAGTGGGTCTATTTTGGTGTGTTTGCTGCATGTATAAATACAAGCAGTAAGTACAAGCATCTTTCCATCCTCCTCACAAAAGCACCTTTCACACTTTATTATCTCTTACTAAAGCCTGCTGTTGGCTTGATTGAAGTGTGTAGGTTGCACTATACTTACCTGCAAATAAAGCACCTTCATTTAGTTCTTAAGTTACTTCAGCAGCTCTCCCTGTTATTACATGCCTCCTTTTCAAATTATGAATTTCACACACTTCACTGCTTTTGTGTTTCATTTAAAGCCTTGTTTATTGGTGGCACAAAAGTAAAACTTGACTAGTAATGTCTGCCTTTTTCTTTTCATGCTCTCCCTCATGGGATGCAATTCAACTCACATTATGGATGTGAATTATTCATTTCTGAAAATCTTTCAAGTAGGTCTGAAACAAGCAGGTTCCTATTTTTTCTACCCTTAGAAAGAGGGAAGAATCATATTAAAGTTTCCATCCTTTCATAGATATGATTTAATGACGGAATATACATAATCATCTTTCTCAACAGATACTGTTGAAGATAAAATCTAAACCTAGATGGACTACTGTGCCCAGCCAAAATCAGTTTTTCTGTGACAGGATCACAGGATTGTTTCTTTTGACTTCTTCAAATGTAAGGTTGTTTTTACAAAATAAAGACTGCTACGCCTCAAAAGGCTTAAGAAAAACATGTTAAAAAGTAAAGTAGGTAAACTAAATTACCTCTATGGCTGATTTTATTTTATATAAAATAAAAATGCGTGGATTTGGTGCATGTTTTATTACTACTTAAACTATTTTATATTATTTTAAAAAAAAATCACTCACTTTACCTGCTTTCAGAAATGTATAATTAAAGAAGAGCCAACTCTACTAAGTTGTTTAATACCTAACTCTGTAACACAGTTTTTCTCCACAGACTGCAAACTCAGTAACTATACAATCCCCCTTGTTCATGTAACATTCAGAGAAGCAATATTTTCCTTTAGTCCTATTTTCAAAATTAGATAGGTCTGCTCAGTGCAACAGAGAGCATATTAGATCTTCAGATGATGTGAAAACATAGTTGTTATCTGCTATCAGCTATTTTCCTCAGCTTTTGTCTTTAGGTAAAATGTTTGCCACAGGTAAAAAAAAAGGATAGAAAATCAACTCTGCTGCAACAAGGGGTGGGTTTGGGTATGGGGTTTTTTTGAAAATTGGCTTGAGTTAGCTAAACAAACTGAAAAACTGCTAGATGATGTAGTTTTATCCTCAGGTACTCCAGGAGTGAATGTGGTTTATATATCAGTATATATATATATCCATAGGCACACAAACCCAAAATGATGAGGACTCTCAACACTGTGACTCAAACACTAAGCAAATCAACTTAGTCATGTGAATTTCTGTAAGTTCAGTTAAATGCAGGTTACTGAATTCTGACTGACTACTTTGAAAATTACAAAATTTTGCTTTCCATGCTAGTTTTGCAAGGAAATAAATTACACAGATGCACTGCCAGCCTGTCAGTTCTCATCCCCTCCCTCATAACTTTTGAATGAATTGGCTAATTTGGATCAAATTTGACAAGAGGACCTTGTCTAAAAGATATGAAGTTCCAACAAGTTTCCATGAGAACTGACAGTTGAGTAGGAGATAAAGACTGACATGAGTCTTCCCAGTGAGGAAAATATTGCTGTGTAAGCTCAGCAATTATCTATTATGCTTGACATACCCACCAGTCGGTGATTGTGTACATATCAGCCACACAATCCCCTTGTGTGGAATTTGGAAGCAACTACAGATCTCCCATTTCTCTGCCAGGCACAGGCTAGGAAACAGAGGAGTGGTTGGCAGTATATTTTGGAGGTTTTAGCAATGAAAAGTGAATTAAGAAGGGAGCTGTAATTTGATTGGACATAACCTCATTTGAAACCAAGCTTCAGCATATACACTGTAATCAGACAAATTTGTTAAAGTTTCCGAAGTGTTTATAATCACAAACCCACCATAATCCAAACCAATAAACCCAGGAACAGGTTGGAAACGGTCACTGTGACCCTCACTGTGATTTAACAATGTTGCACACAAGGTGCTGTTTGCATTCTCCAGTGCTGGTTCAGGGAGTACTTCAGGGTGCCATCTCTTGCTCCAGGAGGCCACAGGCAATCACAGCCTGCTTTGGCTGGGCCCACAGGAGCCCTGCTGGGAATTGCCCACTTGGCACTGGGGACACGTCCTGTAATAGCACCTGAGTAACTTGGACCTTTCGGAATTCTTGATACATTGTGAAAGGACTTTTGTACCTCTCCAGGCCTTTGTCTGGGTGATCCTTGGCCCACATCTAACTGAGAGATTCCCAGTGATGCTGGTTCCTCGCCTCTGCCCAGTTCTGCTGATGGCAGCCCCTGGCTCTGAAGGTTATGTTGTGTTTCTTTCCTGTCTCCTCAGCCAGTCTCACCAATGCCACGTAACAAGGAAAAACAAGCTCCCCCTGGTCCTTACTCCTGTTTAGTTTCCCTGCTTATTCAGGAAAAGGATTACATTACCTTTGTGTGCAAAGGCATCACACCAGGACCTCGTGTTCTGCTATTTTTCTACTACTATGAATCCTTGATTTTTTCCACTCATTGCTTCCTAAGACAGTATTGCATTCTGCTGATGAAGTACTTCACTTACATCTGCTCAGACCTAATAAACACTCCAGAACTGGAGGTCCATCAGTGTTACTCAAAATACTTGTTTGAATTATCATTTAGGCAGTCATATCCCTCCCTCATTCAGATGTTGCAGAGCATAAATGATAAGAAACCATTCCAAAGAAATCTGCATTGCAGTCATCATCAAAGTGAGTAAATAAAGAAAAGCTGACAGGCCCTCACACACTAGGAAATTGCTGTGATCTTCACAGAGAAAGGTAATGGTTTTCTTTTTCTTCTTTTCCTTTTAAGACAGCTTTTCTTCTAGATTCAGGGGCCTTCATGTTAAATTCAATATTTTTAGCACCCACACAACCATCTAGAATTAAATTGCAGCAGTTCCTTAGCATCTGAGAAAGAAAGCAATGATAGATCACTGTGATTCTCCTGTCCTTGTACAGAATCAAAGAATCATTTACTAATCAACTGAATTGCTTCCAAAAGCAGAAATCACACAGCTCCATCTTGTGGAAGATGAGATTCCTTGTGAAATGTCATCTCAGTTCAACTTCTGCCTTTGGTAATGATTTAGACTTAGATGTTTTTACACAGAAGTTTTATTTACTGCAGGTATTTCCTTTCACGTGTACTTTATGCTACTTCACCAAGAGCAGGAACAATCTGCCCAGTGTTTTTATTTATACTCTCCTGTTTTATTTTATTTACCCATAGCATTCTCCCAAACTGGTCCATACTTCAACAGTTCACATTTGTACCAAGTGATGCAGAACCAGCTATTTAGTTTTCTTTCTATCCTCTTTCTTTGTCCTGTAAGAGCTTGAACACCTTGCAAAAGTGTCCTTTGTGAAGACACCATATATAAGTAGTAAATATATTTGATTTTCAGCCTAGTGGTACTTCTTAGCAGGAAGTATTTTCAATACAGCTTAGATGACATAAAAATGCCGAAGAGTTTGTCTCATTCATGTAACACAGAACTGCAATCTGTAATGTTTCCATAATCTAATGCTACTAAATAAACCAAGTCAGAACTCCTTTCAGGTCAGATGAACCGGGTAACTTTTCACAACACTACAAAAAATGTCTTCTTGGGTTCTGAAGACAACTGTGGGATTGGTCCTTATTTCCTTGTTACAGAATCTTTGTCCTTTTGAGAGCTTTGGAATGGACTGGACATCGAAAATCAGCACATCATCACATACACTCCACATAAACCTCTGTGCCATGCTACCGAGAAAAACTGAATGTTTATATTTTTGACTATACATTTTCCTTTGGGAGAGCATATAAAACCGTGTGTATCAACACAGGTCTACAAACTGAAATCCACCAAGATAAAAGTTCCTTGGGTTTCAGTATGGAACTCATTGTAAAATCTTCACAACATATTTGGATGTTTCCAACAATCCTTGGTGTTTGAAGAAGGTATTTCTCATAAGCTGCAGTCAAATGTAAAACTTCTCTATCAGATTATCCCAGCCAACATTCACTGAAGTTTTTGGAAAAAGCAGCAGTAATGTGACTCATGGGACTACTCACAGATGACTCTGGGAACTCATTTCCCATTAATTTTCAACTGAAATGCATGAGTGGTCAAAAATGACCACAAACCTTCCCTCAAGTCTTTTAATTTAATTAAAAGTATAAATGATCCTAAGTATTTTCATCTTTTTAATTACTTTTAAATTAATTTTCAATGTGAAAGCCAGAAGTCCTAAGAGAAAAAGTAAGGAATTGCTCATAGAAACTTCTATCCAAATCTGCATGATGAATGTCAACATGATAAGCAAAACCAGCTGCTTATTAAGATACTGGTTTGGACTACAACAGTCTGGGGCTGTCTGAATTAATACATATAGGCAAAAACCAAAAAATTAAGTAGAGAAAAATCTCCTTAAAATCATCCAAAATATGTATTTTTAACTAGCATTCTGGCACTTGAGGGAAAAAAAAAGAACAGAGTAGCATCTTGATTGTTTTCCCACAAAGGATATTCCATTGCTCTATTGAGATGATTCAGCACCACTCCACTCCCCTGAATTCATCTTCCATACTGAGAAACATCATGGCATTCCTCCCTCCTGGCAGAAGTCAAAATAGCAACTTTCCAGGTATGACTGAGAAGAAAAATACCTCATCTCTTCTGCTAACATTTTTCTTGTATGAAATTTCAGGAACAGTATCAACTAGATTTCTTTTTATTAAGCCTTGAAGTGCTCTTTCTCTCAGAATTATTAGAATTACTCTGAAACACTAAAAACCAAAATCCACAGAAAGGATGAAGAAAAAAGACCAAAGGAAAAGACCTTCCAAGGTTCATACCCCACCCACTAACAGCTGTCAATCCTGACAAGAAACAGCTACCTCTGAACGTGGGTGGATGCAAGAGTTCATCTTTATCCAATCACTCTTTGGGCCATATTTCAGAATCTGCCAAGAAGGTTGGCAATTAGTGCCAATCATGGCAGGGTTTTCTGTGATATGGACACCAATTCAAGAGATATTGGACTTAAACTATCAAACTACTTTGCATCTGTATCTAAAGACGCTCTGTATGACTTTGCAACCCTCAGTTACCACCAAGATTAGCCATGTAGATATTGAAAACCTATTCCTTCATCACAAAAAGACTACATTGTGCAGTTTACAGCTGGAAGTTCCCTTAGGCTTTTCAAGAAAGTGCCAAGAGACTACTACTAGAAAGACCAAGTAATTTGTCCAATAAGGCTACAATTATTTAATTCCCCACGAGCAGAGGATTAAAAACTATGTTAATTAGGATAAATATTGAGAAAGTATTAAAGCATTATTACAAGACCAAACAACAAGGGTTGCTGACTATTACAACTGCTACAATTAATACTTTATAGTGATACACTGTGTTGCATATGTTGCTTAGAAACCACATAATTACACACATTTAATCAGCCTTAACCTATGTATTTTCATTACTTTGATGCATACCATTAAAATTCCAATGTTATCAAAACATGGCATTAGAAATAATTTAGTATTTCCTATTTCATATTGAAAAAAATACATTATTAAATGCTATTTATGAGGCAGGTAATTCTAGTAAAAAAAGGACAAAGGACAGTACAAACACCTGAATCTGCTTGTTTCCCAGTCATCTATTTATCTATTCCTTTTCTAATCCGTGTGCCTTTTGAATAAGGCATTGTAAGTGTAATCCCAGTTTCCCTGATAGTCTAAATGGGAGATTTGACTGCAGGACAAATCAAACACCAGCCTTAGAGCAGAGGGAAATAAAAAGTAAAAAGCCTATAAGACTTTGCAGGTAACCAGTTTAATGTAAAGGCCCTTGTTTTGTTATGCATGAATAGGAGTATGATTCTTTGGATTCTAAAGTACTTTAATCAATGTTCAAGGGTTTTTAAGAACCTCATTATGCATCTCTTTTACAGGATTATGAATATTTGCAAATGGGGTCAGGTAGTAAAGCTTCAAAGGCTAAAAAGTTAGATCAAGATATATTTTCTAAAACTCTTCAATGTATTTCAAAATCAGAAGAGCTGCCCAATATATATTGCCACATTCAAAGCATCAGCCTTCTCTTTGAATTTTAGCAACCTCTATTTATCATATATACTTTTCTCCTTCCTCACTGCTTTCCTGTGATGATGGTTATGTGTGCACCATTTTATCCAAAAGTAAGTAGTAGGAGTTTCATTCAAATAAAACAAAAATAAAGGCACAAAATTAAAGCTCCATATACCAAAGACTGACTTGATTAATTTAACTTAATTTACTAAGCAACAGTGTGCAAGGATTAATAAATAAACTTAGATAATAGTTGAGCACCCCTATGGCAGTTTTGTAACTATCTCTTCTGAGGAGTTTTCTGCTCATTAGAGGAACAAAAAAAGTCAAAATTAAATAATAAATAGGATAGGTCTGCAAAGGCAGAATGGGATTTGAGAAACAACACTGCTTCAAAAAAAGAGTGTAAAGGGACTCAGGACAGAGATTTTTTCCATCTTCAGCTCTCTGTCCATAAGTGACACTACTGGGGGCTCTCTACGAAGGCAAAAACCAGCCTTGAGCACATGGTCTGACAGCAGAGGAGGGGCACATTGTAACATATCGCAGCCCAAAAAACCTTTATAAAGGGGGTACAGTGAAATCCAGAAAAAAATTTAGTTCAAACTTCCCTGGAGATATTTTTGAATTGTATCCATCTGTAAGGGGTGTCAGTCCTACCACCTCTTACCTTTCTCAGCCATGCAGGCCCTGCAGAATGACTGCCCTCTGTCTCTTACCCCACAGCACCAGATCCTGAGAGGAGCCCTGCCAGGCGTTGTTTTCAGAAGTAAAATGGGTTTTGTACAGGGTGCAGGGGATTGAGGTCTGTGAAAAACCTCCAGAGGGGAGACAGTGGTTGATAACAGCACAAAGAAAGAACAGAAGGCAGATTTGGTATACCAAGAATGCGTCAAAGGAGGCTTAGCAGAAGAAATAATACCCGTAATGAGTTATTAATGGTACTGAAATTGTACCATTCATTTGTTAAAACGAGTATGCTTGACTGTAGATTTTCTTGTCAGTCTATATATTTTGATTTTATGCACCACACAGCTCAGCAGCAAATTACTGCAATTAACTTCGATTCCTTAGGATCCACAGCAGTAGCATTTCCACATCTCGTGACTGAGCCTAGAATTCAATTCTAAATTCTTGTCCAAAGTGCTTGTACAAAGTAAGTTGTTACTTTGCAAAGTGCTGACAAACTCCAGCAGAAATTCTACACAGATCTATTTCTCATAAGGAAAAAATTCTTAAAAAAATCCAAAGAAAATTCAGTTCATCCATCACAGTAAAGTTTGAAAAAGAGCTGAACAGCTTGAGTTAATTCCTTAACAAACACCTTATGCATTCAGTCACCATTTTTGGATTCCAAAGACAGACATTTCGATGAGAATCTTCGCTTACAGATAAGATGTTTTTCATGCTGTTCCTTTTAAATTTTAGTAGCACATCCGCTGTGAAAGTAGCACCGTTCCATCTGTGCAACTCTAGAGAGTCAGACACTTTATCTCATAACAAATCTGCGTAGCTCGCTGGTTTTTGGCTGTGTGAGTACAAAAGAACTTGACACAAAACAAACTGCAAATAATCAGATGCAAAGTGTAACTCTTAAGAAGAAAGTTAAAGCCCTTCTTTGGTTAGGAGAAACCACAAATCAAGTGTCAATAGAGGCTGGGCAAGGGAAGAGAGACAAAATATTAGAACTGGGGGACTAAGAGATAACACAGTAAAAGATCTGCCAGGAAATAGCAAGTAATAGGACAACCCATCCCCTGAATAAAATTTGACAAAGTGTCAGTAGACTCAAGACAGACGTTTATTTCTGATGAAGAACTCTAGTAGTTTCCATGTATGACACATGCTCTTCTGGTTTTGTTTCCATAACTTCCCAGTGAGCTACTGGGCAATTCCCAGTGCTGAATTAATTTAACTTCCAAAAGAAGTGAGCTTCTTTGATTTTAAGTCACTGTGTGGAACAATTAATTGCTGCTGTATCACTAGAGTATAATTCAGAACATGATACGTGGATAGTAGACACAATGGAGAATTTTGTCATAACTTGGAAATCCCGTCAAGGGATCACGATCAAAAGGGCAAAAGGCAGCACAGAACTGGACCAAATCTACTTGTCAGTACTTGCTTTTTATAACACAGCAGACTTCAGAGACCATAAAGAGCATCTGATCCTCTTTTGGTAGTGTACAAACAAAAAGGATTTTACAACCTATGACACCTCTTGCTCCATTTGACTCTGCTCTGAAGAAGAGACAGGAAAATTAAGCATGTCCACATAACTCAACCACTTACAGCTCAAACTCTGATCCATCTGCATGAAGCCAATGCCCTGTGAAGTGAAATGGCTGTGGCACTCTTACATATTCCATTAGGCTGCAAATGTGGGGAGATAATAAAGGTATTTTTTTATTTGCCAAATTATTCACAATGTTTTTTGACAAATACCATGGCTAAGATAACTGGTCCCTTTCCCAAAAGCTTTCAACAAATCCCCCTTGCAGCTCTCTAATAAAGTTACCTTGCACCATTCATCTAGTAAATAAAAATCCTTGGAAAAATGGAAACAATGAAAAAGCAGTGCCATGCATATTCAGATGGTTGTGATTGCTATGGAAACCATCTCTAGTACTAGTCTTTTTCTTCAGAGTATCAGAGGCAAATCATAATAAACTGACAGGAAAACAAAGTGTAATACTGCCTAAGACTCCAAAGTTCAAAATTCAAGAGAAAATTAAACAACTGCGTAGGAAAAGCTTTCATGTTCTCCCATCTTTCAGGTTCCTTTTGCAGCACATCTCTGTGGATGAGCACTTTGGTATTGATTTCTGCCTGGGCTTCCCAAATTGCTGCTGAAGTAGCCCTTAGGGCTGGCAGAATTGCTACAGTTGTTACAAAAATAAAAGGATACTGTTTCTTTAGCCTAGGAGTAATCCTAATTTTATTGATAGAATTTTGGGAAACCTGAAAACATGTAATTCCATTCAAGCAATGACATTTTTTTTCAAGCTCCAAAAAGACTGATAATAGAGTCAAAGAGGGTAATGGGGTCATGGATTCAGATATCATCAATGCAATTAGCTTTAATGTAAACTAAGGTGGGTAAAATAAGAAGCTACTAATTTTAAACTAAAAAAATCCAATTATTTTAGAATATTGTATGCCTTGCTTTCATTTCTGTATAAGAAATATTCTCAATTTATTTGATTGTATTTGTACTACATGAACGTGTTAATGGGTAGCTCAGAAAATTTTCAACATTTCATCTCCTTTCCTTGCAGCAGCCTACCTGCTGATACACCAGAGGTCATCTCCCTACTCTTCCTAATCAACCCCAACACCTACTTCTGAGTTTTATCATACCAATTTTCAAATTTGTTTGCTGAGTAAAATTAGCCAATGCAATATGCATATATCTACTACTCCAAATTATGTCCAAAAGTCATCACTGCTGATGTGCCAGCCTTGATTCTCTCCAGGTACATAATTCCAAGAAAGAATACCAGTTCAAATATTATTGCAGAAGTGCACTGCACTTCAGACACTAAACACTCCTTTTTCTTTCTTCAGGTACATCCCATCCCATTACAACCACAGAAAGTAAAATTCCACAAACAGTTTCACTTATAGAAGGCTTATAGTAATAAGTCATTATTGTAGTTGTTTATAAGCAACAACTCCTGCTTTTTGAAAAGTTACTTTGTTTGAAAATTCCACACAGCTGCCTGTAAATGGTATTTGTGTAATTAGGGGTTTGGTTTATGATCATCTGAACCTTGCCTTTCCCACCTTTTTTTTTTTACTTAGGGTCTTCTAAGCCATAGAAACCAACCAAGTTCCCACAAAAAACAAATTCTAGGAAACACCCATTTTCTATCAAAATTACAATCAGTCAGATGGGAGCAAACAACCCCGTTTTGTCAAGCCAAGCATGGGATGCAAATCTTGTGCTAACGTTATTCTGATAATCAGAAGGCAAACAGTAACTGTTCTCACCTAATGCCATTTGTTTCAGTATTAATCCACCAATATTTTTTCACAGAAATGTGAACAGGCAGGACGTGAACCTTACAGACAATTCTGTCATGTGGTCACAGCCTTTTCCTGGTAGCTATTTTCAGTCATAAAAGTGGGTTTATCCTACCACCAAAACACATCCTGTGGAAATCATTAACAGCTGCTTAAGCCTAATTCAGAGTTTACTTAAGACAAATTATACTGAACACACTTGCTGTGACTTGTATGGCAATTACACCTAAGGGCAAAACAAAGGGGAGGAGTTGGGAGTTCCAGGGTCTCCTGGTCTGTGCAGAGCCAGTGCAGGATGAAAACTCACCTTTCCCTTACTAATGTTCCCTATCCATCAGACCACAGCCCAAATCAGCTCTTTTATTGCAGTTCATTTTTAACCCAGCAAAAACATGTCATATTTAATTTTTACAATAGCCTCTTTGAAAAAGAATAATTAGGTTTTCTTTTATAGGGGTAATATTTTTTACCCTATAAAGAATGTTCTGTATGTAGACTGCTGGTGAAAAATCTATTTCAGCCAATTACAGATCACAGAAAGTGTCCCCCTCAAAATTCCATATTCTAAGAATATGAATAAATGCTTCTAATAAATTTCCAGATTATGGAACACAACTTTTTCAATTTCCAATGTATATTTAAACATACAGACAAATATAAATATTTCTAAATCCAAACAACAAACCAAATCAAAGACACAATAAAAAAATCCAGAGAGCTGGCAAACTCACCATATTTTCACAGCTGAAAATATGGAATTTTACTTAAATACAAAAGTTTTATGTAAATTATTTAAATGTTGTTTTTGTTCTCACAGGGAGGCCTCTTCAGTGCTTTACATAATCAGTAATAAAAGTTTATGACTATGACACAAAAGAACTGTTACTGTCTTCAGACAAGACTGTTGTCATTACCCAAATGGGCAGATTAATGACTTAGTCATGTTTTTTGCATTTTTCTCTTCCACAGTAATGAGCAATAACTTGTAAAAATTAAAATTTAAAAACAAATTAGTTGTCAAAAGCATATCATAAAGACTAATATTAACATTGCTGATCCAAGTAACAAGGAGTGAGCCAAATACTAATTCCCCCTCCAGGGATTTGTTCTATTGCACTACCAGGCAATTAACCTGACTTTCATTTAGTGTTAATATGATGAAATAAATAGATCTGTTAATGCATTTTTAAAATGCACAAGTAAATGTCTTTCTTGGGAGGTTGATAATGAGCTGTACTGACCATCTCACATCATCTATCAGTTTGAAAGTAACTTATAATTTGTGTGTGTTTACTATTTTATATGGAATGAAACTCCTAAAGTTGCTCCAAATGTTTATTACACAGACATACAAAACATAAGTTTTAATATCTTTAAAATTAAAAGCAAACTTTGATTGTTGGATACAGAATGTGTTCATGCACTCCCCTGAATAACATCCTCCTAGCCTATTATTCCCAATTTAAAAACTACCTAGCTAATCCTTAGCTAATTCTAAGCCAAATTCTATTTATCCTGTTCCCATTCAAGTTATTTCTTGAGTTTTTATGAATTTTTAAAATATTAATCTAGTGTTTTGCAAAGAAAAATTGCACAAAAATAAATTGCAAGAATTAGGCCTAAATTCTGGTCTTCTAAGGTAAGAAATGACAGCCCTCTGCTGGCTAATAAATGTGTACCCACAAGAAGGACTTCACACAACAGTTTTATATTAATATTACATTTAGCCAAAGTTAAAATATATAAAAATACATAGAGTACAAAATGAAGTTATAATACAGGGATGCCTGAAATATTTTATCTGGACCATTAGGAAACATTGTTTCTACTTCCTGTAGGAAACAGTAGGGCAAGGAAATAGCTGGTTCCTAAATTATATGGACAATTCTATACAATACTGAAGTTCCTCAAAGAAGTAACCATATTGGGCTTCAGTTTTCCATACAGTATTCAAAACTAGAAATAAATGTTAATGGTAATCATTGTGTTACTGTGTAAGACTTTGTTTTGTTCAATTCAATGACCTGCAGTCCACAAAAATGAAAAGTTGTCCAAAAAAATACTGATTTTTATGGTCTAAAATAAGTTTTAAATGCAAGCCTCAGAGAGCTTCTTAGCAGCCAGAAAAAAATGAGAACCAGAGCACAGTATTTGGTACAACAGTTACCAATATGATCCAACTTGCAAAGAAAAAATTGTTTAGGTACCAGCATAAAATTTCATAAATAGGAAATGTGTATGAGAAATATCAAGAATAGTCCCCATCTTTCATTAATTTTTGCCTGTTTTTAAAGATTTGTTTTCTCCTTTGCCCTGAGGACCTGTACGGTGTTTTAAAATACAAAGACGTACATTGTAAATAACTTGCATTTTTCCTACATTAATCTGAAATTTCCCATAGCATAATTCTGACCGTGTGGCAAATTTACACAGAACGCTCTGTAAAGTGCCTCTTCATTAGCAGTGCCGACTGCAACAAGTGTGCAGTAGAGGAACACGTTGGCAGCCGTACACTTTATTTTCCCTCACTTAGAAAAACACCAAAACCCAAAGGAACCCCCACTGCAGCTGCCCACATGTGACAGTGTGAAACAAAGAACTGAAAGTGTTTATTTGAATATATTTGACCGCTGATTCAATGCCCTGATAACGGCATTTTACCCAAAGAAGACGATATTGACAGAGATAACTGGAATCAGCACCCAGCGTAAATAGAAGTGATCGGAACGTTTTCCAGAGGTTCCTAGAATGGAAGGAGCAGGCTGCGCGCTGCCCCTCTGCCCAACAGCCCAGCACACAAAGCTGGCAGCCTTCTCCTTCCCTTCCTTTTGACCCAGCAGAACCGGGGCCACCCCGGGGGCTCTGAGCAACCTGGGCTAGAGGGAGGTGTCCCTGCCATGCAGGGCGTGGAACCGGGAGATATGAAGGTCCTTTCCATCCCAAACCCTTTTGTGATTCCACGATGCTCGAATGACTTGCAGGGGAAGCCTGTGGAGTGTCTTGCATTTCCAGCTGTTTCTAAAAGCAGGTCTGAGGAGTGCCTCACCCCTCTGGGCACCTACAGCCCTTTCTGCACGGACCGGGGCGGGCACCAGGGAAACAGCGAGGTGCTGATGCCTCGTGTGAGGAGTGCTCAGCAGAGTTTGGGTTTGGTGCTTAAGAAATATAAGTACCCAGTAAAAAATAACCGAATCACAGAATATTCTGAGTAGAAAAGACCCACAAGAATCATCGATCGAGCTCCTGGCCCTGCACAGGACACCCCAACAATCCCACCCTGTGCCTGAGAGAGGTGTCCAAATGCGCCTGGATATCTGCCAGCCTTGAGGCCGTGACCACTGCCCTGGGGAGCCTGTTCAGTGTCCACCCTATGGATCAAGAACCTTTTCCTTATATCTAACCCAAACCTCCCCTGAGAGAACATCAGGCCATTCCCTCGGGTCAAAATAAACACAAAATAATTGGAGAAGACCGGCTACCTCGCATTACCACTTGGCACACACGCCCCGCACGGGGAGAAGCGGAGGTTCAGCTGGCCGCAGCAGGAGCCCCTCTGTGGGGTCCCGTCCCCGCCCGCTGCGGTTTCCACGGACGGACATTTCCCTGTGGGACCCTCCTGCCCGCGCGCCTCGGGACCCGCGCGCGCGGGGCGGGAAACCGCCCGGGCTGGAGGACCGCGCGCGCGGACCCGGCAGGGGGCGCTGTCGAGGGCCGCGCGCGTGCGCGGGAGCGGTGCCGTGATGGCGGCGCTGCTGGAGCACGAGAGCCAGATCTTCCTGGAGCTGTTCCACCGAGATGGGCTCGCCGTGTGCGCCCGCGGGCTTGGCATCGACCGCCTGCTGCTGCGCTTCCTGCGCCTCTACTGCGAGCCCGCCAGCCTCGTGCTCGTGCTCAACACCAGCCCCGCCGAGGAGGTGAGGGCAACTGCCAGCGCCCGCCCCTTCCCCTCCCGGCTGCGGCGAGCGCGTCCCGGGGACGGCCGGCGGCTCTGTCGCTGCCCCGGCCGGCGGAGCGGCTCCCCGGGCTGGCGGGAGGGTGTGCGGGCTCCGTTGAGGGCAGCGCGGGGGCCGGGCCGGGCTCTGTGCACCGGCCCCGGCACAGAACCACTCAATGGGTCGGGTTGGTAGGGACCACAGTGGCTCATCTGGTCCCACGTCCCTGCTCAGGCAGGGCCATCCCAGAGCACACGGCACAGGACTGTGTGCAGATGGTTCTGAAGTAGTTCCAGTGAGGGAAACTCCACAGCCTCCCTGGACAATCTGTCCCAGTGCTCGGTCACTCACAGTGAAGAAGTTCTTCCTCATGTTCAGGTGGAACTTCCTGGGCATCAGTTCCTGCCCGTTGCCTCTGTCCCATCGCTGGGCCCCAGGGAGCAGAGCCTGGGCCCTGCTCTGAGCCCTCCCTGCTCGCACTGACAGACATCGGTGAGGTTCCCTCTCAGCCATCTCTTCTCGAGGCTGAACAGCCCCAGCTCCCTCGGCCTTTCCTCACAAGAGAGAGGCTCCAGTCCCCTCACCCTCTTTGTCACCCTCTGCTCCAGGAGCCCCATGTCCATTTGTCCTGAGGAGCCCAGAACCGGACCCAGCACTCCAGAAGTGTCTCAGCAGGGCTGAGCAGAGGGGCAGGGTCACCTCCCTGACCTGCTGGCACTGCTCTTCTAATGCACCCCAGGATCCCCTTGGCCTTCTTGGCCACAAGGGCACTGCTGGCTCAGGGATGGCTTGTTGTCCATCCCCAAGTCCCGGGGAAGCTGTCAAACCATACACATTTGGGATCATGGCAGTTGAATTTCTACTCCTGCAGCACGATGAAGTCCTAGTAACACTAATGAGCTAAAACAAGTATATAACTTATAAGTAACCAGTGAGAAGAAACGGGTGAAACATGCTGACATGTCCCTGCTTGTACAAAAAAAAGTTCTTTTTTTCTCTGGAACCAGGCAAATTTCCCACGATCAGGAAGGGGAGCTCTTTTTATAGCAACCATAGGTGAATAAAGATCACAGCTGTAGTTAATAAGATTAAGCTTGTTGTATATGCTCTACCTATTGCAGTCATCTAATGACAGGTGAGGGCACTAAAAGATGATCTCTTCCCAATTCTGTGTCCTTTAGGCAGCATTAAAATTGCATTTTCTTTGAAAATGACCTATTGAAATATAAGAAAATGTAAGCTCCTTGAAGTGTCAGTTACTCATTTTTATGTAAGTATTGTCTAGCTACTCCTGACTACATAGATTTTTAAATCACCCAGATGAGTGTGAAACTGAAGAAAGTATATCAAAGAAGAAAAAACCATAATAATTCTGACTTCCTTTAGTATGTTATACTATCATGTCTTTATTTGTTTTGGACAGCTCCGCTCCTCAAAATTATCAGAGTATGTGTAATAAAGGTGCTTTTTGCATCGCTTTCCCTAGATACCACAATAATGTCTTGTGTTTTTATTGTATTTGGTTTAGGAGTATTTTATTGATCAGCTGAGGTCAGATGGAGTTGTTCATCTCCCTCGGCGTGTTACCAATGAAATTGCAAATAATACTCGATATGAATTTTACACACAAGGAGGAGTCATCTTTGCAACAAGTCGGATCCTTGTGGTAGATTTCCTTACTGACAGAATTCCTGCCAATCTCATTACCGGTAAGAGCTTAATGAAATAAAGGTAAGAGTGTTCTGTTTGAAAATACACAAAGCTGAATTCTATATGAAGAGTTCTACTAACAGGTACTGAGGTTGAAGAATTGTTCCCTTTTTTTGGCCCCACCAAGGCTGAGGTAAAAGGAGCAAATATGTAGTTCTTTCATATTTTTAATTGGGTCTTTTTTCTCTAAACTTGTTTGCCTTATTTAATCATACAGTTTAAAAAGGCTTTCAAAGAAGAATAATTGATAGTACTTGGTAAAATAGTGTCCTGTGGTCTATTGGACACTGGCCTATGATTAAAACTGATTTTAGATGTCATGCTTTATCAGCCATGCGCAATACCTATTTTTTTGCATTAACAAATTACTCCTGATGACTTCTCATCAAAAAATACCTCACTAATCTTTGTACTGACACACTTGGACACTATGCAAATAGTGGTATTATGAAGTAATGCTGTTACTGTGATTGTAAAGATGTTAGGAATAGCTTGCAACCTTTTTTTGTTGTTATATAGAAGCTATACATGGAAGAGGTGAGAGTTACCCTTTCCTTCTCATGTTCTGTTCCCTTTCTCCCCCAGCCACTCTTGTTTTTATGTTTCTGTCTAAGCTGGAAACCCTGTTACAGCCTGGAGAGCTGAAAAAAGAGATATCTAAGAGCCAGGGATATAGGAATCTTTTACTTTTATCGAAGTGTTAACGTCTTAGCGATTAAACACAGCTGAATATTGTATGCTTAGAAGAATGTGAGTTTCTGCTTCAGAAGCTGTACCTCCTTCCTTTTAGTCCAGCTGTAACAAGTTCCACTCTAAAACATTTTGAACAGTTTTATGCTGGAGTCAAAGAACACCAGATTTGTCAATTTTGGAATTTCTAAGTTCAAAAGAAGTGAATAGGTTTTCTGGGCAACCTGTGATAATTTCTTTTCTTCCCCTGACTCCTCCCTCTCTGCCTTTCTACACTACCAAAGAAGAAAATTAAAAAAAAAAAAGATGAAAAGAAGAAATACTGAAGTTTTAAAACTGGTGCTGTCCTATAGTGCCACAGAGCTGTGACAGGTTTTGCATTGCCACCAGAGGTCGGTGTCAGAGCAGCTGCAATCGACTGGTGTCTTCATTCCCAGCCTCCTAACACCTGGGTCCGCGTGCCTTGTCTGCATGTGAGATTGTGCAACAAAACCAGCAAAATCTTGTAGTAGTGTTTCATGAGGAGATAACAGCAAAAGCCTTTCTAGGTGGTAAAAATGTCTTTTGTAAAATCAGTGTGAATTAACATCTGATGAACTCATAAATCCAGCTAAATGAAGATAAGAAATTATCACTGCAGTAAAGCAGAATTATTCCTGGTGGTTTTAGCTGAGTAGAAGTGATGTACTTGACAGCACAGTGAAACAGTTGCAAGTTGGTGTAATGAGAAGTGGCGAGTTGTTTCTACCAAGGCTTACAGAGCAGGTGTGAACTCACTACATAAGCAGATATATGTTGACTAAATGCAGGAAAGTATTATAATAAACACAGTCTTACTGACCTCTTACAAATTGTGTTTCCTGTCATGTCCATCTGGAGTCACATCTTGATAAACTGGAAGTTGTTCGGAGATGACTATGATTGTTATTACATACTGAAAAATTTCCTTCATAGAACAGGTCTAACAATATCTAGAGAGAAAAAAAATCCTTATAGTGCATTATTTCATGACTTAATCATGAATGGCAAGCAGTTATATGGAAGTCTTTTTTTCTGAATGCTTTTTCATTTAGCAAACAAAGGCATGTTAAAATCAATGGCTGGGTATTGAGTTGAGGAGGCTTGTTACAGAAATTAAATGCTCTGTAAGTTTGTCAGCTTATGTAGGCACAAGGTAAAACCTGTGATGTTTGGTGTCCTTTGCTTCCATTTTAGAAAGGCATTTGTGATGCCACTGGAAGCTGTGAACAGATACCACATAGGCCTCACTTCAGTAGGAGGAGAGGGAAAATAATGTGATGTGCTGTTTATCATGATTAAGCGTGAGGAAAAAACAAGCCTTGGTTTAGCAGGTCTTGACTGAATGAACTGTGAACTCCAGAAGTGGTTGCTTCAAACATGTAATTAAATTAAACTGTTGCATTCCTCTTTATTAATATGTGCTTGATAGATCTTTTATTCCTACTACACCCATAGCCATGAAGAAAACTGCTTGCGTACTCATACATTTGATAATATTTGCTGTCCTTAAGTGTGAATATGACTGTCAGGTGGGAGAGAAAAGCAAAATAAATGTTTTCAGAATTTTTTTGATTATGTAAACACTTGAGCTGTTACCAATGAAAGTTACTTGACAAGTCTGTAATTCCAGAATTTCTCTTAACAAAAGAATTCAACTATCACAGCCTCAAACGTATCAAACTTTCTTTGTTGTAACAGTGTGTTATGTCATGCATTTGCTCTTCCTCCTTTTAAAAGGCTCAAGCTCAAGTTATGCCTCAGGAATACAGAATTTTCTGAGCTGGTAAGTCCTGCCACTCATGCACAAGCTTTTTTTTTTTTTTTAAAGGTGCATTAGTAACCCAGTTCTGTTATTTGGCAATTCCATGGTACTGAAACTGAGGAATCACTCGTTTCAACCCCAGAAAGTTTGTTCAACCCTCATTTTAGAAGACTTAAATTCCTGTATTTAAAAGAACAGTAGAAGAATAAGACAGTTGTGAGGAAAAATCTGCACAAGCCTGGACCTTTCTGTACTTTTTTTTAACTTGACTTTTTTTTCTTTTGCCAGGCATTTTGGTGTACAAAGCACACAGAATCATTGAGTCCTGTCAGGAAGCGTTTATCTTGCGACTTTATCGCCAGAAGAACAAGCAAGGCTTCATTAAAGCTTTTACAGATAATGCAGTTGCATTTAACACTGGCTTTTGTCATGTGGAAAGAGTGATGAAAAATCTTTTTGTCGGGAAGCTTTATCTGTGGCCAAGGTGAGGCACTGCTTTACTTCACTGGAGAGTTAAACTTAGAGGAAAGATGAAGGATTTTACAGCGGGTTCCTAAGAAAACAAGGTCTGTGCAGTCACACTGCTAATCTATGTTCCCTCCTGTATTCCCAAACAAATATTTTTCAGTTTGTGACAGAAGTGGTCTTGAAGATGCTGAGTTTGAGACTATGTTTGAAAATAGACTCAAATTAACTGTATTTAGGGGATGAACCTTATGGTAGAGCCGTCCTTTTAGTCAACAGAAATCACAGCAAAAAGTGACATTTTTAATAGTTTGAGAAAAGTTTCTCTTACTAAACAAGAGTATTTAAACCATGAAGTGACAGGAAAACAGTCTCTCAGTTCTGCCATTCATGGAAGTGTTTGTTTCCAACTGTGATGAAACTCCATGCATCTCTTTCTATGTGTCAGATTTTTTTAATCTTCCAATACACGTATGTTGTGTATGAAGAATATTTCTTGATAACTGTTAAGAAACAAATTGCCAAGATGTGGCATGCACTGAGTCTTCAGGAGCAGATCCACAAATGGAACTGGACACTCTTTGATGACCCAGTCAGTGCTCTTGCACTGAGCAGGAGCTCTGCCCATTTTTTCCGTTAGTCCAGGCTGGAATGTGTTTCACTCCATCTTAATGAACTGTTCCTCTGCATTGGAAATTCCTTAACACTCTGTCTTTCAGTATCCCAGGGAAGTAGAAATGGACATACCTAGGGTAGGAAAGGTTGAGTAGAAGCTCTCTAGATTTCCTTCCTTGACTTCCATGAAAAGACCTGGGGCAGTAAGGGAAATGTCCATGGAGTTCCAGAGGTCAGCAGCCACCGGGTTGCCTGAGCCTCATCCTGTCAGGAACAATCAGCTGGCATCTCTGGACCAGTGCAGCCAGAGTGGCTCCAAGGACAGGGTTCCAAAAAGGACCTGCTGGTTATCATTGCAAGCTGGGAACGTCACAGGATCTGCTGGTGCCACCATGGGATTTCAGAGAATTCATGAACCCCTTCTAGTTTCTCCCTTACAAGATTTTTTGGGCTTACTTTAATATTTGCTATATGTGATGATGATGCAGAATCCAGTGCAGTAATTTTCCATGGATCATTCACCAGCACTCTAGGCTCACATGACTAGAATGACTACAGTCATAATTGTGGAACAGATGGTTTTCTGAGGCTGTTCATAAGATTGCAGTCTTCACATCAGTAGAAACTTATTTTGGAATTAACTTACTTGCTAACATTTAAAACAATTGTAATTGTAGTTTATACAAACTTTTGAGTAATTCTAAGTCAAATAAAACTATCCAAGTAAATCTTAAGAAGCTGTTTTTCTCTTAGATTTCATATAGCAGTGCACTCATTTTTAGAGAAGCATAAACCTGAAGTGGTGGAAATACACGTGGCAATGACCCCTGCTATGCTTGCTATCCAGACTGCAATCCTGGACATTCTGAACGCATGTCTGAGGGAACTCAAACGTTATAATCCAGCTCTGGAAGTAGAAGATCTATCGTTAGAGAATGCTATTGCTAAACCTTTTGACAAGGTAACCATTTTGATTGTTCTGCAGTGTCTAACTAACAGCATGTAGATCTCTGAAGTGCTGCCATACAAACAGAAATGTTATTTGCAAAATAAATAACCAGCAGCAGCTGAGTGTTCTCCTATTACATGTTTATTACTGGTACAAGGGGATGTAATGGTGATGTGACAGTTGCCAGTAGGGTTTTTGATGTATTGGTATTGTTGTTCTTCCTGTGTTTCCAAAGTCCCAACAGTAAAAACATCCCAATTCATGGTTATAATAATAATTGTTGCTGCTGTTATTAAAAAGACAGCTGCAACTTCAGCTCAGAATACTTTGGAGATATGTATCAGTTATTGCCACACACATACTCCCCTTTTCCTTTTGAATTTCTTGCTTGTGTTTTTTATTGTCTCTAGTAGGAGAAGCACTGTATGTAATAGACAATATGCACATGCATGCATCTGCTGTATCTTTAATCATTATATATGTCAGTAACTGCGTGGTCTTTGTTTTTGGCAGATCTGCAATGTTTGGCACACACATGCTTTCTTTAGGGTGAAATCAATTGTCATAGTGCAACACAGTTATCGTTAACTGTGATTTAATCTGGATGGAAGGCCTTCTGTACTTTAAATATTTGAAGATTTTTTCTTGAGCTCTATAATTTGTACATCTTCATGGTACCCATCTTATTTTGGAAACTAAATGACATTAAGTAAAGTGTCCTAAGTAAAGGACACTGGGTACTAAATACACCAGGCCAGTACCAGTAAAATAAGGGCGGTTTTTTAAATTTTACCAGTATTTTAAGACGGAAAGGAAAGAATTTACTGAAAGCATTAAATTATATACATCTGCTAATTGCTGTAATGTTTTTCATAAAGACATCTATATTATGTTAGCTTCATTAAAATATGGCAACTTATATCAAAACAAATATCTCACCATCACATCTTTATTTTGGTCTCCGTAATAACTTTGGGAAACCAGTAGCATCCCCTGTAAAGTAAGAGAAAAAGTGCATTTTCAGCTTGGTTAGAAGCTATAATACAATACTGCATGTTCGACACTCCGAACTTTCCAATTTCTATTTCCAGACAATACGCCACTATTTAGATCCTCTCTGGCATCAGCTTGGAGCTAAGACAAAGTCTTTGGTCCAGGATTTGAAGATCCTCCGTACTTTGCTACTGTATCTAACCCAGTATGATTGTGTCACTTTCCTTAATCTCCTGGAGTCACTGAAAGCAAGTGAAAAAGCTTTTGGTGAGAATTCAGGTAAACACAGAATAACCACACAAGTTAATGCATGAAACAGTGCAATGTTGATGTTTTTAATTAACATTCCCAAACATATGAAGGTAACTAATTAGGTTTTACATAACCAGCCATAAGGACGTAGGTTTTTATTGACAGATAATTCTTTCATCTTCCTACTCAACTGCTGTTACTTAACAGTGTGAGATTTGCATCGCATTTCTGTCTTTTATTAAGCTGGTAATTACACAGCAAGCAGGTAGGGCAGGTATTCCAGCTTAGAGATCTGGGGCTTTTACTGCAAAGGGTTGAAACACATACACATTGCAGATGTCAAACTACTACTGCTTCCTTCTCATTTCCTCTCCAGGCTGGCTGTTCCTTGACTCCAGTACTTCAATGTTCGTGAATGCTCGAGCTCGAGTTTATCGCATTGCAGATGAGAAACTGAATCAGAAAGGCAAATGCTCTGAAAAACATGATGTAAAAAAGGAAAATGGTACTGATCGTTCCTAATTTTAAGTTTGAGAGTGTCACACAATTCCAAGTGCTTTGCATATTATTACTTGTGCTCTGGTTCCCTGCATGAACTTCCACAGCTCGGGATCTCAGTCTGTTAGCTGGGATAAATTGAGACATAATCTTAGTTCCAAAAGCATATAATAAACAACATGAAAGAGTCACGAAGAAGTAGGGGATTCTCCTAAGCTTGCTCAGCTGATCACTGGGAGAGCTTTTGTGGAGTTTTTCTTGTGTTACATTGGTGTTTAGCTTCACCTTTATTATCTTATGCAAAAGAGTAGGAGGCTGTGGTTGCTTTTATTAAAAACTATATTCAGGAGTTTCAGAATTGAAGAATGAGTGAATATTTCAGCTTTTTGTTTCACAAAAGCACTTATCTCCATTTTTAAATTTAAGAGTGTTCCCCATCTCATTAGCATAACGAGTTGCATGTGTAGGCTGTTGAATATCATATTTGCCAACAAGCATCACACTATTGACATCTAACCACTGATTTAAAGTCTGAAGGATATTTTGGCTGCAAGAGCTGCTATGTTCAATCTTACTTTGTTTCAGAACTGAAACGGGAATTGGTTCTAGAAAGTAACCCAAAATGGGAAGCTTTGAGACAAGTACTGAAAGAGATTGAAAATGAGAATAAGAACAGTGACAACCTTGGTGGTCCAGGTGAGAGAATACTAAATGATGTAAGTTTTCACAGTACTTCTACTGGTTTGTACTTCTACTTGACCTTGGAGAGAAGAAACTAATTCTTTTCTGTAGTTTTATCAAAGAGCTAGTTTAAATGTAGTAATTTGTGGCCTTAAGATGGGGGACTTAAATACATTATGTACATAAACTATGTAAAATTAGATAGTTTTACATAAACTCGTATTAGGTCTTGCTTCTAAAAGAGAAATGCTGTTCATTCCTGCAATGCAATACTTTTTAAGAAAGAAGCTGCATTATTCTGAAAAAATATTTTAAGTTACATTTCAGTATTGTACTGATACCTTAGTTCCAAGCCAAATACAACTGATGTGGAAATTTATAATAATCAAGGTACCATTCATTCATTCATTTCTTAAGTTTGGGTTCAAAACAAAAATAAGGGTTCTGTCTTACGCCCCTTCTAACTTGCACATTCTTCTCATGCACCTGAAAATTTGCTTCTCATGAGTTGCATATAAATGAGGTAGAGATTAGGAGACAGGGAAGAGAGTCTTAACTGCTTTGCTGCCTTTCCTATTTTAGGGCTTTTCATTCCCTTAAAATTTAGCAAGTTTTATTTTAGGAAATAGTAAGGGTAAAAAAGTGCTTTTTTCTCCCACCCACAGTGTTCTGACTCTGGTTAAGAACTGGCTCTCTCACCTAGTGTTGTAGGAGTTTATCTGAGTCAGCTTGTGGAGAATTGTTATTCACAAATGTCAATAATACTGTGTGAAACATGTTTTGTAGACTCTAACAGCTGACAAATTAGAATGGTCTAAATTAAGTTCTCTCTTATTCCACATCTTAAAAATGAGTAGTTGTTCGAGTGTTTCAACACACGCTGTATCTGCCTCGTTTCCAATGGTCAGAAGGAAAACTTTACAAATTCAGGTATTGTAAGAATAAGGAATGCTGAACTTCCATTATTCTTCTCTGATCTTATTTGGTACAAAAAGCCATGCAATTTCGATTCTCTCACAGTCCAGAGCAACTGTGGCAGCTGAATGTCAAGGCATTTGGCAGGCATAGTGTTTGGATCAGTACAACCCATTGGCTGGGGAGGTGCTTGTAGCTGGATAAGAAGCACAGCATTACAGGCTGTAAACATGGTATTGTTTCTTGACTGCAGGGCAAGTGCTCATTTGTGCCAGTGATGACCGAGCCTGTGCACAGCTCAGGGAGTATATTATTGCTGGAGCAGAAGCTTTTTTAACAAGACTGTATAACAAAACCTTCGGAAAGGATGAGAAAGCTGGAGAAGTGTGGATTACGGACAGAAAAGCCACCAAGTCCAAAGGAAATCCCAAACCAGACACAGGGCCTCAAGCCAAGAAAGCCAAACTCACAGCTTCTTCAAAACAAAATAAACACAAGAAGCAGCAAGACCGGACTATAATTGAAATGATAGGGAAAACTGAGGAGGAAAAGAGAGAGGAGGTTGAGGTGGAAGAGAACCAAGAATTAAGTGGTAGCCAAGAAGGCAACACGGAAGAGACCATTCCTGAAGATTTCGATGTGAACTTGCCCTCAGATTGTTACTATGGGATTTTCAAGGACCCACTGACGATTATCCACCCGCTGCAGGGGTGTGGGGATCCCTACGCGCTCACTCGGGTGCTGCACGAGGTAGAACCCAGATATGTTGTGTTATATGATGCAGAACTCACTTTTGTTCGGCAGCTGGAAATCTACAAGGCAAGCAGGCCTGGGAAGCCTTTGAGGCAAGTTGACTTGGCCAGGGTAATTCTAGTCCAAAAAAATAATTATAAGTGCACTGCCAGCAGTCAATGCAGAACATGCTATTGTTCATTTTCATTAGCTACTTTTTAGTTCCTGTTTAGCCCTTAAGTTTAAACAAAAGCGTAATATCTGGTGTAACCAAAAGATAATTTTTCCTTTCCAGCAGGTATTTAGTCCCTTAACAGCAGAAGCATATCTATTAAAAAAAAAACAATTCCAAGACCTCTGCTTCCATGATTTTAGTGGCAGTAAATAATTTTGAGGTGGTGTAGTCTCATTTTAAACCATCTCTGAAGACAGGATTTTTAAACAAAAGGATTCATTTTGGGTTTAATTAATTTTCACATTCCTGATGTTCATCATGCTGAAGACCAGTAATTCAGAAACTGTAACAGAAAAACAAGGAAAGGAAAACACAATAAAGAAAATGAGTATTTGCAGTTACAGCATTTGCTGACAGAAAGATTACCGTATTGGGTATATGTATTTGATATGCCTGGAAATTGCAAAACTCAGTTTTATGAATAAATGTCACATACTAATTAAAAATGTAGAAAACTTAAAATTTAATATACTATTAACTAACTTGTCAGGCACTTACTGCTACTAATCTTAAATTTATTGGTTGTGGATTTTTTAACTTAACACAAATTTTCGTGACCTCTTTTATTTTTTTCTCTTTTATACCTACAGAGTTTATTTCCTCATATATGGGGGCTCCACGGAAGAGCAGCGCTACCTCACAGCTCTGAGGAAAGAGAAGGAGGCCTTTGAAAAGCTTATTCGGTAACACAATTAGTTTAGCTGCCTTTATAATTAGTGTTTCATGTAATTCCCCACTATGTTTACATTTTAAATAGAGTGAAGTTCTTAACTGTGTGAGGGCTTTAAATAAACTTTTAATTCAATTATTTTTCGGATGTAAAGAGTACTTTCCTATTGAGAGTCACCAGAAAGTCAAAACCTTCCTTTACAAAGCACCTGGTGTTTTGTTTAATAATTTTAGCAGGATTTAATATTAACTTAAAGGCTAAACAGCACCACTTGGATTTTTCTTAATTGTCTCTGAAGTTCAGTGTGTAATTGTGTTTTTGCAGGTAACATTTCTTGTAAAATAATTTCTGAAGCTTTTATAACCTAAGTCAATTGGGGAAACAAAACAATTTCTATTTCCATAGACTGTGTAAGACAGTATTTTTACTGACAGTGCCTTCTCAGTGGGTTACAGTGCTATTACTAGACATTAGTGCCTTCGTAAAAGGAAAAACCTAGTAAAACCCAGTAAATTGCATTTCTGATTGGGTTTACATTTAGTATTAAACCACATATAATTTTACATCTGGATGGGTACAGAAGTATTTCAATCTCCTTTACTCCTACATTTGCGGTTTTTAGTGTGTGTTTGTTTGTGGTTCCTTAGAGAGAAGGCCAGCATGGTTGTTCCTGAAGAAAGAGAAGGAAGAGATGAAACAAACTTAGACCTCCTCAGAGACGCTAGACCTGCCTCTGTCTCTGCTGACACACGCAAAGCAGGTGAGCAGCTCCTAGGTCAGGCTTCCAGCCCAGAGCTTTCCAAAAGTCCCAGAACTATTGCTCTTTAAATCCCCCTTAAAGCACCTGGGGCAGAGACACGTCGTACATTGGCTCTGCAGTCCTCATGCTAAAGAAACATTATTTCCCAGTGACAATGAACTGTGGTTTCCTTTGAAAATACAGCTTAATGAAGTATTTGACCATTAAGACAGATACCATTTGGATTGTTTCTAGGCAGATTGTTGGTTATGAGACTGTCTAGTGCTGCTTGTAGGAAGAGAAATTAAAATATAGAAACTGAGGTCTACAGATGGTCAAAAGCAGTGTTGTCCTTGAGCTAGTAAATGTTGGGGACTTCTTTTCATCTTGGCAAAACATGCTGCCTGGGTAAACAACTGCACATTGTGAGTTTGATCACTTTCTTTGCAATAAAGCATCCTTTTGTTGCAATTCTAACCACATTTTTTTTCTTTTCCTCTGACATGTATACTGTGCCTCTGCATGTTTTTCTTCGCTGTCATTTCTGTAATCCTGCTCTCCTTTGCCACGTGCTCTCTAATCTTTGCTATTCTGCCTTTTGTGGCCTTGGTGCTGCAGTCTCTTTATGTGTCCTTCTGCAGATCTGTAGAGGCCAATGCATAATTCCTTCAATAAAGTACTGTATTTCTGTGGGAAACAGCTGGAAATAAAAAGGATCAGCTTCATTATCTTGTTTTGCAGGCAGCCTTTTAAAGATTTCCCTGATTCATTTAAATAATTTTCATCTATGGCTTAATGTATTTCATTGTCACCTATACAAAGCTTACAGCAAGTAGCATGGTAGTTCTATTAAGCTGCAGAGCATGCCCCTTAAACTACAGTATATAATTAGGCAAGTAATTTTTCTCTATAACAGTTAAAAATTAAATGAAGTCTGGATTTATTGTACTGCTGAATTTGAGGTATAACTTAAGATGAGATGTCCGTCCATTGCAGAAGCCTTGGCAGCACACAGGAAAACAGCCGGAGTGGGAGGTGCCAAGTATGGGGATAACTGTGTTTATTTTACTCTTTAGGTGGGCAGGAACAGAAGGGTGTTCAGCAAACCATAATTGTGGATATGCGGGAATTCCGTAGTGAGCTTCCATCACTGATCCATCGCCGCGGGATCGACATTGAGCCTGTGACTTTGGAAGTTGGGGATTATATTCTAACTCCCGACATCTGTGTGGAGCGGAAGAGTATCAGCGATCTGATTGGTTCCTTGAACAACGGCAGGCTGTACGCGCAGTGCGTTTCCATGTGCCGCTACTACAAGCGGCCAGTTCTCCTCATTGAATTTGATCCTAACAAATCGTTCTCCTTGATCCCACGAGGCTCTTTACAGCCGGAAATTTCCAGCAATGATGTTACTTCTAAACTAACCCTTCTTACACTGCACTTCCCAAAGTTACGAATCCTGTGGTGTCCCTCTCCCCATGCTACTGCCGAACTGTTTGAAGAGTTGAAACAAAACCATCCCCAACCTGATGCAGAAACAGCGATGGCTGTCACCGCAGACTCCGAAATTCTCCCCGAGTCAGACAAGTACAACCCTGGGCCTCAGGACTTCCTGTTAAAAATGCCAGGGGTTAATGCAAAAAACTGCCGTGCCTTAATGACCCATGTTAAAAGCATTGCAGAGCTGGTGACACTGTCCAAGGATGAGCTCTCCAAGATTTTGGGTAATGCTGCCAATGCTACACAACTCTTTGACTTTATTCACCTGACCTATGCAGAGGCACTAGCAAAAGGAAAAAGCAAAAGATGACTCATGAGATTGTTCAATACAGAGCACAGATAAGCTTTTCTGGCACAGTACTTTGGCAAATACATGAAATATTTTAATAAATGCCCCCTCTAAGATAACCAGCTGTTTCTTGTTAATGCTGTTCCATCAGTTTTAACATGTGAGTTAATTATTACTGAAGGCGAGTTTCAAGAGGAAAAAATATTTTTAATAGAGAAAGGTGAATTATTCTTATTCTTTTTAAAGCAGGTTAACCAATTCTATAATACCACTGAATTAACTAAATGAAGTTTTTCACCAAGACCATAAGAATTAAGTGCTAAGATTAACTGATAAAGGTGTTTTCTTGTGAAAGTTATGATGTCTTGTTCAAGCTAAAAATGTGCTGTGTTTTGACTAGTCTGTGTGACCTGCTGCATGATACAACACTGCTTTTGCCATTTTTAATGTCTCACACTTTGGCAACTGCCAGTTTTCAATTGACAGTGATGGAGCTATTTGAAACACATCATGGTCTTTGCTCAGGAGTTTGCTTAGAATATACTTGGACTGAATCCTGAGTTTTAGAACATGACCATAAGCCTTTGTCCTAGTAAAATATATTCTTATGCTATGCTCTACATTATGCTTGCTTACCTTACTACCCATTATACGTTTTGCCATTCCAAAGCCAGTACAGCTCTGTGTTGGTAGATTTTGCAAAATGCTTTCCTTTTGTCTGACTGGATACAGATTCTGTGGTGCCACAGTGCAATTTAATTTTGAGTGTGCCTTACTTATACCTTTAAGGGGCTTTGTTTTTTTTACTCAGTTTTGATAGCTCTTTCACGTCTTTCACTGGAAAGTGAAATTGGCACTGTTCCTTTATACCAAAGAATATTTCCTCTTGTAAAATGCAGTAGTTTTCTAAGCAAGGTTTTCCAAAAGTGTTGAAAGTTCTTCCAGTATTGGCTTCCTTTTTGTCCTATTGCACTTGCAGTTTTATGTCTCAAATCGACTGTCAATAAATTCAGTAAAACCACTGTGATGTAGAAGATAATATTTGTAACATTTTGTGTAGCATAAAAGAGGGAAAAGTTTGTGAATGTGTGTATTGTTAAATTATATGTTCTACATTGAACTTTGGTACAACTGTGTAACAAACTGCCATTGCCAAAAGGGTTGGTCCAGTGTCATTCCATGCTAATGTATTTACATTTGCTATTTACAAAACCTTTATCTGTGACTTGCACATGTATTTATACAATTCTAATGGGAACAACAGATCAAAAGTATCTCCTTCATGAAAGGAGAAAATATTTTTTGTGTTCAGGTTTGGTAAAAACTATGCTGTGCACTTTCAAGTATAACGTTTTTGTGCATTTTAAGTGTGAATTATAAATTTTTAACTTTATTCTATGGCTGAGCTGTGACAAATTTCCAAGGGAACATTTTTCTGCAGATGCAAATTTTAGTATTAAGTACACCCATAATGAAATTAAAATTTGTTATTTATCTTGTTTTTCATTTGGCTGTATTGCTATAAGAACATTTTTCTTTTTTGTGTGTGGTTTACAATCCAGATCGTAGGGTTTCTATTGCCCTAGATTCTAATTTATGTAATATGAAAAGAAGTTTTTCCATGAGACTTTTGCTTATTCAAACTAATGTTGGCAGATATGCTCAGGGTTGAGAATGCCTGTAAAGTGGTGCTAAGAGAACTGAAAAGCAGAGTAAGATCATAACTGCCCTGAGTGCATGGCCTGTAGAGCCTGTTTCAGAAAAGGGGAGCTGACCAGCCTTTGAGAACAAACATTGTTTGTGCAGTTGCATCATTAGGGTGCTTCATGAACTGTGGGTCTGGGGTTTTTCACAGATGCTGCCTCAGCTCTGTCAATGAGGTTTGGGGTTTTTGCATTGATGTGTATGGGGTGAAAATGAAGGGTAAGAGGGGATAAAGTTGTAGCTTTGTATTGTATGCTAGATCAAAGTTACATAATGCAATTAAATAATTATTTGCTAAATATTTTGATGAAATTGCCTTTTGCTTATATGTGTGGAAATTTTGTAAAGCATTTCCTTTTTCTTTCTCTATGCAGGATTTGCCTTTTTCTCTAAAACAGCCACAAGTAACATTGTTGCATTTTATTATTGCTCCTGTACTTTGGCATTTCACTGTATTAGGTTCAATTGCCAGTTGGAGCTGCGTCCTCCTGGTACAGGAGGTATGGATTGTGCTCCCAGGTGGAAGAGGTCCTGTGTCCTGAAACCACTTCTCCCTGAAATAACTGAGCCAAAGGCTCTTCCTGAATGCAGTCACAACACAAGGTTGGGTGAAAAATGAAAATCCTGGCTTTGGGGTGTTCTTTAGCTCTCTTTCATCAACAGTCATGGAATTCGTACATCTTGTCATTGCTGATGGTTAAATTCATGCTTTTTTATTTAAACAAAAACAAACACCCCCTGCCTTCACTTTGGGAGTGTCTCAGCTTCTTCCTTATCCAACAAACAAGACTTCATGTTCCCAGGTCCCTCAATAGGTGAAGCCCCCCTGTGTGGGGTTCACATGCTATAGAGAAGTTGCCAAGTTGTTCCTTTCTGCAGCTTCTCCTGGGCTTTGATCATACGAGAGTTCTTCTAGAATAACCACACAACCTCTTAGGAGCAAATGCAGCTTGTATTAGCAAATCTATTCAGCACAGGATAGATGAAGCTACAGTCCCTGTGTTTAAGTTACCTGGCTACTATTCCTGCTCGTGGGGACACTTTCAGTTCTGAGCTACAGCTGCAAAAGGAGGCTTTGCTGCCAGTATTGTCACTGTGCAGTCCCTAACCAAAGCAAACTTTACCTGCAAAATTACTTCTGCATGAGCATGTAAAGTAGGGCTTTTCTGGTAGCAGTTAAATTGATTGCTTTCAAAACTTAAATGTAAGCTAGTTGACCAGAAATCCACCCAGTTTATAAAATATGTAGCTATGCTGTTAAAAACAGTGACTCTTTTGGGAAGTAGAAAAGTTTAAGTGGGATGATTGTTGTGACTGTGATTTCTCATTTGCAGAGAGATAGTACAACCACAAATAACTTCATTTTTAAGAATTAAAATATTTGTCTCTAAAGCTTTCCTTAGTCAGGATTCCAATTCCAACTGCAGAATAGAATCCAAAAACAAACATCTGCCAAAAAATAATTATTAAATGGATGCATTGCTTATATGCCAAACAGCATTAAGAAATGTAACTGAGGGTCATTAAAGAAACTTGTCCTGTTTCCAGTATTTCAGGCTCCAGGAGCTGGGTTTACAATCCTTTCATAAGGACCATTTTAGGATAAAGTTCTCCTTAGCCCTTACTCAAAGATAACCGAAATTAAATTAATATTCAGTTGATCTGTTTTGTAAAATACGTGATTTTAAGAAATGCAAGTAGGGTCAGAAACCAAAAAGTTCAGAAACCATTGCTCCAGCATTTTGTAATACTTTGTCATTATAACTTATTTCATATGTTCATTCTTCATGTAATAGCAAGGATTTTGGATATTTGCAGAATTAAACTAAGAATACACCCTTTTATGTGCTTCCTATGAAGTCTTTAATATCTTATTAACTGTTAGGTACCTTCTTGCATTGAAAATACAATTACCAATAGTATTTTCACTTTCTTAATTTGCATGTTTTGATAAGGTTGTACAAGGAAACATTCAAGTGTTTTAAAGTTTCAGTGCCATTTTTTGTTTTGAGTACAAAATGTTAGGATCTCATCTCCCAGACTTTTCAATACAAATAGGCTGGCCATTTTTTCACTTGAGTTTTGATCTGTATTTTGAAAGCTTCTCCTCAATAAATTAAAAGGAAGAAATATCCTCAGTCACAGTCTTGAAAACAGGGAAGAACTGTTCAGTAGCTTGGCTAGCCAATACTTAGCTCAGAGGTGAATTCTTACTGAAGTTAGTGAGGGTAACCAGGGCTGCTGCACTGCTGTGGTGACTTGTTGTCTAAACAGAAGATGTTGCTGCAATATATCAAAATGGGCCTGTGTATGTACTAATTTTAGTGTCCTTTTTTTTTTTTTAAACACGGAAAAATTACCTTAATCCACAACTGCTATAAAGCAGTCTTCCTAAGAATATTAAATCAGGGCTAAACAGATACCATTTTCTCAGCTTGCATTTTACCCTAGCTCTGTCTGTGAGAGCTTCCCTCTATAAATAAAAGCATAGTTTTCATTTCTAAGGTCCTCTGTTCCTTAGTGTTACTTCTTTTTTCTTTCATCTTGATCATCTCCTGTTAAAGACCAGGAGCCCAGAGTTATTAAACAGCTGGCATTGTTTCCAAGCTGGCATTATTAGTCAGCAGTGCAATCTTGTTCTTGAACTCTCAGCTTCTTCCTCAGCTCTCAGAATGGCACTTAGACGATTCTCATTTGTATTCTTTTTTGTTTGTGAAAACACGGCAGCTACATGGCAGAAGTTTTTGGAACTGACTTGCCTTTTTTACTGTAACCTTTCTCCAGTAAGTTCAGATCACAATCAATAGTCAAAGTAAAACCACACATAAGTCTTCCTGTTTAAGAGATGCTAAGGATTACCATGAGCTAGGTCCAAAGAAAACTAAATACAGTTTCAGAAACTATTAAGGTGGGACTACTGATTAAAGGATTTTAGCCAGGAGCCAGAGAGTAAGTTTATAATTTTGAGGGTAGAATTTTCAGCATCACTACTAAATCTACCATATATGTACAATAAATTTATTAATTGTATTGATTTTATTTTAAAATCACCATTAATATCTTTAGCTTCACTTTGATAAATAGTTCAATGAATTCAAATTTCATCCACCTGAACTCAGAAAACTTGGAATTTTACATAATTGAATTAGCAAGAAGAGAAACAAATTCCCACCTGTAAATCGAGTGCAATAGCTCTGGTTTCTCTCTCCTTAGTGGCTATTACCTGTTGTCCACAGAAATATGCTAACCTTCAAATTTCAAGCACATACAAAACCATCTCCGAAGTGATTCAAAGCTCAGGAGTTTTCCCACTGAAATTGGCAAATGAAGCCTAAACTTGACAAGGCTGCATTTCAGCTCCCCTAAAAATAGGCAGCATAGTTCTAATTTGAGCTCTTTGCATAGAGCCCTGCAGTTCCATGAGGACACACAGCAGGACACGTGCATTATCCCTCCTCTGAACATCCTCTTGGGTGAATGGAATGTCCCAGCAATGTCCCAGCTGTGCAGCTGTGTAGTGGAGATCTGTATGTCCTATACTCACAGCATCATTTAGCATTGAATTAAGTAACATCTTACAGTTTCTTCGTCACTTTTTTCTTGTGAAAATGTAGATTCTTGTGAATTTACATTATTCTCAGATTCTCTATTCATCTTTTATCTTTCTTCTATTTTTCCTCTGGTGTTAGGTTTTGTGCCTCAATTATTATTTTCCTGATGAGGGAATTTTAATATCTTTTGCTAGGCGCTGTAAAAAAATAAGACCTTCCGTCTTCTTAGTTTGCAGAGAGTTGTTTATTAAGTCTTATCAGAGAAATGTAGCCCATAGCCGGGCATTAGGCATAGCACAGAGCAGGGAATGCCAAGAACGGCCGCTTTATCTTGATAACACACTCTTTTAAAGGTAAATTATCCAAGTAAAACTTAAAACAAAAGATATTTTCCTTTTTCTACCAATGCTCAATAATTCACTTTACCACGTTCACCGGAATTGCAGGTTTTTTTCATCCAATCATTCCAAACTACCTCTACCGCAGAATATGGAGTATTAGAAGAAAAAGAAGAAATCTAAAAGACAACTATTATCCTCCACCTTGAAGTTTTCTGCCCCTATCTATTTACTATATTAACCAACGTAAAAAGTCTAGATTTTTCACCCTGTGACAACCCCACACAACATCCCATCACCTAGTTCACACCAGTGTAGATTCCAATTCTTCCCCGAGAGTACATAGATTTCTCCATGGACAAAGGTCAGAAATGCTGATGTACAGGGGGGGTTTTATACTTAAAAACAGGCAGAGCAATATTCTCTGCATTCTGGACTCCAACACTCTGGAATTTTCTGATTTATTTCTTTTTCACATCTCTTATCCTAACCACGACTGTCTGTATTCTTGTCCTTTTGTTTCCTTTCAAGAATGCTGCTTAAATATTGTTGCAATTTGTGATGTATGTTGAGCACAAGTAACACTGAATTCTTTGCAAGACTGGCTGCACTGGAGCCTTGTCCAGTACTTAATATCCAGGGACTTACATAAAAAAAGTATTGTACTTAGTTTTCATTTTGGTCCCAGACTTGAGGCATGGCACACTTGGAAAGCTGACACTCGGAGAAAAGAGAGCAGCAGGTTGGCAGTTCTTGTAACATTTAATTCTCAGTTTTGTCTTAGATTTCTTTTTAAACATACTAAAAGCAGTCCAAATAACAGACACAATAAAATCATAATCAGTTGATTTTATAAATTTTCCCACCCTGGAAAAATTTCAAAGTATTTTTTACGTGTCACAAAATTCTTGGACTCTTACACATAGCAGAAGTTGCAAACTTTGTCGTGGCATTTATATCTCACGACCATTTTTACATATTGCAGTACTACAACTGGCAAGATCCTGCAAAAACTCTTATTCCATGCTTAAGCATTTACATTATGATGTGAGAGTTTAGCAACAGCAAAAATATTAACTCCATGTCTCCTACTTTTTTCTAATTTTTCTTTATTGAAATCCTCCTCTCTAACTCTTCCCATTGTCAAAATATGCTTTGTTTCTGCTTCATCCTAAATCTCTGAATGTTAAGTGTTGGGAAGAACTATGGTCTTTAAAATCAACATGTATTTGTGTTAAACTATCACGATTCTAACTGCTGAAATCTCTGTAATCCTCGTTTCATTTGTTACAGATGCATTTGGAAGTGTATCAATCCACTTTCTCTACAACTTACAGAATGTCTTTCCAACACTTGCCTTGTGACAGTAAGGGGAGCAGACACTCCTAAGAAAAGCTGGCCAGGATGCAAATGTTCAGATCACCTGCAGCTACAGCACAACAGCAAAAGTCTAGAGATCCTTCAAGATAAGTCCTGCCCATACCAAATACGAAAAATACCTAAAATGTTCAAGACATGACCTGTGCAAATCTTGGTGGATGAGGTACTATGTATACAGACAGTCTTTCAGATAGTGAAGATGTCTCAGCCAAGCCTTGAACTTCAGCAAAAAATCTGCTGTACTACAGTTCATATACCTATTGCAGTAAGTTTGTGTTTTCTTAAATATTTGCACAATATTGCACATCACTAGCTGACAGAAGTAGTAATCAAGTTTTTCTTTTTCACTTTAATATTTACTTGACAGAAGGTTTGAATCACATACTAAGTTGTCTGAGCTGTTTTCCACAAAGTGCTATTGGTATTAAAATGTAGTGGTTTGGGGTTTTTTGGTCAGCCCCACCAGCTCCTTAGGGATCCCTGACGTATTTCTAGTGGCTTGAGTAACTCCTGTGCTATTACTCAAACAGAGGAATTTCAACTGGTGTCCACCAAGAATGTCTGACTTCCCTTGGGCCATTACCAGCTTCAGCCTATGCTGTCCCACAGCAGCACCTGCACGTGCACACACACACAGAATACCTGCAGGGTGGGTGACACGAACCTGCACATCTTCAGTGGCTGTGTCTCCAGAATGATCCTGAAAAAGCCAGCTAAGCCCATCCCTGGTTCTATATTTGAAACTGTTTGTTTAATTGGTGGAGTGAACCAAGAATAAATAATGAGCTAATTCTGAAGATCATTCCCAGAACAGCCAGCTCGGATTTTTTCTGCAAGTCAGAACTCTCTCCTCTCCTTTCTTTGAGTTTTCTGGATTTTGGTGTTTTTAGCAGTTTCATTATCTGAAGGTGAACAGCTTTATCTAAATGCAATTGTAGGAACAGTACAATATTTCAAGCATGAAGCATTCTGCATGAGTGAGATATTGCAGTGTTTGTTTACTGAAGACAAAAATAGTTAAAAGTTCAAATTCTAAAACTGGATTGAGGATTCTAACCAGACTGGAGATGAAGTTTCTTCCATGCCAAAAAAAAAAAAAAAAGGAAAGAAAGAAAGAACAACAACAAACCAAACCAAAAGTTTTCCTGTACTCCCAGTCAGTTAGGGAATACTACCACCAGTGTTTTTCCAGTGTATTGTAGTACTGTATAGACCTTATTTACCTTGCTTAATAACAGTTAAAAACAAGGAACTTAACTACAAATCTTATCTCAGAAAAGATGTTTAAAAATACTTAAACAAATACAGTAATTCCTTTTTCCAATTTTTCCTTAACTTCTTAGCTGTAGTAGGTTTTAAAAGTTTGATAATAATTTAAAAGAAATAAAAACCCTTTTCTTGTATTTTGCTTTGTTCTAATGTACCAGCAGTGCCTACGCGTCTCTATGTCTCGGTGAGTGCACTAGCAAAGAGATGAGGTACCAAGTAACATACAAAGTTCAGAGTGCAGTGAAATGCCTGTCCAGTAACAGAGTAGGCTTGCTCATGGACTTGAAGATTTCTAATACTAATACAGTAACTGTCCTTTTTAATGAGTATGGACATCAGTAGAACTCGTTTAACTTGACCTACTGTGGTTGAAAGAATACAAGCTCTAGTCAAATACCAACCAGACCCTGTGAGAAGAGTACTGTGTCTCTTTGCTAGGTTATAAAATTAAGAACTTATTTAGTCATGCACTTGGTGATGTATTCATTTTATCTCACAAATAGAGAGCCAGAAAAACTAAAGGCAAAGGGTTATGCCCAAGCTGATAAAGCAAGTCCATGATGAAATTGAAACTCACCACTGACTCATAGGTCAGTTTAAAATTTAAAATCTTATCTTTCATTAATTTCCATATGCTTTTTCAGCTCTCATATGGTGTTGCTCATTACCAGTTTAAGGCGAAAGTCAGTATTTCAGTAAGAGTCTAGTGATGCTCTGAGCAGCTTACACTGAGGTTTCTCTTGAGTCCTAGCAGTGATGCACTGATTCATCCTAAATCACAGGCAAAAACATTCTGCCACCTCCAGTGTAGCTTTGGGACCAAATATGACACTTATCCCATGGCACAAACTCACCAAAAAACCTGTCTAGAAGCCAGTTTAATCTTACCTTCTAGGGTGTCTCTCACTACCCTGTAAAACAGGAAAGCTGGGGATTAAGCGGTAGCATGGAGTCAAGAACCAAGAAGTTACAGTTTGCTGCTAGACTTTCTCAGTTCAAATCCTTTTTCTAAGAGTGAGTTTTAAATACTACCAAGAAATTCAGGCTGGCAGGCAGGACCCAGTTCAGACCTGGAAAATCTGGATTTGTGAGGAACTGTAATTAGCTTGACCCTTACTTTTAGGGTCACACTTCTTAGACTGGCAGATACCAAAATAGGCTGAGGGCCAAATCAGTTATGATCCAGTTTTATTTATCTAAAAGTCTCATACGGACCTAATTTGCTGTTTTCTGTTAAGAAATAATGAGTAAGTAGAAAGGATTACGAACACATGTTTGGCATAGAGAGGAAGAGAGAATGCAGCCATAACTTCAATTTTGGAATGTCTTACTTCATCATAAGCTTAAGTTTCAAAGCTGACACGGGGATTTTGGTACATAATGCCTCATTTTCAACTAATTGCATCTTAACTGAACATTGAAACCTTCAATTTCGAAGCTCAAATTAGCAGCTATATGATGGTAGATTTTCCTCCAGTTCTGTGTAGATGCCAGCTAGAGGATCTAGGCATATGATCAAGTCTTTAAATGTGGTTTTATTAAGTAATAGGCATAATCAATATATGGTGACATTTTTTACAAAAAAGAACTTCTTATAGTCTGCTGGTTTATCCCTAATCAATATCTTGAATAATTCACCCCGAAGTTTTCCCAGTGCTCTACGTAGAGAAAACCAGTATCTTTCCCTGAAGGTGCCTTGCTTTGGGCTAATAAGAAACAAACAAACAAAAAAAAAGTAACTGTTCTGGGTAATTCCCAAGCTATGTTGTGTCATAACTGCATTTGAAAAGTTGAAGTTTCTCCAGGGAAAAGTAAAAACATCCCTGGTGGCATATACCAGTTAAATATCAATGCAAATCACTGCTTCCTTAACTATTTATGCAAATGAATCTTTCAGCTGGGTGAGATGTTTATACTTTAAGTCTACAAAGTTGATTAATGACTTGGTCAACATAAGCCTGGGTTCACAGGGAAGGCATCTGCAGATAAATAAATCAAACACTACTTGCCAATTTATAATATTGTATTTATCCTTCTACTCTGTGCATGCTGAATGATGGCAGTGGCACATGAATCAAATGGGGACTTTACAGCTTCCCAAATGCCACAATATGCCAATTTCATTAGCAATACCATAAAATAAATTTTTCAATCTGGAATCTGGGTCATTTCCTAAGGAAATCAAACTTAGGAAAGAAAAGCCACCCTGTGCTCTTTGAAACTATGAAAAAGATATATGAAGTCAAACTGTTGGAGAACAAGGTGTGAGAAGAAGTTGCAGAGGAGTTGCACCAAGGGTTGCTGGTGAATGGTGCTAATAGAGACAGACTTGTGTGCTTAGTGACACAGCCATCCACAGAAACTGCACAGTCTGGGGTGCCAGTCCTTCCCTCCTTCCCAGACACCTCTGGGTCCTATCCCTAGGGATCAGTAGGCCCTGTGTACAGCATAGTGGGACCGAGAACTGGAGCAGCCTGGGCTAAAGCTCTGCAGCTGCATCACCGCTGCATCAGTTTGAGAATGGGGGATAACAAAACTGGGTTACATGGCTGATCCATCTCACAGTCCTCATCCCAAGGAACAAGCAGAACAGGAACATGAAAAGGATGGGACTTAAAAGGCAGAATGAACATGAATAATTAATTTTCAGGGACTGCAAGATGATGTGATCACCTTCAGATTTTCCCCATCTGTTGCTAAGCAGCATTCTTAAGTCACAAGCTTTGCCTTACAAAATGAACAGCGGTCTCCGCACATTTTGCTATTTTTCCATTTTACACTGTTCTTTTGCCAAGCTTTCATTATAACTATATTTCAAAATACTCTAAAACAAAATGAGATCAGCACTAAGATAGCCACAGTCTTTGGGAAAAGGTTTCAGTTACTACCTGAGACAAGTAGCCCAGTCCCCGGAAAGGAATTAGAAAAGCCTCCATCTCGCACGTACCAAAGGAATTGCTTTCTGCCTCTCAGCCCTCAGCTTTACATGAGAAATTGAACTTGCATCATAGAAAAGGCAAGAGTATCGTACATTTGGGTTTGCATATTCATTATCAGTCTCAATCTGTATAAACAAGATCTTAGAATTTTTCCTGTGGTGGTAGTAAATTAATTGTATTAATTCTTTCGATCTGTGCTAAGGATGTTGTTCCAATGATCAGACACCCATTCAATGCTCTGGGCATTCTGACAAAAATTAAAATTAAATCAAGGAGCTCTGTCTGTTAGAAAATCTCTCTCTCATTAATTAGAAGTAAAGGGCTGGCTGCCAGTGTTCCAAAACTAATACCAAACATCCCCACTGCAAACACCCTCTCCACAAAAGCTTTGATTCACTACCAGAAATTTCAGAAATCCTCGTTCTTGAAGACTAAGATAAGCAAGTGACAAAGAGTTCAGGATCTTTCACCAACTGTGGGCAGTTAATGCCTCACACTTAGATCCCACGTGTTTGCAGTTTAACCACTCTACACTGCTAGCTCAGTTAAACAAAATGAGCAATCATTTTAAGGTGCAAAATGACCATCGGCTCCGTATTCAATATTCATGAAATGAACAAATCATAAAGCTGAATAACATTGCTGATCCTGGGGAGTATGTGGCCTGAAGCAGAAGATGCCTTCCTTCCAATGAGAGGAAAGACATACTTGATACTACAGCAGGTCTTTTCCTACATTTCTACAGGAAACACAGAAGGTTCTTGGTAAACCAGCACCAAGGTGATAAATTGTACCTTTTCTTGCTGGTCTTTCTACAGGACAGCAGTAAATAAGACTATAGTTTACCATCATTCAGGCTTCTTGTTTTTTAAGGTTTTTTAGCCATTAGCAAGAGACTGATCGGAGATTCTGGAGTCCTCTGCCAAACCAAAGCATGTACCCTCAGCTCTCTAGAAAAACATTTCCCAAAGGGATATCCCAGAAGCTTCCCAAGTCTCCTTGGCTAACTGTAGCAGCCTTTAGAGCCCCACAGCTAACAAATGCTTCTCACACAGCCACTGGCCCAAATCCACACACATTAGTCTATGACTTTTCATATCCTTCCAGATGCCTCAGCACTCACCAAAGCAACAATTCTACCTGGCCCCACCCCTAGTTATGCACCCCAAACTTGGAGCAGCTGCACTGTTCTGCCATTGATTAGGCCATCACTGTTTTGGCAAGGAGTATTGCTTATTGAAGAAGATTCTTGTTTCATATAAATTAAAATATTAACAGAATAGCTGTAGTAACGTGGGCATTTATATTCACCTACTGCCCTACTTTACATCTACACAAGGATATGTCCAAAGCCAATTTTTTTGCATTGGCACCAGTCAACAGTGCTCTTTTCCTCGCTCTTTTTGGAGGAAAGAGAAACAGAGAGTGGGGTTTTTTATCTTTGTTCACCTCTTTTTGTCTCTTACCAGCTGTTAAGTAAAAGGACAGGGAGAAGGTAACAAAACCTGCAGCCTAGGGGTAGGTAGGCAGACTCCTGTTGCCAACTCAATCTTCTCCCTGCAAGCCTCCAATTTCTGCAAAACTGCAGGACTATGGCTGAGACATGAAAGAACAGCAGTCTCTGGCATGTGTCCTCTTGCTCAAAGGAGCAGGCAAATGAGGAGAAAAGAGGCATGAGGAGGCCGCAGAGATGGAATACACACATATTCAAAGGTGAGGCTGCCTCTACATGAGAGGAAAAACAGGCTGAAAGGTCTCATGTGGGCAAAATGGGCTGATAGAGGGGATACAGCTACACCATAGGAGAAAATAATTAAAAAAAGAGAAATTATTAGGAGGATTAGAGGAAAGAAACCAATGGGAAGATCAAATAAAAATGAAAAAGTAGAACTTAAATGCCATTAATAAATATCCATTTCTTGTGACAGACTATTAAAGCTTCAGTGCAAGACTAAATTTACAATTAATATGAATAACTGCTGTTTGGCAGTGTCAAAATCTAATGTAATAACAGCCAATGATGATCAGTTCTATTATTGTCTCAGATGTAACCTGAAGTGCAATCTGGTTTTCTTTTATGAGAAGCCCCTGATGACCTCCAGTGAGCTCCACTCAAGGAGTGTAAGGTCAGCATGACTACAGTTGGCAATGGAGACCAAACCTGCAGGATCGCTGCTCCCAGACACTGAGTCCCTTCTGTAGAATCACTGAGTTCAATTGGCAAGTTTCTCTAGAGAATACAAAAACATTATTTCAGGGATAAGGTCAGCCTAATGTTTCTGTAACGTGGCTGTTTCAATTTCATAATGATTTATACTACTTATTTAACCTACTAATTAACCAGTAAGCTGGTGAGAGGTTTTCATATTTTTTTGCTTTTGTTCTTATCTATTATGCTGATAAATACTGTCTTTTCCAATTTCCTTGTCAAATAAGAACTGGTTCTGTAGTTTACACTAAAAGTCCATCTAGTCCAGCATGCTCCCTTGAAGAGCAGCCACAACAGGATACTCCACAAAGACATTCCTGTCCTTTGTTTTCTATTGAACTCAAGGAGTTGTTCCCCTGTGAGAGAACCACCCTTTGTTAACTATGCTGCCATTTTGTAACTAGTGTTAAAAGCTTATACAAGTCCAAATAACATTGTATCAACAACTCATCCACTTCCCCTCAGCTAAAGCTCTTTGGAGAACGCTCTGTGGAGAAAGTAGTTACTACTTCCTCGCATAACATGTTTCGTCAATCTTTTGATCTCAGGCCTTTAAGGAATATATTGGAAGGTAATAATTACAAATTATATGACACTAGGAGAAGCTGTAGTAGTTCTTGCCCTAGTTTCAAAGTAGCTTGCTCAACTGTAAGCCAACTGCACTACTATTCTGTAACCCTGCAAATTAGAAGGCAAAATTGTGGTCTTTACTCAATGAATTTTATCTAGAAATTTAATACCCCCATCGAATTTGTAGTTGACACTACTACAGAATATATTATTGTATATTTTAAATAATTAATTGTCTTTATTAACAAATCTGAACACAGTGTTTACATCTCTAGAATAATCAAATCCTTTATATAAAGCCTGTACTAGAACCGAAAAGCATCGCTAATTCCTGAATAATTCCTAAAATATGTTTGCATTGCTTCACTAAACAAACAATCCTTCCTTAAAATATACAGCTTGCAATTGCATGATTAAATACATATTCACTATAAAGCACTACAAATATTTTTATCTGTGCATTAATTGGAATATTAAAATACTGATATTCTGTCATTTATCTGCTTTTTATGTTCAGCAGTTTCTAACAGCAGAACACTGGTTTGAAAGCAAGAGAGGGAGAGTTGGGTCCATCCTTTCATTGCAGAGCATTGCATTGCTCTGGCAGCTTCAACCATTGTACCACTGCTTCTTATCCTTATTATGTTGTAAAAAAGGGAGTATAGAGTCTGTTGTTATTCTTGGATGCAAATGCCTAGGGCTCTTGTTGAACTATCTGTAAGAAGGAAGTGTACATGTCCATGCCCAAGACAGGAAAGGTGGTGCTCAAAAGTCAAGAACAATTGTGTGGAGCTGGAAAATTTCCATTGAGTGATTTTATGGAAGAAACTGTTTTTAAGTAGTTATTTGCTGCTTTAAATGTGTCTTTTTCATTGACTCCTATCACCACATTGTTTCATAAAATACAAATGCCTTCAAGAAATGAGCACCATCTGTGTTTAATGCCCAACCCTTAACACACCTTTGTCTCAGACATCTTTTTTCCAGGCTTTTCAAGTTCTATAGTATTTTTCATCAAGGAATACTCCATGTTCTGCAATATGAACCATGTCTATACCCTTCTAATCAATGAATGGGCATTAATGAAGCCATTGGAATAACTAGAATGATCTAGGCTGCACTGTAACATTAAAGAGATTCACACCTCTTGCACAATGCTCTTGTTCATGCTTGTTACTTCATATTTCATACACTCTCCACAGAGGTGATCTGCATTTCTGTAACAACTACGTAATTTCAATTCTTACATAAAGAGAGAAACATGATTTATATGTTGCCATCACCTAAAATCACAGCTAATCTTTATGTTTCTGGTTTTTAAATGTCTTGGCTAACTTATAGGAAAAAAAGGTGAAGAGGCAGACTGAACTTCATCAACACAATCTCTTGCTAGCAAAGGGATATCTTGTGTTTTTAGGAAAGTTGAAAATAAAGAATTCTTTGCAAATATAAACTATTCAAAGAAAAAGTCATACAGCAACTATTCCTTTTATCTCATGCATTCAAGAAAATTTTAAAAATCCTAACATAATTTCTTTGGCATAATTATCTGACATCTCATCTTCAGTAGCATTCACACTCCAAATTCTCTGCTAGTATTTACATTATAAGTCTGTTTTTCCCTAATTACTTTTGGATTTGTGTGGGCTATTGAATTTGTAGGTGAGGTTTCTGTGTTGTTGTTCAATTATTAGTTCTCCTAGAACTCTCTAGACCAATGTTTTACTCCCGAAATAGTAAAAAATTAGAATATTTCATAGAAAATGGCAGCACTAAACATTCAGTAATTTTGAAGGACAATATACATGTTCTAGGAATGGCCATTGGGATGAAGCCTCCTTGACTTGTTCAAGACTAAATGTGAAAAACAGATGTAGCAATGTTTGGTTGAATCCTTGATTTGTGTTAAAACACAACTATTGTTGAGTAAGAATTTGTTTATAAATGTCTTCATTCTCTACAAATTCCTGACCATGTTAAATGCACTTGTCCATGCTAAAAGGCATCCAACTAAAGGCATTCCAATAGTTGTTCCTTTTAACTGTATGAGTCTCACCTACTTCCCAGTTACACACATCTCTGTTACCTTTTCCTGCTGTTAGCACCAATAACTGCTTGATCTTAGGTAATAATCTGCAAACAGACATCCACTGAATTCGTATCCATTTAGCCACCTTAGTTTCCAAAGTTTTCGGACCTTGTTCAAGTAAGGCAATAGCACAGCAGGACAAATTAACTGCTTTGTAATCCTAATTTGATTGATTAGATGCTACACAGCAGATTGAGAACTTCTTCGTAGTTGTTTGCATTCTGGTTTTAAAGGCAGACTACATCTGAATGAACTATTTCATTTGAAGAGGGACTGAAGTAAATCTGGACTAAGTTACTGGTTTTGAGGTCTTTACATAGATCATTGCTACGTTTCCAGGTCATTGTTGTTTTTAGTTTGCTTCTGGAATTGGATAAAATCTGATTAGCTAACTGTAATCTAGAGGAATATAAGAGAAATTTACCCTGTTTTACAAAGCCTAACAAAAAATAGCCTTCCTATCCATCTAAAACAAATTGAACAAGTAATTCTTTAAATGCCAAAGCATTCATTTATAGTGAAGCATATTGGAATATCATCTTAAAATTATAAGGAAATAAAAACTGTCTCTTTTTTTATGCCTGCAGTATCACTGCTGAACAAGAGGACTGAAAAACTCTTTTGGAGCAGGGAACCATGTTTTGCATGATCAGCACGTAGCGTAAGCTCCATGCAGTCTCTTAGCAAGCTCCTGGACATCAGCAAATTGCGAATAATAAAAAAGCTGTATTAGACCATTGCACCAAGTGGCAGCTTAGTCCTTAATCTGTGAGCTAAAGAAAGTACAACCCAAAAGCAGGGTTGCATAATACTGGGCCTGATGCAGTATGTGCTTACAGAACAGGACTGGTTCAGTATTAGTAAAAGTCAATTTGTTAGATAGTCGCTGTGAGCACAGTGTTGCACAATACATGCAATAAATTATTGTGTGCATGCATGATCATATTCTGCTCACAGAATAAATGCCTGTATTCTCTATTGCACATTCTCAAGCATAAATCATCAGGTTTCCAAAACTTCTTTGAAGAATTTTTTTCCTCGTGATTGGTTTGATGTTGAATCAAGTTCAGTCACCTCAGACACTGACAGCTAAGCCTGAAGGTGAAATACACGAGGTATGAGTCCCATCTTGTTTGTGACTGTTTGCACAGCCAACATTTGAAGTCATGCCCTGGGTTTTGCTTCAAATTTCAAATCCAAGCGACTGCAGCACCCGGAGGAGAGCGCTGAGGGACCGAGCTCTGCTCACCAGCCTCAGCTTCCGCCCGCCCCAGGACAAAGCCCCGGGCACGGGTCAGTCCGGCCCTCCCGCCACTGCCCGGTGCCCCTAGGGAGCGGCGGAGCCCCCTCGGCCGAGGCACCGCTGTGAGGGACGGGGCAATTTGCCTGGGCCTGGGGAGTGACCCCAGAGAACTTCCAAAAATACCTGCTCCAGGAATAGTTTGGCCAGCAGGACTGGGGAAATGATTGTCCTGTACTCGCCTCTAGTGAGGGCTCACCTCGAGAGCTGCGTCCAGTTCCTGGACCCCTCAGTTCAGGAAGGACATTGAGGGGCTGGAGTGTGTCCAGAGAAAGGCAACGAAGCTGGTGAAGGGTCTGAAGAACAACTCCTATGAGGAGAAGCTGAGGGGTCTCAGCCTGGAGAAAAGCAGGCTCAGGGGGGACCTTATTGCTCTACAAGTACCTGAAAGGAGGTTGTAGCAGAAGGGGTCGATCTCTTCTCCCAGGCAACCAGGGACCGGAAGAGAGGACACAGTCTTAAGCTGCTCCAGTGGAGGCTTAGGCTGGACACAGAAGGATCCCAGAAAGGGTGATTAGACATTGGAATGGGCTGCCCAGGGAGGTGGTGGAGTCACCGTCCCTTGAGGTGTTAAAGGACAGGCCCGACGTGGCCCTTAGTGCCATGGTCTGGTTG